>JAUNZM010001179.1:0-305657 GCA_033459285.1 Clamator glandarius | reverse complement strand
ATGTGTTTGTGTGTGTATATGAAACTAAATCCCTTAATACACAATATATTCCTAAAAGGTTTTAACAGGACGCAAATTCCACAGCGAAGTGTAAACTACAGGACTGCTTTGGAAACTTACTGAAATGTACATTTATCAGCCTAGAAGTGCTAGACTTGAAAAATGTTCCAATGTCATTTTAAAACATATGCACATTTACACAGGAATAAGTCAGGTCAGACTACATCCCATAATAATAAATTTTATGAAAGTAATGTAACCCTGGAATTAGAGATCCACAGTGCATAATCTCTTGAAGAGTATAATTTATAACAAAAAATGCAAACATGTCCTTTAAAATACTGTCACTAGAGGGTGCCAGTATCACTGTTATATATATTTAGCGTGTCTCTTGAAGTAATATTTAAAGATACTGGTTGGGCATTAATAACGGGTATTAAACCACCAATTTATTGTATTATTCAAGATGGGTGCAAAGTGCATAATAGATAAGCTTTGACAATTTCTAACTCTAGGACAAGAACTATTTTTCTGTTTAAAGGACACATTTAATGACTGCTAACCTCTTTCTCTGTATAGTAATAAAACATTTCTGTAGCAGGCGGTATAATACTGATACATGAAACTCTAGAAACAACTCACTTTTTAAAATCTAAAACAACCTTTGAGATATCATCTAAGGTAGAAATCTCCGTGTTACTGTTGTGAACATTTCTTGTCCTGCTTAAAAGATTATAGTACCTTTTCTCTGTTCGATACTCTTCCTTCTACCACTTGAGCCGCCCCTTGGCACAACGTGCTAAAGCAGCTTCATTTCTCATTTTTGTTTAGATAGCTGTTTCCATATTTGTCATCTAGTACAAGGCAGCACTGTACTGCAAGATTATTAACAGGTGTTTAAAGTGGCAACGAGAAAGCAAGACGTAAGATAGGCAGATCATAAAGTCGTTTCCTGTTTGCCCCTCTCTGAACTCCCATGTCAGAGCCTTTTGGTTATTTAAATTAGACATGCTTCATAAAAACAGAAGTTCCAATGGCTAGCAAAGACTTAAGGAAAGAAAGGCTAATTGCTCAATGGTAAGTGGAAGACCAGCTGTTGAAGGTAAAATCTACAAGAGTTAGAGAAGAACAGCCACCAGGTTCATTTTCTCTCTCCTCCCCACCCTCCTTCCTGAAAAAGCTAACATCACCAAAAAAGCTCAAAATCTACACCCACTGCACCTATAAATCTACATCTAACACCCCCTGCTATAAGACTGCTGTGCAGCAACACCTGAGGAGCATAAAGATGACAAAGCAATAAGATTTTGAATATATACTGCATATGAGTGCGTAAATATAAATCAAACAAGGGACATGTTGGATCAATGCCCCAAAACAATAAAATTCTTATTGAAAAATAAATCCTTATCCTTTTGGCTTTCCATCATCTCACTGAAATGGTAATAAAAGATCTAGTATTCAGCTAGTGTTCACGTGACAGGGCAACAGCTCTTTGATCTTTTAAACTAAGCTATAGTTATGCTAAGCTTCTAAAAATACAAAAACATCTAAAACAAAGAATTAAGTGCTTTAAAAATGTATTCAAGTTAGTCTCTTCAGAGGATGAGTAAGTGTTACGTTATCAGCAAGACAAGTTAACTTTATTCATATTTACAGATGGAAATAAAGATTAAAGAGGAAATAAAGTGGCAGTCTCTTGATAAAACGATGTCTCCTTGAAAACAAACATGTCTATATTGTAGATATGAAAGATACTGATACTTGCATTTCCTTACACCATTCAGCCATGTAAAAATCTATAAATGGGTATTTAAACATTTCACAATACCTTCTCATATTAAGCTTGTGACTATCGTGTTGCTCTCTTTTTTGTTTTAAACACATATAGAACTAAATTCTCCCCATGGTAATAGCACAGTACTTTAAAGGTAGCAGGTAAAGAACTGGTCGTCTCAGTGCTCACAGAAACCCAGTGTATAAGCGTGGCACAAAGGACACCTTCCTTCACAATTTTTAACTACACATGCATGTAAATCTAAAATACCCAAACTGGAACCTCTGTAATGGCTTCAACAAAAATTTGTACTTTGAGAAATTCCTCCAGTTAGGAAAACAGACCCTACTAAACTTACTGCTATTGCCGAATGATTACTGGATTTTTCTGCTACTAATGTAGCCTTCTATTTTATGATAAGCTAGAGCCTCACACTTATAATTACTCTTGGAACAGAATTTTATAAATGAAATCTTGTAAAAAGTTATGCTGCCTTTAACTGTCAAGAACATTTTGCTCTATCATTTTGCATGTCTGACTTTACTACTCACATATACATTGGTTGTCCATCCCATGCTAACTGATATTAATATATTTCCCCTTTTCATTACTCTGTAACTTTAAGGAACCCTGAAGCTATTGTGTAGAAAAGTTATTAGGTTTCTAAAAGCTAATACTCTGGTAAATACTATGTTTACTGAGCTAAGAGGTGAAGTTCAAAAATTTGCTAGCATTTATTACTTGTTCATACAAGTGAGTTGTTTTTTCGATGTTAAAATACTAGCTGAATGCCACAACATCTGAAAAGAATGTAAGCCCCTCTAAATAAGTAAGAAAAAATATTCTACTGCCCACTAAAAAGGATTATAAAAAGCATATTAGACTATACAATTTAAAAGCAAACAAGATTTGAAGCAGGCAAAATAGCTTGGGAAGGAGGCTGTTTGTTTGTAAAAACAGCTAATAATTTCACAATATTAAATGTGCTTTGTGGCTTCCGTTTGGACTTGCTATTTTAAAGTTCTTTGAAATTAGTTTTAACAAAATAACGCTAACAAAGTCGCTGAGACTATTTCTGCCTGCATGTGCTGTAGAACTCACCCCACATTCACTGCTTTCTGGCAGCTCTATGGAAGAAGAGTTAGGGCAAAAAGAGAATCACAGTACCACACAGGAAGAATTTTACATCTTTCAAACAAAACTTTTATTAGACAGAATACTATCTTAATATAAGCATTTCCAAATCAGTTGAAATATCAGACATGAATGCAGTTCCCTAGTACAGAGAGATGTGATATTGAGGGCTTAGGTTAAAAAGTACAAACCATAGAAAACCTATTTAAATATTTAAAGGCAAAATCAAGTAAAGTGCTATAGTTTTGCCCCTCACCAGTGGCTATTGAGTTTAGACAGTATTTTGTATAACTATTCAAGGAAAAAGTAGGTGAGCAGACAAGATCCAAAGAATATAAAACAATGGACATTGTTTCTTCCACTACTTCTACTACTGCAGGAGCCGTGAGGACTGCGTTTGAACAGCCTGCAGGTGGCTCATCTGTGTTCAGTTCTCTGTTTGTCTTACTACCTGAAATCACCAGAAATATCTCAAATTATGCTATTGCTGAATATACCTTTGTCAGTTCCTCAGCTGATCACCCTCTGAAGTGCAAGAGGAGAGGTATTGCACACTACTGCACAACATCAGCAGATTTTGTGCTGGCTGACTGTCAAGGAGCAAAAATTAGACACTGAAAGACATCAATGATGTCTTTATTTGCTACCATAAAAAAGAAATCCAAACCCATCAACGAGAATATTCATAATTTCAGAACTATCAGCAGACCATACACGCATGTATAATGAGAAGACTTCTCTTCCTAGGAACCAAGGAGGTTGTTCCAAGAAAGATAGCAGGACACCAACTGGCACAACATCCTTCTTTTTAACTTGGAGAGATATGGATTTGATGGGTGAACTGTTTGGTGGATAAGAAACTGGTTGGAGGGTTGTATTCAGAGAGTAGTGGTCAATGGCTCAAAGTCCAGATGGAGATCCATGGCAAGTGATGTTCCTCAGGGTTCTGTACTGAGACCAGTGCTGTTTAATATCTTCATCAATGATATTGACAGTGAGGTTGAGCGTACCCTCAGCAAGTTTGCAGATGACACCAAGCTGAGTGGTACAGTTGTCACACCAGAAGGATCAAATGCCATCCACAGGGATCCGGACAAGCTGGGGAAGTCAACCTGTGTGAACCTCATGAGGTTCAACAAAGCCAAGTGCAAAGTCCTGCACCTGTTTTGGAGAAATCCCCAACTGCAGTCCACAGTGGGAGATGATGTGATTGAGAGCTGCACTGCACAGAAGGACTTTGAGGGTGCTGGTCAATGAGAAGCTCAATATGAGCAGCAATTTGCACAACATATTGTATCCTGGGCCGCATCAAAAGAAACATGGCCAGGGAAGTGATTCTTCCCCACTGTTCCTCTCTTGTGAGACCTCACCTGAAGGTGTTGGGATGGGTCCAGAGGAGGCTACAAAGATGATCAGAGGGCTGGAACACCTTCTATATGAGGACAGGTTGAGAGAGTTGGGGTCGTTTAACCTGGAGAAGAGAAGGCTCCGAGGAGATCTTATAACAACCTAGTACCTGAAGTGGCCTACAAGGAAGTTGAGGAGGGACTGTTTACAAAGGCTTGTAGTTATAGGAGAAGGGGGGCAGATTTAGGCTAGACATAATAATTTTTTCACTGTGAGAGTGATGAGGCACTGGCACAGGTAGCCCAGGGAAGCTGTGGCTGCCCCATCCCTGGAGGTGTTTAAGGCCAGGTTGGATGGGGCCTTGGGCAGCCTGATCCAGTGGGATGTCCCTGCATCTGACAGGGGATTTGGAATTATATGATCTTTAAGATCCCTTCCAACCCAAAATGTTCTATGATATTATGATAAGCTTCAAGCACACACGCTTTCCCTGATTCCACCACTCTGCCACACACCAGAAATAGCCAGTTGACTTTGTAAGACATTTGCACTAGAAGAGCAGAGGAGGGCTGTGCTAGAGGAAATCATCCTTCTGCATATGAGCTTTTCTTGCACATTGTGTACCCAATCTGGGTCAGCAAAACTGCTTGCAAAAATAAAGTTAACACTTGCGAAGCCAACAAGTACATGCTCATCTTTGGGGTTTTAAAGATAGCTGACACTTTCCAAAGTCCATCTATTTGTGTGAACTGAAAGTATCCAAGATGTGGCATGTATATCACCAGATTGTCAAGGTGCAACGCTGATCACATTGATCTACATACCCTTTACTGTTTAAACAGCAGCTGAAATGAAACATCCACTATCTCAAGTGCTTAAAGAAACTGATTTGCTTAGAACACTATGCAACACCACCTTGAGTTCAGTTAACACTGACTTTCATGGCCAACACATGTAACGTTAGAGCTGTGGCTCAACTCTTTTGGGGTTGAGCCTTGCAGCCTAGAAAGCCAGTCGCATCCTCAGCTGCATCAAAAGAAGCATGGTCAGCAGATTGAGGGAGGTGATTCTGCCTCTACTCTGCTTCTGCAAGGCTGAACTTAGAGCTCTGTGTCCTGCTCTGGGGCCCCCAGCACAAGAAAAATGAGGACCTAATAGACTGAATTCAAAGGAGGGCTGGTACATCTCTGGTATGAAAAAAGGCTGAGCAAGCTGGAGATATGCAGCCTAGAGAAGGCTCTGGGGAGGCCTTAATGCAGCCCTGCATTTTATAAAGTGGGCTTGTGACAAAATAGCAGAGAGACTTCTCGTCAGAGTCTGTAGCAACAAGATAGCGGTTTTAAACTGAAGAGGGTTTAGATTGTTGATAAGGAATCCTTTTTTATGATGAGAGTGATGAGACTCTGGAACAGAGATGTTGCAGATATCCTAACCCAGGAAGTGTTCAAAGTCAGCATGGACAGGACTTCGAGCAACGTAATCTAGTGAGAGATGTTTCTGACCATGTCCAAAACATTGTACGGTCCTACGAAGGTTAGGGCTCAAACTTCTATTTCAACGCTGACGGTGGTTCTGAGTCTGTGCTGAGTTTCTTTCTTTCCAGTTTGCAATAGCAGTTAACTAGGTCATCCTGTGAAAGAAATTCCAATGTCCTCAATCCTAGGACATTTATATTTATGATAGACTAATTTTAGATACCATGTTTTCATATATCTTGTAGTTATTATTTTCGGAGCTATGTGACTCTTTTATATTTATTTTCTTGATACTTGTGTGTTTGGCTGCTTTAGGTCACCTTTTAAGAATATATGCTGTAAATTTTAAAATAATTGCAATAGGTATTGAGAAAGACTATTTTGACATCAAAATGACAGGTGAGATTTCAGATTTTGTGAAAGCCATATTGTTTTGCAAAGCAATTACTAACTGCTTTTCAGAAAAACAGCTGCCAGTTTTGGGGAAACTGTCAATATGCCAGATAGTTCCTCCTTGCAGATATATTAACACAATGTAAAATTTGCTGTACAGATGGGCAATACAAAACTTTTTCTTTAGTGTGATGGAAGCTGGATTCATACTGTGTCTCATTCTGACTACAAAGCACTCAATCTGGAGATTTTTTGTCAGTGCTTATAAATCTGATGTTTTACAGGGACAAGACAGAGTAACGGATCTCAGTTGTTTTGTGGGTAGGTGTAAGAACTAACAAGGTAGCCCTTCCAAAAACGTAAATGCAGTGACGGATACTAAGTATTGCTATAAATGACTAGTTTGTTTGGAGGACCATTTTGTAGTTTTTAAAAATTTGTTTTAAATCAAATATTTTTGAGCATTATTACTGCCACATTTTATAGCTATGGAGAATAGCTTTGATAGCTATGGATAATGAAGTAAAATTCAGTGGAGAGCAACATTACCCTTATCTGTCTTGACTTAAAACAGTTTCAAGGAAAGTACCAAAAATGCAAGTTCAGTCTTGATATTTGGCCTTTTAAAATTTTTTTTTAGTATTCTTTTTATGTGGCTTCAGAAATTTGCTATTGAAATGTGTGGTTGTTTTACTTCAGCATCACTTTGGATTTTTTATGCCCCTATTAAGGAAAAATAGGCTTTTTAATAGAAAAATATGTGCAGTAATTTCTGCTTTCTTTTGCTGTTATTCCTTTTCCTCATGGATCATCTTGGTGAGTCCCAAAGATAACAATTGTTTAGATAAGATGAGGTGAAATCAGTTTGATCAGCATGGAAGTGACCTATTTCATTTTTGAGCTATTAGAGAGCAGTAGTGAATAACTGATGGAATAAGCATGATGGACCTTTTTAGATATTTTTGTCTTGTAATTACAAAAACTTGGATAAATAGTTTAATTGCAAATATGGATAGACTGCTAAATGCTTTCTCCTAATGGAGATATGCGCTCCTTGTATTTTATGAGGAATAAACAAATTTAGACTACTCTCTTCTGGAGAAGAGCTGAGTACCTGCGAGGAAGCCACAGTCTTGAATTGGTGTTTACCACATATGCTCTGTATTGCATTACCCATCCTACATGCACTGCACAAAATTACAGTTGAAAGTGTAGTGTTAACTTTAACCTCATAAGAATGGTTAGGGATGCATTAAAATAATTTTAGTAAATCTAATGGTTTAAAAGCGTTGTTCATTATAGACATACAAAATTTATATTTGAAAGTTTTACCTAATTAGGAAGCATATCTTGTCTGCATAGCAGACACCTTGGTAGCCATAGAGTGTGAGTTATGAGATCTGAATTATCTCTCTTAGTCCTAGTACTTTAGAAAGTATATGGCTTTATAATATTGACTGTTATGTAAGAAGGCAATTTATTCCTCTCCTGCATTGCTGCCATACTTTATAGACGAATGCATCAAACACTTTTTGGTTTGTGATCAAAACCAAGTTTTAAAATTAGTAAATGTGTGTATACTTCAAAGGTAAACCCCCTCCACTAAACTTGCGTTTGACTGTTGTATAAAACTTGTTAAGCATGATGTGTAAAGGAATAGGAGGGGAAAACTTAAGATGCAGTTTTTAAAGAACCACGTTTTTCCTAATATCCATCCTAAACCTCCCCTGGCACATCATGCTGCCATTCCCTCAGGTTCTATCGTTGGTCACCAGAGAGTAGAGATCAGCGTTTGTTCCTCCTCCTCCTCTTATGAGGAAACTGTAAGGCTTGATGAGACCTCCCCTCAGTCTCCCTCCAGGCTGAACAGCTTCGTCTCTAATCCTTCATGAACTTTGTGGCCTCCTCCAAACACTCTCCTCTTACTTCATGTCCTTTTTATACTGTGGCACCTGAATCTGCACACAGTACAGGTGGGGCTGTACCAGTGCAGAGCAGAGTGGGGCAGTCACCTCCCTCAACAGGCTATGGGATGCAAGTTTCAGAAGTTTGAGCTATACATCCTACATTTTGACCTATCATAATTATAGATTGCACATGAATGCAAAAATGGGCAATGGTATTCTGTAACTGGTTGCAATTTGTGTACCTCCTGTCAAAATAATAGTAATGAGACCACACAGTTGTTTCCATATAGTGTTTTTTGCTTAGTGTACTATGGTGTGTTAAACTGACATTGCTGGATTTCATTGGATAGAGCTGGCATGCTTTGGTTGGATTGTTGTTAGTGGTGAAGTTATTTTTATCAAGTTCTGTATTTTCACAAATATAGTGTCTACCTTAGATAATCCCTATCCTTGTGTGAGTGTTACACCTTGACTGTAAGAATTTGTTTAACCACCCTCATCAGACGCTCATGTTTCTTTGTCTTTCCCAAGCTAACTCTCTTTCTCAAGATAACTGTATTGTAAGCTCTTGACAGAGTTAATTCCCTGTGGGAAGGGGGTAGTATGAAAGTCAGGACTGTTGTGAGACAGGAGCTGGGCTGTCTAGGACCACTGGCATGGAGTTATGGAAGGGCAGAAGAAGCCCTGGATCAAAACATTTTGTACTACTTGTGCAGACACAAAACTAATATTGCTCCTGAGTTAGTTTGTGCCTGGCATTGTCTCCCTACCTTTTTTTTTTTAATAAAGAATTCCTACCGTGGGTGCTAAAATATTTTATTTCAGCTGTGCTACAATGCTGCCATATAGAGTGGACATTTGAAAGTTCTTATTGTATGCGCTTTGTAGCTGAAATCATTAGTTATTTCTAAACAGTATATGCTTTCTCAGGAGCTGTTGCGAGGAATGGAATAAGCAGTTCAGAAAAATGTTCTATTTTGTAGCTAAAATGTGTTGCTTGAGAAAAACCCAAACACCGCACACACAAAACTCCAACTCAACTGAGTTTGTGTTCATTACGTTCAAGTGCCATTAATGTTGACGCCTTATGAATGTTCAGTATCTCACACAACTAGTCTACAAAAGTAGACTTTAAATTGCTTTTTTTAAGAACTATCTTATAATTATACGTACATTTTACAGCTTGTTGAAATGATGTTGTTTAAACTGTACAATAGAACATTTTCTGTAAGCATGGAAACAGGCTAACAGCATATATAATGATGACTGCGTATTTCTAAGTATGTTTATCTGCTTAAAGAAAAAGCAACTGATACTTTTAACTAGAAAAATGCACTCAGAATTTCAGTAGCTATCTTTTCATGATAGCAATACCTACTGTTCTGAGCCTTCCCATAACTTTGGAAGTTGAGTGTATAAACTTGTAATGTAGAAATTAGCACAGTAGTTATAGCTACTGTGTTCTTATGACCAGCTAGAAACTGAGGCATTAGTGTCCAGATAAAATTGAATTAGAAATTGACCAGATCTTTCATCATGAAACTAGACTCATGCAATTATTCTTATTGAACTGCTTTAATAAGAACATGAACGTAACAGCTTATAGATTTCTCTGGGATCCTTTCTTTGAATGTGTACTCAAGAAAGGTAGAATTATTTTACTAAAGGGATAAGAATGCATGAATAAAACTCAGGCACAGGCAGGCCTGAGCCTGGTTATTTTGTTTTGGTTTATTTTCAGCTGTAGTGCTCACTAAGTTTTGAGTATGTGTGTTTGGTATTTTTGTCTTGTAGGCAGGGTGCTGCTAATGGTAAACTATATGCCTCACTTAAAAAAGAGAAAAAAGGAATTGGAAAAAACCGCAGTTTTGGCACTTTAGTATGAATGATTCTAACAAGGATTTTAAAATGTGTGAGACAATTGAAAAACATGAAAAATTATATTTCCTTTTATACGAAGCTCATATGACCTTCATTGTCTGAAATAGCAGGAAATATTATTTCTACACTTGTAGAATGATGATTGTTAAGCAGAAGGCTTAGCATGAATATAGATGGAAGTTGTCAGGTCACAGTTCAGTGTGAGTTCATGTAAGCAGTAATATAAATGTAAGAGCTTACAATGATATGAAATTCATAATGTAAAGATCAAACTTGCCTATAGGAGTCTTTTAAAGAAAGCCGTTGGACTGAAATGGTTCAGTTTTTTTTAATAGATGGTAATCGTACACAAAACTGGGGCATTTCTTCTGGATAAAATGTGATACCAAATGTGATAAAATGAATTTGTCTGAAACAGGTGGTGAGACTCTCCTTAGATTATAAACTTAAACAAACATCATCAGCCAGACTATTTCAAGCATTACCCATGGAAAGACCGTGCACAGTGAAAGGCAAACATATAACAAGCAAGCAGCCAATACAAGCTTTATGAAGTTGAAGTATTGTTAGGTGTTCTCTAGAGCTTTACAATCAGAAACTTAAAGTAGTCAATTGCTGATAGAAGACTGGGTTTACTGAAGCCACCTATTATGATTCCAGAATTCTGCTTTCATCTGCCTAATATTGCAGTAAATACTTGATAAACTGTAAGTTATGATGTTAAGGCAGTAGGCAAGAAACTTGTATTCTGCATATTGTTAATGACAGTTGTGCACTTAGTGTCAGAAGACAGTGTTTTCTCTGTAAACATTAATGCTGTAGCACGGTACTTCACACTCCAAGTAAAGACAATGCTTTTTGTCAATGAATACACAGGCTAGAATGAGTACTGAAACAGAAATCAAAGCCTGAGGGAAAATAGTATCGTGAAAACACATACAATGCATAAAATAAAGATAGAATCTGTTACAGATATATATGCATAGTGGTACCTAACAGCACTTTAACTAGTGTAAATTTACACTGCTGTTTAAAAGTAATTAGGAGATATTTGTCAGATGGTCAGAAAATATATATCTAAAAAGCTTTCTCAAGACTTTAAGCCAAGAATTTATATTGAAAAAAATGAAATCTATAATAGAAGTTCAGTTTAGGAGGCCTGTGGCTAAATAGGTAATGAACACCACAAAAAAACCAAACTCCCCTCAAATGCAGTGCACATGCAGCAGTACTTGTATTGCTTCTTTCACACATTCCAGGATCACAACTGGTGTCACACTGACTTTTTTAGAATACTTGAGGCAGAAATTAAACTGAGATGCATATAATTCAAAGACACTTCTCTGGGCTGCCCAGTTCAAAAAAGACAAGGAACTACAAGGAAGTACTAGAAAAAGTCCAGTGGAGGGCCATGGAGATCATTAGGGGGCTGGAGCATCTCTCTTATGAGGAGAGGCAGTGAGCTTGGCCTATTTAGCCTGGAAAAGAGAAGACTGAGAGGGGACCTTATCAATTCTTATAAACATCTAAGGAGTAGATGTCAGGATGATCGGGCCACAGTCTTCTCAATGGTGCCCAGTCACAGGACGAGAAGACAAAGGTAAAAACTGGAGCTCAAAAAGTTCTGTTTGAATATGAGGAAAAACCTTTTTTCCTCTGAGGGTGACAGAGCACTGGAACAGGCTGCCCAGAGAGGTTGTAAACTTTCCTTCTCTGGAGATACTCAAAATCTACCTGGATGTGTTCCTGCATAACCTGCTGGAGGTGAACCTCCTTTAGCAGTGAGGTTAGACTAGAGGGTCCCTTCCAACCCCTACCAGGCTGTGATCCTGTGATTCTGTAACTGAACAGACTACATCTTATCATTTATTAGTTACTCACAAATCAAGATCTTCAGTTTTTACTGAAAGATCAAAAATTGACAAGTCGAATACAAATTTAATTAGTTTGCACAGTGTGAGCACATGTGAAATATGAGAAACATAAGTATAGTCAAAACATGCAAGATGTCAAAACTACATTCCAAATAGGAAAATAGTACCAAATGCACTATTTCAGAACTTTTAGAAGACTAAGTTTTGCATAAGCACAACTGAAATAATCCAAGATTAACAGCAAGACTTCCCAAGAACCTGTTGTCTAAAACAAGCACATGACAGTTAACCCAGTGTAGAATATGGAAGTTAGTGTCAAAGATGCTCTGGATACATGAAGATGTTTCACCAGAAATTAAGCAGGCAACTTAATGGAATAAAAAATAGAATTCACGTTCAGTAATTAGACTGATAAATGTTGCTTGTGACTGAGAAAGCTCCCAAACTGTGGAGTGTTGAAACAAGTGACTACTAGGGGGACTATTACTCTAAGTTTTCATTTTCTCATATTCTTTCATAGGTTTCTGATAGTGATCACTGATGGTGACAGACTGTTCTGCTAGATACACATTCAGTCTGATGCGACACAGCTGTTCTTGTAGTGCAACTTTCAAAACCTTATCTAATTTCAGTCTTAATTTGAATTAAGCACATCTGGAAAAAACTACATTTGAAAACAAGTCACAAAAATTCATTAGAAATGTACACGTAATCACCGGTCTCTCTCAAGACTGCAGTTTCTGATAAGCAAACAGTTCAAACACTCTTCATTAAAAGCTCCACAGCTGTTGGGTCAGGCAGCCTCGTATCTTCACATGAAAAACTGACTAGAAGTGACCTGCTGAGTTTCCATGCAAACTGATTTTGTGCCTTCTTTCATAGGCTACGATGGCTCATCGCTACACTGCTCCAGTGTGCTTGCTGAAGGTAAGGTACAAACAAGCACAGCATTAGTGATGACCATAAACTAACATTTTACTCATGCTAATACGGAATGTTTGAATGTCAATCACTAAAACACTTCAGCAACCATAAAGTACAGTGAGTGGCTACTTATCGATTCCTTGGGTTTATTTTGCTTTGATTTAAGAACAGTAAGTAAGAACAGTATTTGTGTTTAAAAAGAAAGATAGTTTTTCTTGCATGGAAAAATCATCCACATGGAAGCAGAGGCAGTTTTTCTGATGAAGCAGGCACTTAATTTATATAGAATCATAGAATAACCAGGTTGGAAGAGACCCACCGGATCATCAAGTCCAACCATTCCCACCAATCCCTAAACCATGCCCCTCAGCACCTCGTCCACCCTCAACTTAAACACCTCCAGGGACGGTGACTCAACCACCTCCCTGGGCAGACTGTTCCAATGCCTAACGCCCCTCTCCGTGAAGAACTTTTTCCTAATCTCAAGCCTAAATCTCCCCTGGCAGAGCTTGAGGCCATTCCCTCTCGTCCTGTCACCTGTCACTTGGGAGAAGAGGCCAGCATCCTCCTCTCCACAACCTCCCTTCAGGTAGTTGTAGAGAGCAATGAGGTCTCCCCTCAGCCTCCTCTTCTCCAGGCTAAACACCCCCAGCTCTCTCAGTCGCTCCTCATCAGGCCTGTTCTCCAGCCCCTTCACCAGCTTCTTTGCTCTTCTCTGGACTCGCTCCAGAGCCTCAACATCCTTCTTGTGGTGAGGGGCCCAGAACTGAACACAGTACTCGAGGTGCGGTCTCACCAGTGCCGAATACAGAGGGAGAAGAACCTCCCTGGACCTGCTGGTCACGCCGTTCCTGATACAAGCCAAGATGCCATTGGCCTTCTTGACCACCTGGGCACACTGCTGGCTCATGATCAGTCGGTTGTCAACCAACACCCCCAGGTCCTTCTTCTCCAGGCAGCTTTCCAGCCAGGTTTCTCCTAATTTGTACCTCTGCTTAGGGTTGTTGTGCCCCAAGTGCAGGACCTGGCATTTAGCCTTGTTAAACCTCATGCCGTTGGTCTCAGCCCAGCAGTCCAGCCTGTTCAGATCCCTTTGGAGCCTCCCGACCCTCCAGCAGATCCACACTTCCACCCAGCTTAGTGTCGTCTGCAAACTTGCAGGGTTTCTTGGGTTTCTGGGGTTTCTGGGGGAAGGAAAACTGGACTTCTTTGTTTGAGATATATTACTCTACTTAGCTCACAGGGAAACGGTGAGTAGACTTGCCTGTGAATTTTTTGGAGATGGTCATATGATAAGTATGGAGGGTCTATGTCTCTCTCTGGTGATATCTGGAACTTGTGGAATATGTATAACACCTTAAATTATGTGCCTAATACAACTGGAGAGTGTTTTGCCTGTGAGGGAGTTTATTTTGGAAAATTACAAGGGTCTTAGGATGTGTGGATGAAACGTACATACAGATTTTTGGAATAACTTAGAATGTATGGTTGTGGACTACGGTCCAAGATACAATGAAAGAATTATTATAATAACCTTTCATGGTTTGTCTAGACCTTGAGGCAAGGCTTGTCTGGTTTAAGACCTGGAATCACGGAATGGTTTGGGTTTGAAGGGATGTTAAAGCCCATCCAGTTCCAACACACATGCCCAAGGGCAGGGACACCTTCCACTAGATTGGGTCTCTCACAGCCTCACCCCCTCTTGTCTTAACCACCTCCAGGGTTGTAGCATCCATGACTTCTCTAGGCAACCTATTTCGGTGCTGCACCACTATCACAGTGGAAAAAAAAAAAAAAAAAATCTTCCTAGTATCTAACCTAAATCTTCCCTTTTTCATCTTAAAAATGTTAACCTTCATCCTATCAGTGCACTCCCTGAGGGCAGTGGGGACTCTTCTTTTTGTTACATCCCTAACTGCAGCATATGCAGAGGACAAATACGGAGTTGAGTGAACAATGTTACATCCCTGCTATCTTTCTCTTGTGCTTCTTCTGCTCTTGTATGTGCGATGCAATAACGTGCAAGAAAAGGCTGAGCTAGAAGCTGATGGTGTTGCAGCTGCTGGATTTACCACTTGATGGTAGCATTGACTAGGAGTTGGAGCAGGGTTTTGCCATTCCAAGGCTGGGCTGAGCTCTGGTTCAGCCTCGTTAAACATCAGTCGTGCAAAAGATTGATAGCAATGCAAATGTATTTATAACCACTGGAGATGGTCACCTTCCACCCCAATTAGCCTTTGAATTGATTTAGTGAGGAAAAACATCTATTATGGGATAAGCGTCTTAGAGATTAGTGTTGCATTATTTCACTACATTTGAAATAGCTCTAGGTAAAAGAGCTATCAATAAGCTTTAATGTCATAAAGTGCTTTTAGGCTACATCAGAGGCAAACGACAAGTCGGAGGTTTGTTTGCTGAGTAAAATCTGACTACAGGTGTGTTGGGTTATGCTGGGCTCTGTGACACTTACAAAATTGAGCTTAGAAAATTTTTCCTCTCATCCTTTCATTCCTAAAAGGAATTAGCTCATGATAAATTGCTTACAATAAAATAATTAATTACAAAAACGGGCTTCTTTTTGCAAGCTAACAGAAATATTTTGAAGTTGTCTGATTTTTTTCTATTCTTTCTTCTTTCCAAATGTAATTTCCTGAAAAGAGCCTGTGGTGAGAGGAGTGGTAATGGTTGTCAGTACAGAATGCAAGTCCTAAGTGCATCCTGATGACTGACTAGTGCTGCTAGGAAAGGATCCAGTAAAGAAGAGAGTTCTCTACTGGATGCAGAGCAAGAAGAAATTATACAAGGCTGGAGTAGTTTTAGTCTTCTAATTCAAAGATCTATATCAGGTCACATTGAGTTTCTGTTACAGGTAAAAAATGAGGTTTCTTTGAAAGGCAAATTTTCCCTAATATTTTATAATATTTTGCTGGGTTTTGCTCTTTTGCAGTAATAATGTACATTAGCTTTCTTGCTAAGGAGTACAATATAGACTATCACCTTTTGATAAAAGAACTGGGGTCTGTAGCTGGATGCTTCCTGATTAACATTCCTCCCTCTACCCCTGCTCCTTTTCTAGTGTAAAGTCTGTACAACTCTTTGCTTGCTATGAATGTATTCATTTGTGTTTATATAAAGGATGAAGCTTAATGAAGTCCATGCAGTCACAGCAGGATAAACCACTGTGAGATCAGATGTGGCCCTGTGCCGTGTGTGAGAGCAAGACCTTTGAGCTCTGTGTGTTTGTATTCTTTTTATTGTTCCTCAATCTTTTATTTAGTATGTAGCTTGTATATTTAACACTATTAAATCATAAAAGGTCATTTCAAAATATACTTCTAACTTTTTATTTTTAGGGCAAAAATATAAGTTTTCATGGCTTTTATGACAACAGAATATATTTCGTGCAATTCAGCTTGCTGGTTTTGAGGGCTGAAACCACAAAGATCACCTTGCATTCCCCACAGCAGCTATTGTGACTACTTCAAAGCTTAATCTGAAATTTACCTGAATTCATAAAGAATACCTGTTTCTGGTTGGCAAAGTATTTTTACAGATGCCAAAAAAACCCCAACTTCCTTGGTATGATGTTAAAACCTTACCTTAGATATTTGCATTTGTAGTTTGCTTTGCAACAATTAATCAACGATTATGGGGACAACACAAAACGATAAAATAAGAAATAAAAATATTAAGCATATGTACTGAGTATTTCTTTAAAAGCATAACAAGGCTGAAAGACTTGCTAACCCTGAATTGTCCTGTAAAAAGTGGAAAGATAAAAGATAAAGTGAATCTTTTTAATTTCTTTTGTAACCCTGTTTTGGATATCTACAGTGCAGTGCAGCATTGATCCTAAGTAATACAATACTATCCCACTTAGTCATTGTGAAGCATGCTTGACAATCAATCAAAAATCAGCTGGAAGCAAAACCTCCTGAAAGCAGCCTAGATCTGATGGCATTTGTCTTTTTGCATGTGTACAGAAGTGGCAGATACGCAAGCTTTAAACATAAATGGCATGCATGCAAACTACACTTGAATTTAAAATATGTAATGCACATTCTGCAAAATGTTTGCTCCTGCATATCTCCAATTCTATAGAAATAAGCAGTGCAATAAAAATAGCATCAAGAAGGCTAAAACTGGCATTGATTTTTAATTTACACAGAAGTTATTACAAATATATATCAATGTCAATTAAAGCACTTTCATTGCTTACAACACATAGGAAATCAGATTCCTTAATTACGTTTGCCACGTGGATAGTAGCACTGCTTCTAATGTTCAGAGGTCACTGGCAATTAGCATAAGATTTAAAATTAAATTACGCTAAATACTGTTCACTTTCATTGCTTGAAAATTTGACAGGAGAATATGAATGTTAAAGAGAAATAATACATTTTGGCAGAAAAAGCTAGCTGTCTTTTTCCCTAATGTTTGTATTTTCAGGTGCTCAATTTTTTTATTTGTTTTATAGAAAATGTTTTGTGTTGTGCCTAAGTAACCAGGTAGAGCTTATTTACCATATAGACAAAGCTTTATACAATGTTCATTATAATCTGGGAACTCAACAGTGCAGATAAGATTAATAAAAAGGAAAAGGTAATAATCTGTCCCTGGTTAAACATTTCACAGAATAACAACAAAAAAAATACAATTCAATCAGTAACTGTAGGGTTGTATTTATATTTGTTAGATTTGTTTATCTGATTTTTCCCCACAGATTTATTTTTTCAATTTCTTCTGAAATTATATTATATGCTTTGTGATTGAAGTGAGTGTGTGTGAATGTGTGTGTGTATGTGTGTTCAAAGTGTAGCAGATGCTTTTCCAAGGAAGGAAATATTAAACTGTGGAACACCTCTCTGCAAAGACATAATTATAAAGCAGGTATTCTGATAGTAAAGGGATAATAGACTACATTCACAGAAGAGATACTATTTCCATTTTCTCAGTAGATATTTGAATGGTTAACAGAATGGTTTACACAGTGGTTTAATGATATGAAGGCGGAATGTGTCAATGCAGAGCCTACCCTGACTGAGTTTTGCCTTGTGTTGTGACTGGCAGTCTCAGATGTGTGAAGAAGATCTGCACAGCCAGATGAATATAGGTTCTCTGACCTTTATATAGCTGCAGAAAAGAAGTGGAATAATCCTGGGCCTATTGTTGGACGGCATTGCTAATGCTTCTTTAAATAAGGGCAAGCTGTCAGCTGTTCTCAGAGATGTGATGACACAGTGTCTCATCATCTGTGAAACTTGCTTGATGTTAATGTCCTCTTTAATTGTTGTCTGGTTTCTGAGAGATGGGAAGATGTTATAATCTGCGGTATTTCTCACATGTTGGTGAAAGTTATTTATGCCATGTGGAAACAGGGGTATGGCTGGAAGTTAGCTGGATCAAAATCAGCCTAGCTAAAAAGGGAGTTTTCACAAGATGGAAATCTACAGCAGCCCACTTGAGTTAATATGTTTTCAGACTGTATCCAAGACCACAAAAACCTCTCATGCCCAGTCCATTGAGAAAGGGAGAAGTGTCACGAAACATAAATTCCTCAAAAAAGTTTACCCATTCTTAACAGATGAGAGTGTTATGACAGATGTGCAATGTTTTAGATACGCAGAACGTTAAAACATCTCTGTTTAAACTTAAAAATACACAGGAATTTTTCATGCTACGGAACATAATCTAACAAGCCTTGAGCTAAGGAAACAAGGCAACATGCTATTGTCTGAGGCAGTGTACTACAGATTTCTACGAGTTTGCGTAAAGAGAGTGTTACTGAATTATGTAAGAAAGAAGGTACACTTTGCATGCGGGGTTAGTGTGCAGGTGTCATGAAGAAAACGTAGATCAAAAAAAACCTTTTAGTATGAGTTACTATATCAATAAGGAATAATAATGTTTTGGAATCTTTGGCTAAAGATAAAACGTTCATTATTTAAGGGCTAAAATGTTTTCCTATTTTCTGCGTAGTAAAGAAGATGTATTTGTAGGAAGTGTTCAGGGGTCACCAGTGAACAAATGATTATAGTATCCTAAATGGAAACTTTTTCGTTTAACTCCTCCTGTATTAGTATGTCTTGTAATTGCCTATTTGATATCACTGTGAAGGGTTTCTGGATAAAATTTGTGGTAAATTTAATGTGTGTTAATCTTAGTGGAGACGATTTCCACTGGGGAAGTAAATGAGTTTGAAGCAAAGGTTATGCAAATTCTCAAGAAACACCATGAAGCTGCAGATGGATGATGACATTATATATGCAGATAAATTTGAGAGAACTTAAGGACAGTAGTCCAAAAATGGTAAAGATTTGTTTGCTAGAAAATTAAATTTGTTATGTTGACTCTAAATCACTAGTCTAAATTGATAAAAACAGCATTGTAAGCATGTATGTATTATTGATTTTCATGGCAGATAGTGGGGCATAATACGAGTGCCTTAAAATGAAATGCTGAAGGATATGACTTTCAATGTTAGTTTAAGTCTGTGCATCCTATTTCTGTGTGAATAAATAGATTCAAAAAACTGTAGTGCTTTCATAGTTGTACTTTTGGTCACTTTATAAAAGCTAAGTTATTGAAGATTTTTCTGTTTAATTCTGTTTGTCAGAAAAAGTAGGAAAAATTAGATATTGAGCATCAACCTCAGAGTGAAAACAGGATTGGTTGAGAAGTGCAATACAGAGGTACTTTTAAGATTTATAAAACAAAGAAGATTGAATCAGAGACTGATTTTTTTTTTTCCCTTTTTAATAATGGTTCTGTATGCTCTTTAGCAGAGAAAGTAAATTATTTTGGTCCTTAAAGCTTTGGCTCACATGTAATACCCCTGGAATACTCTGGTTTAGAATCATAGAATAGTTTCGATTGGAAGGGACCTTACAGATCATCTATTTCCAACCCCTCTGCCATGGGCAGGGACATCCCACTAGATCAGGCTGCCCAAGGCCTCATCCAGCCTGGCCTTAAACACTTCCAGAATGGGACATCAACAACTTCCCTTGGCAAACTGTTCTAGTGTGTCACTGCTCTCATGGTGAAGAAATTCTACCTTATATGAATCATAGAATCACCAGGTAGGAAGAGACCCACTGCATCATCGTGTCCAATAATTCCTATCAATCCCTAAACCATGTCCCTCAGCACCTCATCCACCTGTCCCTTAAACACCTCCAGTGAAGGTGAATCAACCACCTACCTGGGCAGACTCTTCCAGTGCCCAATGACCCTTTCTGTAAAAAAATGTTACCTAATATCCAGCCTAAAACTCCCCTGGCAGAGCTTGAGGCCATTCCCTCTCGTCCTGTCCCCTGTCACTTGGGAGAAAAGGCCAGCGCCCCCCTCTCTACAACCTCCCTTCAGGTAGTTGTAGAGAGCAATGAGGTCTCCCCTCAGCCTCCTCTTCTCCAGGCTAAACACCCCCAGCTCTCTCAGCCGCTCCTCACAAGGCCTGTTCTCCAGCCCCTTCACCAGCTTTGTTGCTCTTCTCTGGACTCGCTCCAGAGCCTCAACATCCTTCTTGTGGTGAGGGGCCCAGAACTGAACACAGGATTCGAGGTGCGGTCTCACCAGTGCTGAGTACAGAGGGAGAAGAACCTCCCTGGACCTGCTGGTCACGCCATTTCTGAAACAAGCCAAGATGCCATTGGCCTTCTTGGCCACCTGGGCACACTGCTGGCTCATGTTCAGTCACTGTCAACCAACACCCCCAGGTCCTTCTCCTCCAGGCAGCTTTCCAGCCAGACTTCTCCTAGTCTGTAGCACTGCATAGGGTGCCTAGATCTGCCTCTCTACAGTTTATACCCATTTCCCCTTGTCCTGTCACTGCTAGCCTTTATGAATAGTCCCTCTCCAGCTTTCTTTTAGGCCGCTTTCAGGTACTAGAAGGTTACTATAAGATCTCCTCAGAGCCTTCTCTTCTCCTGGCTGAACAACCCCAACTTTCTCAGTCTGATCGCATATGGAAGGTGCTCCAGCCCTCTGATCATCTTTGTAGCCTCCTCTGGACCTGTTTCAACAGTTCCACCTCCTTCTTACCTTGAAGATTCCAGAACTGGACACAGTGCTCCAAATGAGGTCTCACAAGAGAGGAATAGAGGGGTAGAATCTCATCCCTTGTCCTGCTGGCCATGTGTCTCTTGATGCAGCCCAAGACACGGTTGGGCTTCTGGGCTGCAAGCACACATTGCCGGCTCATGTTGAGCTTCTCATCAACCAGCACCTCCAAGTCCTTCTCTGCAGGGCAGCTTTCAATCACATCATCCCCCACTGTGTAGTGAATACATGGATTGTCCCAACCCAGGTTTAAGACCTTGCACTTACCATGTTGAACCTTATGAGATTCTCACAGGCACTTCTCCAGCACATCCAGGTCCCTCTGGATGACATCCCCTCCTTCCATTTAGATAGTTAATATTAATTACTATTGTCCTTTTTGCCATATTGGTTGAGAAACATTTAACTCTGTCTTGCTGCCTCTTCTATCTTTCCTTTAGTAGCTATTTTTTCTTTTATTATGCTAAAAGTTTTTTACTTACAAGCTCTGTAAGGCCACTTGGCCTCTACGACCAGAGTCATTACATAGTCTGAAACTGGGAGAATGTCTTCCAGCCTCATGAACAACTAATTTTACACATATGGAAATAGTGAAGCATATCTCTAAGTAAGAGCAGTGAATGTTTATTCTCATAGAATCACCACGTAGGAAGAGACCCACTGCAATTTGTGATTGTAGTTTGTCTTCACAGAGCCACAATAGTGTATTAGCATTGCTACAAATTTTTGGTTTTATAGCAAATATAACATATACTTTCTTGATTTTTATCAGGGAAGAGTTTTTTTAGGACAAAAGAAGATGAAAACTGTTTTACTTCACTAGCTGCGGCCAGAGTAGCTTGAATTTCTAGAAACAGTTTCACTGTTTGCACTGAAACAGTGCAGAGAAATAATACTGAGAATTTAAGTCCTCCCATTATAACTGTATTCATCTTTGAGAAACTGGGAAAAGTTAGTTTGCCTCTAATGCGAAATTGAAAGTAAATAATTTTAATCTCTGTAATATTCATTAAATTTTTTCAAGTAAGAAAATGTAAAGATTTATTGTCTCTTTTGTAGCTTTATTGCTTTACAATCAAGGCTGAAGAAAACTCTTATTTTATAAGAAACTTTCTAAGCTGTAACAGATAAAGAATTGTAAAAAAAAATGGAAGCAGAATAAGATGGCTTTTTTTTCCCATATATTTTTTCTGATGTTTTCAGATAAGGCTGTAAGGTATTCCAAAGATCTATTGACTCCTTGTCAACTCCTGATTTTAAACATTTTCAGTTTATATGGCTCTTTCAAAAATTGCTTAGATATACCTACTGAAAAAAACGTGAAAACCTCGAATACAACACTTCTACATTGCATTTTCAAATCTGGTTTATGTAAAGAATGATTAGTGGCTGACGTACTTCTGTGCCATTAGTGTTTTGAATAATTGAAAGGGATTCACATGATAAAAGCAACTATCAGGACTGCTACATTCGTTGGCATTTGCAGAGACAATGGTTAAGATCAATAATTAAACAAGGATAATATGAATGATTAGTATTTACAGGATAAATCAGATGTCAACCTGAATGGGACGGTGGTGGTCCCTAGCCTTAGATATTTTGAGAATAATATCACTCAGAATGCAGGAGATTTTGAAAACAAATTCTCATATCAGAACCATTTTTGAATATTTTCATGTCCTGTATATAGGAAAAGGGCTTCTGGAGCAACAAGTATTAGAGTCCTAATTCATACAATAGCAGAAATTCCACAGTCTTAGGTCAAACAAGGATAGCTGATTCCCAGTTGTGCATGTTCTTCTAGTCATTGTGTTTTGATCTTCCATATGCTTTTAGGTCATGTGTAATCTTAGATGTATCAACACCTTGGCATAGAACAGTTATCGGGAGATGCATCTACTCACCTCTATAGACATAAAAGATGACCTTGGCAGTTACAGCTTCTCTGTATTGCTCAGGGTCATAGATAAGCATCATGGAAAATAAACAGAGCACAGCATGGCAGTTGTATGGTATTGCATGATTAAGTAAACATGAAGATAAACATAAACAGTACCTTTCTCAAGTGTAATATGCTGTTACAAGAATTTATTGTTTGTAAAACTGAAGGCCTTTCTTTTGATGAGTAAGAAACCATAACATGTTAAGATCTTTGAAGTTAAATAATTCCACTGAGAAGGTTTTGACACTGCCTGAAGTTGATGAGTCAATATAGTGTAGTTTTATTCTTGGTTTATTTGGATCTTCTCGAAAGAATTTCTTTGCTTTCCTAGTTTTATTATGGGCCCGAATAAGCATTTGAATCTACATAATATATAGCAAGTCAGTCCACTTGCTACTGGAATGTACCAGATTAGAACAACTGCTAAAAAGAGATTAAGTATGCCTAATTGTATGTGCTTGAAAATGTCATGCTTAGTTTCTCAGTTTTGCCAGTTTAGAGGGAGATTAAATCAGGGTACACTTATCTGATCCTTCTTTTTATAGTTTTTTGTCATTGTTATCCTGTCTCCTTTCCAGTTTAACACATGTTCTATGTCTGTTAAGTTCTTCAAAGAGTGCTAGTCTTGGGACCTTCTCTAAAATTTGCTTTGAATGTAGCAAATATGTCAAGAACACCTGAACACCTAGTACCATGTGCATATTTTTTAACCAGAGAACATGAACATAACAATATTACACAAACAAGTACATTTTTGTATTGTTTTTAGTGCACATAATGCAGTTGGACTATGTTCTTTCTGTATATGCAGGTGGTTATGGTGGTGCTGCTCCTCATAAATGAGTTTTTGAAATAGGATGTTTGATTTTGAATTAAAAGGACAAACTAAATTAATAACTTCACCTCTTCAAGTAACGGTAGCAAAAGGTGTGTCATAGAATAGCTGCCCGCTTAGGTGCTTTGAACACTCTAACAAACTGGGAAACCAAAAACGAATGAGCAAAAAACTAGGACCCATCCTTCCCCATCTTTTCATTATGTACATGGGTGACTGTGGAAAGACCTAGAAGCCATCTCTTTGATTTTTCTTCATTCAAAACCTAGTCAGTTACAAAAAGTTTTGAAAGAAAAATGGGTTTCTCAAAGGTAATGACATGCTTTCAAAGTCCATGAAAGTCAATGGAAAGAGAGCAATGTCAGGCAGGAGCAGCACACAGAGCTTGGCCAATAGACATTCATTTGGGACCAGCCTCAGAAAGAACACCATCCTTACTACTGGAGATAAAACACAGGCACTGGAAGGAAGATCAGGGCTCTTGATAAAGAAAGATCAGGGAAACCTCTAGGAAACAGTCGCAAGAGTTTTGGTCTTACAGGGCTACTTGCTTTTCAAGTTAAGGTTAACCAATGGCCATTTAAGAATAGTCCCTTTGCACAGAAGAACTGTAATCAAGGCTACATCCTAGTTGGAAAGAATAAACAGTGGAGTCAATATATATAAATCAGACTATATCTACTATTTAGATATAAACCCTGTTCAGAAAAGAAACCACAGTATATCCATATACCTTATGAGCCTGCTGGGCAGTGATGGTTTTAACTTAGGTTTCAATATTTACATAATCTTGAATATTTTATTGCATGGTCACAGGTAACGATGAGAAATTAAGGAGCAGATTAAGTAGTAAAGTGAGGTTTTACATACTGTAATATGTAGTGAAATGTAGTAAATATTTAATTGGTTAGAATTTATCTGCACAAATCAGAAACATTGATGATGTCTTTTCAAGTTTGGTTCAACTTCCTTAAAGAAACAATTACTTTTTAAAATCTGTGCTTTGCTGTTGCAGTAGCTTTTCATGGTTTGTTGCTCTCATGCATCATAAACATGGATGTTAATCATAAAAGAGAATAAAGTTAATGAACCATAACATCGTAGATAGGAGGGTGGCAACATTTGTAGGTCTCTCCAAAGCCAGTGCTGTTTCTTCTCTATCTCTTTCAACTTTGTTTCTCACCTCAGTATAACATTAACTTTTAAGGCACTACTTTTCATTTTACAGTTCAAGGAGAAGGAGAAAGGAGCTAGAAGAAATGAATGGTTAACTATTAAAATAATAACGTAACTGTCAAACTCTGTTCCTTTGTGTCATTTGCTTAATCCAGAAGTAAAAATACACATGGAATTAGGAAAAAGAATCTGTGATAGTGATGGCTGTCACAGTTACGGCTAGTTATAGAGGCTTCCAACTTAGTTTCACATCAGTGAATAGTATTATTTTATGCATATGGACAATACTGTTGCATAATGATTTTTGAGGAGGATAGTCATGTATTAATTTATTGAACACTTAAGGGAAAATCAGAGGCAAACATCAGTTCTGCAGGTCTTTTTTTTCTTGCTGATGTTACATTTTTATTGATGGATTACTTTTCTGGGAAAAAGGAGGTTTCAAGATAAGTAGTGTGTTCTTTCAAATTGAAAAATATGACACGTGGTAAGAGTTCCTGGGGACCTGACTGTGAGTAATCAGTACTAGGAGCTTTGCCTATCTGTAAGATCCAGATTTGCTTCCCTGTACAAGTCTATTGGTCCATAGGGCCTAAAAGAATAAAATATTGACAGCATTGCTTAAATCAGTGTGTTGTTTTTTACTGCAGGTATTTTTTTTTTTTTACTTTGCAGAGGCATAATGATCATGCAGTTTTATGGCTTGTTTGTTTGTTTGTTTGTTTTTCCTTGTCATACATTAGCTTTTCCAGGTGAATATGACTTGAAGTATTCTATCGAGACAGCATTCCTTGAAGAAATTATGTAAGCAAATTGGAACCTTCTTTGAACAACTGCAAAATAAACCCACTTTGTCAACAAAAAACTTGCTACCATGAAACACCTTCATGCTATTGTTGCACAGACTGTAATATGCTATGTTGTCAAAGTTTGTCATGTTGGTGGCAGATGGCCCAAAATAAACAACCGGCTGTTATGATTTCTGCGTGCTTTGATTGTTTGTCCAAATGAGCAATAGGTTTAACTTATGTTTAGGCCCCAAAGTATCTTGGACTGAGAATGGAGAAGGTTGCACTTGTTTTGCTGCAACAAGTATTCTGATTGCCTGTTTTCCTATTAGAATCCACAAAACATCTATAACCCTGACATAGCTGTGATATTTGGTTCTCTGACCACTAGACACTATATTTTGGTATATGCTGATAAAGCAATCAGTGTCATTTGTTACAAGGAGGTTTATTTTGCTTAGTCTGCTATTTCATTCTGTTCTCTTCTTTCCTGCTCCTCCCACCACTCACAAAAATAATTAAAGTTACATTTTATTCTTGTTCTTCCTAAAATAATAACCAATTATATAGGTTAAAGTGCCTTTGGATCATCCTATTCCACTCTATTTCTCTTTCTTCTTTATTCCAAAATCAACTCACAGGGAAATTTAATTGTACTTTCATTTGACTGCAGAATAAAAAATTACTTTGCAAAAGCCAATTCCAATTGGTTCTGATTTTCAACTATCGAACAGCTGAATGTTTGTTTGCTCAGATCCGATCTCCAAAGACAGCAGGAAAATAGCTTTTTGAATGCTGTTTGACTAGGTTGGGGTAAAAAAAGCCCAAAACAACAATAAAGCCAAGCAGACAAGAATCTTCTGTAAATATCAGGGCAAATTATATCCTCAATGGCCTGTACTGGTATTAGGATACTAATCACAACTTGTTCTGCCTTCATTAAATACAAATATTTAAATCAAATGTATGTATGAAAACTACCATTTGTAGGATTTAAATCATGACCATTTAACTATTATAATTGGAACTGATTGTCTATCTTTGTAACTTGGTTCCATGGTAACAGTTTGAGTATTAGTGTGTCCAAATAAAATGGTTATTGCTATGGCTACACTGACTGATATCTTGGTCTTAAAATGAACTTCATGTCAAAATAGGGGCTTACACTTGTCTAATCACTAGTGTTTTCACACCTTGTTATCAGCTAGAAAAACACTTGGGCACAAGCAGGAAATACGGCTGCTCCCAAACACTTAACTTTTACTCTCTCTGTGCTAAGGTCCACAGAAGACTTTTTAGGAATAATTTTCTAACAAGTTTAAAAATTTAGTAATGATTGAGTATGGAGTGGGTAATGGGCTGGTGTTTGTCTGTGTAATAAAGAGTGAGTACATGCTAAACAGGGCAATTTTTTTTCCTAATCCAAATGATCACAACTTTTGAAATCCAATGACTCGCAGGGCTTCAGCTGATCATCCATTGGCCTTCACCATAGCAGAAGATGCAGGATCCTTCTCAGGGAAGGTCTAGCACCTGCTACGGCAAGTTTAGCAAAATTTTACCTGACTAGGGTGATGAGAGGTCAGATTAATTTGATGAATAGAGAGAAAGAGAGAATTAAAACGTATCAGGATTTTGAGGGAAAGGGGTTCTTTAAAAAATATCACTTAAGAGGGATCCAACAGGAGGCAGTTTCTGTCTGGGATGTTGACCTGTTACTTGTCCTTAACTACCATAGCAGATGTTTTGATGTAGCATTTGATATAGAAAACTGTATATATTCACTACTGAAGATAGAACAGGATAAGAATTTAAGTAGTCCTTTAATATATATGATTAGCAATAAAATAAATACATTATAAAATAAAATAAATACATTAACAATAAAAGGAGGACCAGGGAGAATATTCAGTCCCTATAGGATGCAAATGGAACAACTGTGACAAAGAATGAGGACAAGGCTGAGGTACTTAATGCCTTCTTTAGTTCAGTCTTTAATTGTAAAGAAAGTTGTTTCCTTTGTGTACACACCTTGGATTTAGAGGAGCAAAACAAAGCTCCCGTGATCCAAGAGGAAACGATTAGAGCCTCGCTTGCCCAGCTAGACACCCACAAGCCTATGGGGCCATATGGGATACATCCAAGGGTATTGAAGGACCTGGCCGATGTGCTGGCCAAACCCCTTTCCATCATCTTCCAGCAGTCCTGGCTGGCTGGAAAAGTTCCACTGGACTGGAGGCTGATGTTGTGCCCATCTACAAGAAGGGTTGCAGGGAGGATCCAGGGAACTCCAGGCCTGTCAGTCTGACCTCAGTGCCAGGGAAAGTCATGGAACAAGTGATCCTGAGTGCAATCATGAAGCACATGCAAGAGAAGCGGGGGATCAGGCCCAGTCAACACAGATTCACAAAAGGCAGGTCTTGCCAAACTAACCTGATAGCCTTCTGTGATAAAGTGACTTGACTACTGGACGAGGGAAAAGCTGTGGATGTATCTTCGTGGACTTCAGTAAAGCCTTTGACACCGTTTCTCACCTCGTTCTTCTATGGAAACTGTCACCTCTGTCCTGGACAGGCGCACACTCTCCTGGGTGGAAAACTGGTTGGCTGGAGGGCCCAGAGAGTGGTGGGAAATGGAGTGAACTCCAGCTGGAGGCCAGTGACAAGTGAGGTTCCCCAGGGCTCAGTGCTGGATCCAGTCCTGTTCAATGTCTTTATCAATGACCTGGATGAAGGCATCGAGTGCTCCCTTAGCAAGTTTGTGGATGACTCTAAGGTAGGTGGAAGCGTCAATCTTCTGGAGGATCTGGAGGCTCCAAAGGGATCTGAACAGGCTGGACATCCAGGGATGGTGACACAACCACCTCCCTGGGCTGCCTATTCAAGTACCCGATGACCCTTCATGTGAAAAATTTCTTTCTGATACCTAGTCTCAACCTCCCCTGGTGCAGCTCGAGGCCATTCCCCCTTGCCACTAGGGAGAAAGGCCAGCATCCTCCTATCTAAAACCTCCTTTCAGGTAGTTGTAGAGAGAAATAATGTCTCCCCTCAGACTCCTTTTATCAAGGCTAAGGAACCCAAGATCCCTCAGCCTCTCCTCCTAAGACTAGTTCTCCAGTCTTTCAGGAGCTTTGTCACCCTTCTCTGGACTCGCTCCAGAGCCTCAACATCCTTCTTGTGGTGAGGGGCCCAGAACTGAACACAGGATTCGAGGAGCAGTCTCACCAGTGCCGAGTACAGAGGGAGAATAAACTCCCTGGACCTGCTGGCCATACCGTTTCTGATACAAGCCAAGATGCCACTGGCCTTCTTGGCCACCTGGGCCACTGCTGGCTCATGTTCAGTTGGCTATCAATCAACACCCCCAGGTCCTTCTTCTCCAGGCAGCTTTCCAGCCTAGTCTGTAGCTGCACAGGGTTGTTGTGCCCCAAGTGCAGGACCCGGCATTTGGCCGTGTTAAACCTCATGCCGTTGGACTCAGCCCAGCAGTCCAGCCTGTTCAGGTCCCTTTGGAGCCTCCTGCCCTCCAGCAGATCTACACTACCTCGCACTTTAGTGTCATCTGCAAACTAGCACTCAATTCATCATCCAGGTCATTGATAAAGATGTTGAAGATTGAGTTATTTCCTCTTTTTGACCCTTTCATTATAATATAAATACCTTCCAATTTTTATTTGACTGAAATAATCTTTTAATTCAAACTCTGCAATTTACGAGCTTTTAAAATAGCTGAAAATTTCCAGTTTGACTCAGATCAGAAATATTTCAAATAATGCTGGTTTTGCATATGAAATGACATTTTTAGATGTCCCAAATGGATTGGAAACTTTATTGTGAAATGACTTGTTAGCAGAATGTCTTGTTAGCTGATATGTAGTTTCTTGTAATGCTCTTAGACTTCCTATTGATTTATAGTTTAGACCTTTAATAAAATGCAGGAGAAAAGAGTGCAAAAACTTGTAAGTTATTTCCAAAGTAGTTGATGAATTGATGACAAACTGATAACAAATTGGTGCTGTTTCCCAACTAAAATCAAAAATCTCTTATTTCACCGTTATCTGGAAAATAGCACTATTGTCTTCTAGGTATCAATATTAATTTTTCTATGTGTGAACAGAGCAAAGTAGTTATCAGGAGCAACAACAGATTTAGATAGTGACTGTAAATAAAAGGAAATATTTAAAACTTTACAAGTGAAGGTGTCCTAACATGCTTCATAGTATATAGCGAGATTGTGCTGGTTGTTAGAATCTCTTTGATATGTTATTTTGAAGCTAACCTTAAGAGACTTTCTCTGTTCAAATATTAAGGTGCTGTTTATTCAGAAAGGCTGAAATCTGTCTTGATCACAGGCTTAGCTGTTCTACTCTGCCCAAATGCATCAACTCAGAGATGAAACTTCATGCTTTTGTCATTGCTGGGATAACATCATGCAAACTTCCTAAGGTTAGATCACAGGAACTGGGAGAGAAAGTCTTCTGTACCTAAAAACTTAGGTGGTTTCTTACTTATCAAACGTTCTTTGGAAACAGTGAACAGAGCAACCATACAATCCTCTCTGACTGAAGTCTTGTGTGCAGTCAAAGGAGTAGGAAGACCCATTAATACAAGGAAAGGCAGATTTTCTGCATTTCCTATTGAGAACTGAAATGAGTGGCTACTTTTCAGGTTAGTCTTAGGTTCAGAAGGCTGGATATGGGCCTAGTTAGCTTCTCTATCTGTTCCAAAAACTGACTGGCTTTTTTAATGCAGTCAGATATTCTTGTTTATCTCAAGGCTTTTTCACCTTTTTGGTCTGGTTAATCAAAACCGATAGAATATATTCAATGGAAAGGTGACATAGACCTTTAAGAGCCTAGGAGGACTCCTTATCATTCTATCACAAATTATAAGCATTTAGCAGGGAGGATGGGAGATTCTTTTTGAAGCAAGTGGAAACAACTACTCATGATGATTCACAGAAATCTTGGTTTAGAGCAATAGTTTGACAATGGCAAGGTCAGAAACAGTAACAGTATGTTGCCAAGGGTATCTAAACCTGCTGTGGTTGAAAATAATTGACAAAGTATAGAAATTAGCGATACAAACCCCAGTGTCCTAAGTGTCTTACTCCAGAGTAAGACAGGATGTGAATACACATCTTATATGTAAAACTAGTGAGAACTGAACAGAAGCATCCAAAAGTTCAGTTTAGAAAGAGAAGCAGTAGGAAAGCTTGATAAGTAATGGAAAATCAAGCATTTTTTATATCATGTTGTACAAAAAAAATGGTATTTGTGAGTGTAAATGCTGTTTACTGCTGGAGTGCATGACAAGGATTTTTCTCTTAAATTGTTGTTCTTTATTTTCGCAGTATATTGAACATAGGAAAGTTTTATTGAAATCTTGTCAGTAATTTTTTTTCTGTAACAGTTTTTTTCCTGTAATGCTGGTTTAAAAGTTTCTTTCAAATCACCAAAGCACATTTGTTATTTCTTTATTTCTTTTGACCCATATTTTAGCTGTCAAAATGTAAACAGATTCACAGTCTTAGTTACACTTCAACATGGTAATTGCAAAATCAGTTAGGAAGGAGAAAATTGAAAAGCAGTTGTTATTATTCATGTGTATTTTAATATCTGATTTTCAGTATCACCTTAGATTACAATGTGGGTTAAATTTCCCTTGCTGATTTATAAGTATAATGTAAAGTCTAGGCTCAGCTAATGATGTTGCAATATAAAACTGTTCTATTGCAAAGTAAAGACCTTGCTTAGCACTGCAAAGCTCTGGGTTCATTTCAATGTGATCATTCAGGCACTATGGAGGGATTATGCTTTTATTGTATTTTTTTTCATGAATACATGAATCAGTAATAAGTTCAACAAACAAGAGTTCCCTACTGGGTATGTCAAACAAATCATTTTGTAAGATGTTCTGAATTTCAATCAATCATCCTCAGCTCTCTTTGCCCTGCTGAGGTCTGTGCATTAACAAAGTCAGCACTTTGGAGATGCTATAAATGGTCTTGTGTTGTCTGCAGAATGTCCATGATCAGGAAGCTGAAAAGGCATGTGGAAGAGGAATCATCTTTTGTGTATTCATAGTTTGGTTGTACCCACCTTTCCACATCTGACAAGCATTGGTTGTGGTGCATTTCCTTCTCCAGAACATGTGCTTGCTTTGTGTGCTCTCACTTTCAATGAGATACATCCCATAAGGAGAACTAAAAAAGAAAAAGTAGTGCCAAAGCTACAATTGTACATGAATGCATGCACACACACACAAAACCTTCAGTTTCAAAAAAAACCCCCAAAACTAGAATGAAAGTGCACAAAAAATGAGGACTGTATGTAGAATACTACAGTTTTGTTCCACCCGTGTGTAATTGTAAAGTAACGGTAAAATACTAGTTCATTAGAAGCGTGATGGTAAGAATAAAAGCATTGAGAAGAAGACCAGAACTTTGCAATATTTGCAGTGAAGGATGGCATCAGTATCAATGTAATGTATCTAATCTGTTTATACCTTTTACGATAAATAATAGAAATAGATACACAGTACAGGATATCACTGCACATTATATGCTCTTTTCATAGGGCTAGGTGTCTTGTAGAGATACATCAATTAAGAGCTAAAATATTTTAAAAAGGATGTGTTTGGAAGATTTTGCAAAGGAGTGATGTGAGGGGGAAAAATGAAGATATATTATGATGGAATTAATGGTCTAGTACGAGGCATCTAATTCTAGGCCTGGCCCCAACTTCATCCCTACTCTTTTTCAGAGAACGGCAAGGTATGTGACCTTCCATTACCTGTACTATTCTCTGCCCTTCCTATCTCAGACTAATACTGAGGTCTTTTTACTGATACTTGTTGTATAAGAAGAAAATCAACTTATATTCAATAGTTTTGCTTAAAATATGCATGTTTTTTATAGCTACTCTTCACCACAAATATGCTATTTAACTACTAGTCTGTAACTGTGAGAACCAAAATTGACAATCAGATGTATTTTTTGTGTGGGGAACATCAGTTATACAAAATTAACTAGTCAGCACTAAACTGTCATGTCACGTCACGTCACGTCATGTCATGTCATCTCATGTCATCTCTCTGCCTCCCAGCATCTCATGATCCAAAACTAACTGCTTGCCCTATAAATTTGCCAGAGACAAGTAGTTATGCCAACAACTACAGTTATTTGACAGCTTGCTGCTGTTTATGAGATCTTCCTTCCCTGCAGCTGGTAAGTATCGTTCTTATGCCTTCTCTTTTATGACTGAAAAACTGCTTCACCCTTACAGTGCAGTACTCAGATTGTTCTAGTGGACATTACAGAATGTTAGTTATCTAGAAAGCCTTTTTTTAAATTCGACATTTTTATAGACTCGTAGAATTGTTTAAGTTCAAAAAGGCCTTTAAGATCATCAAGTCCAACCATTCGCCTAACATTACCAAGTCAACCAATAAACTTTGTCCCTAAGCACCATGTGCACTCAACTTTTCAATGCCTCCAAGCATGATGACCCAAGCTGGGCAGCCTGATCCAGTGCATGGCAATTATTTGGTGAAGTAATTTTTCCAAATATCCAGTATAAACCTCCCTTGGTTCACCATGAAGCCTCTTCCTCTCGTCCTGTCACTTGGTAGAGTTATAAAGTCACTCTTCAGTTTCCTTTTGTTTGGGCTAAATAGCTTCTGTTCCCTCAGCCACTCCTCATAAGACTTGTTCTCTGGATGCTTCACCAGCTTAATTTCTCTTCTTTGCACACGTTACAGCCTCTCAATGTCTTTCTTTTAATGAAAGGCCCAAAACTGAACACAGTATATAAATGCCGAGTACTTTCCTGTTCCTGCTGACCACTCTATTTCTGCTATAATTTTGGGCACCTGGGCACACTGGCGGCTTGTATGCATCTGGCTCTTGACAAACTCCCCCAGGTCCTTTTCCACCAAGCAATTTTCTAGTCTTTTGTCTGCAAGCCTGTAGTGTTGCATTGGGGTTGTGGTGGCCTAAGCGCAGGACCTGACACTTGGTGTTATTGAATCTCATACGACTGGCCTTGGTTCATTGATCCAGCCTGTCCAGATCCCTCTGCAGTGCTTTCCTTCTCTCCTGTCCAATTTGGTGTCATCTGCAAACTGACTGAGGACACACTAAACCCCTCATTCCGATCATAGTTAAAGATGGTAAACAAGATTGGCCCCAAAACTAAGCCCTGGGGAGCACCGCCTGTGACCAGCCACTGTCTGGATTTAACTCCATTTGCCACAAGGTTTTAGGCCCAGACATCCAGCCAGTTTTTTACTTTGCAAAGCATACATGTGTCCAAGCCACGCACAAACACTCTCTCCAAAAGTATACTATGGGAAAGGGTGTCAAAAGCTTTACTAAAGTGTAGGTAGACAACATCTACAGCCTTTCCCTTATCCATGAAGTGAGTCATCTCGTGACAGAAGTAGATCAGGCTAGTCAAACAGGACCTGTCTTTCAAAAACCCATGCTTACTCCGCCTGATCACTTGGTTGTGCTATACATACAGTGTGATGGCATTCAAGATGATCTGCTCCATAACCTTCCCTAGCTCCAAGATCAGATTTACAGGCCTGCAGTTCAGCAGATTTTAATTCTTCTTGTAGATGGGTGTCACATTTGCTAACCTCCTGTTGACTGGGACTCTCCCAGCCAGAACTGATGATAAATGTTGGAAAGTAGTTTCTCAAGCACTTCCACCAACTTCGCCAGTTACCCTTTAAATGAGAGAGGTCAGTTAAACTGGATGGTGAAGTCGTTGACTTGATTTATAAGCTATTTGACTCTTATGCCTGACTGCCAAGAGTGGAAAGTCACTTCAAAACAGTTTTGCCTTTATAAGTGCTAACTTAAAGTTCGCTGCCTACACTTTTGTTTATGTTTAAGTACTACACTGTTCAGTGAATGGAAGGATAGCCTTATGATCTGATACTAAAATCTTGGTTACTTTGTGTAAATGCTGCTAGTTTCTTAACTTGCTTTGCTTCATCTTGAATATGTTGAAAAGATTTAGGGTTTTTTGCAGGAAAATGATCTGGCATCTAAAACATGTAAAACCAGTCCTTTGGATGTACTTGTTTGAACCTGCACTGAAGTATTTTGGAAGTCACTTCTACAGATGATACAGTCATATTGGATGAATAATGAGTAGTGTGTCTGTCCTTCTGACATGAATTTTTATTTTTTCTTGCTTGTGTTGTAGAGTTGAGGATTTGGTAGCTGATAGTATGACAGCAATATGGAATTGCCAATGTAAAACAAACAGACCATTTATTGGTATGTTGGCTAATTTCATCTTGTCAAAATTGTCAAATCCCTTCAAAGTGATTGTCACCACCTCTTTTCTTTGGCACTCTTTTGCATGCACACCCTCTGTTCATGCAAATGAGGTCAGATGAGACTTTTTTCCCATTTAAGTCCAAAAGCACTATTTTGGCTTAATTTGTCATCTGAGCAATGTTATAGTTTTAACACCTTTTGTGTTCTCATTAAGTTATTTTTAGAAGTCAACAGATGTCCTCAAATTCTTAAATGATTTTTGGAGCTGTTTGCAATCTTATTGTTCTTTTTGTAATACGTTAACCAAAATAGTTAATGTATATCCAGTGAAGTCTCATTAATGCCAGAACTCAGAACTGTATTTGTATTTTCTTTAAAGGCTGTCCTTCCCTCTGTTAAATTTTTAGTCTTGTTCCCTGATAAACTTTTCTGTGTTTAAGTATAGTGCAGAAAGAACATTTCTTTCCACTAAGGGACTAAGATGATTCATGCTAGTGGGTAACAAACTTAAAGTTTACAAAAATCTGCACACATGTCTGTTGGGTGCACTGTAATTAAACTCATTAGAAACAGCTTCTCTTTTTAAACATGTGTTGTAGTATTTGGTAGTACTGGAGGAAGAGATACTAGACTTACAGCTTACATTTTTTAGTTTTTCTTCTCCTATGAAAACTGTCTATAAAGAGCCACATTTTGACTAGAGCTAGTCATTCCTTTTCAAATACCTACCTTGTCACATAAATCCTTGAAGAAGTGTGCCCTTCATTCTATACAAAATTCATTTCCTCTAGAACATTAGTTCAGAGTTTTCTCACGTGCCTTGAGCCTAGAACATCTTCTTAGTTCATGGAAAGCTGATTAATACTGCTAGTGTCTGGGCTTTTTTTCTGTCTAATGATGTCTCAGTAGCTCAGATATGAGGCAAGTGCATTGTTTTGTGCAACGAGAGCTACTGTATTAAAGTGCTCACAGCCTTTTCAGTATGACATCGAACAGACTGAGAGAATTATTATTACATGGAGGAAAAGAGAGCTGAGAAAAAAAAGGTGATTAATTTACTCTCAGAAGGAAATCTGTAATAAAATTGTTTTAGCTGGAGAAAATCCTTCCCGAATATGGTAATTTTAAAGGCCAGAATGTGCTTCAAACTGTTTTAGTTTAGAAAAAGTAACCAAATATTTGTTGGCTACACACCCCCTTTTTAACAATTGGAATATAACAGTCACTTCTGGATAATGCTTTTGTGGATTCATACAGGTGATTCATTTTTGTGCAAGGTGCCCAAGGTATACTGCATTAATTTACTGGCATAGGGATTTTGATAGCACTGATCGTTTTCCAATTCATCTTCAGGTTCAATTAATTACATATTCGTTTGCTTTGGTGGTTTGAGAAATCCTTCTATTTCTTTTTCTTGTCTACAATGGTTTGTATTAAAGCTTTCATAATACCCTTCAGTTTCTGTGTTAAACTGATGTTTAAATTGGAATGAAAGTAGGAACCTTGGCAGTTTAGATAATTCACTTCATCTGCTGGCCAGCTATGTTAACAATCACATCATATGCCAGCACTTACACTAGATGAAAGGAGTCCCTGGGGCACTAGAACTACATTTTAGAAGCAGAGAGAAAATACAGTTATGGTCTTTGTTTCATTGTTTTATTCTGTAAAATGGTAAATTATTTTAACTGGAATTTTAAAGTGTTAAAAGAGTAATTTAAAGGTTACGTTGAGGGCTATTTGGGGTGTTTTAGCCTTGGAAGCTGCATGACGGTTGATCAGTATTCTGGACAGGAAGTGTTTGGCACAATGTCAGCAAATTATGTCTTTTTATTCCAGCGTATTGAGTACTCAGAGGAAATGGTATATTGTTAGCATATGAATAATGTCAAAGCCCCGCACTGGGAGATGTATTTCAGTCTTCTGAAATAAAATGCATGGCCTCCCCTTCATGTATTTAAGTGCCTCCCCTTGTACTGTAGCGAACACTTGAACCCAAAAGCCTTTTCTTGCCTAGCATGGACAAACTGAATTTCAGGATTCAATTGCTGGTGCAATTGACTGCACATTCCATCACTTAGCAAAAACATTTGCAATAGCAAATTGGCTTCCTGCTTGAAAAGTAAAGTGTATTTGATTAAAAATAAGATTCTTATAGAAAGTGTGCTGTGTTTTTAAGGGCAATTCTCACAGATTGTGTTTAAGTCATATGAATTTTTCTGAAAAAAGTAGTCACTGTAACTACCATGTATGAAAAGCACGAGTTTAAACAGTTCTATATATCTAAGGCTATTCTGATTTGACCCACATTATGGTGTCCTGTGATTACACTTCTAAAATTAACCTGAATTTAAAAAAAAATATAAACAAACCCCATAGATGTATTGAACTACTGCTCTTCTTAAAGAATATACTTTTCCTTATTTTCTTCTTCCCCTAACAAAGACAAGGAAGCACTAACTCTATGTGGTGAGAGCTTGTTCTGCATCCTATCACAGGCAGTGTAATTCCAAATGCTTAAACTACTTAGTCCAGGCTATAGGTATGAAAGTTTGTTTACACAACTATATATTGGCAGGTATTTTTGTCTTATGCAGACTTTACTCATTTACCATAGCAGCTTTGTTTACTGGAGGATCAGAAAAGCATTTATTATAGATCAGTATAAGTGAAATTAAAATATTTAACAGAAATATGAAACTGTTGGAAATTGGAGGCTCAGCAGCTGTCAGGAAGTTGCCAGTTTTCTGAACCTCTACCAGTTGACATGAAGGTCAAGTCTGACTCATACAGCTTTGTGTGTCAAATCAGTGTCAGTTTCTCTGCTTTTTAACGTCACTAGCTATAAATTTCCTTTGATTTTAGTTAACCTTTTTAAAATCACAAAGTGATTTATTTCATAATTCATTTGTATTCTAATTTTTTGTTAAAAATTCAAAAGCCACTGTACCTGGAGAGCTATGTTATTACTATTGCATTGTTTCCAGCACTGAAGGCTCTCTAAGAGGTTCTGCTTTGCTGCCCTTGCTCAGTAACACTCTTGTCTACCAAACCACTTAAGCACATTTCACTTTGGGCAATTAATACTATTGAAGACAAGGGGAATACAAATGCTTAGGTGCTTTGCTGGACAGGGGACAAAGGGTGTCCTTCACGTCAAACAACAGTACTGATGGAGGAAGGGGGTAGTGATTTGTTCCATGGTTATTAAAAATGGTGTTGCTTACACTGTCATCTTATTAACAATATGAAATACCACTTAGATATTTAGGAAATACTTCATGAAAGAAGATTTTGAAACAAAGTGTGGGGTAGTAGAAAAAAAAAATTAGTTTCAGTGAATCCATTAATTTACTGTGCAAACGCGGCCTCATTTAAAAATAACATTTACAAATCACTGTTGTCTTTCCAAGTGTTTCTCTATTACTTAACTGGTAAAAAGATTTGCAATAATTTTTATTTATTCAAAAGGGCACTTGGGAAAAATAGTGCCCTGGAATGAATCTATAACTTTAAAGGCTGAATCAGCCAATGGTGTGATGACTGCATGTTTGGGATTATTGCTGGTCTTGTTGCAGTTAAACATGTGCTGAGGATTTAAAGACATCTCAGGTGGTCTAAAACTCTTAGCATCCAGCGTGATTTTGGTTTTAGTATAACTATAAATAAATGCCAGAAACCACACTGTTATTAAGTAGTGCTGTGGTACCTCTTAGAAATGGCAATAAGTCAGTGGAGATGCTGTGTTAAAATGAACTAAAATGGGACTGTTAAGCTTTAAAAGACTAACTCCCCATCACAGTAGCTGAGCTCTGCCTCTATACGTCATTTGATTATGGAAGATGTGATTAAAGATTGTGTTAACTGACTGTCAAATATATGCTACTGCAACAAATAAGAACCCACAAATAAAGTACTCCTTAGACGTAGGAAAATTATATAATATTACTTGCATTGATTTTCAGATAGTGAGATCTGCGACAATGTGCCTCTACAAGAAATGCACAGGTATTTTCAACAAGATCTTGAAAAAATATTAGAAATATTTTTGGCTTTTAGATGGCCATAAGCTGCTAACTAGTAACTTTTCTTAACAAATCCCCATCCTGGAAACACCTGTGCTAAAGAGCTTTGTGCTGATCTACTGTGAAAATTGGCAAAGTACTTCCAATATTTGCTAAATAAAACTGGGATAAAAAAATCTTTCCAATGAATCCTTAAGACAACTTCTTTGAGATACCATATGGCTCTTCTACCTTCATAATATTTGCTAAGTATAATTGAAATAAACAAAACAGTGCAGCTCACTTACTGGTAAAGAGAATTAAGTGGGATTAAAAAGGAGATATGGACTTTGCTTGTCTGCAAAGAAAATACAAATAACTTGTTTCGTTATGCATGTTTAGTATATGTCAGATATAATCGAAAGGAGGGTTAAGAATTAGAAAACATACTGAGAATTGACATGAGGACCTATGTTTTGTTGATTAAAAATGCTTATTTGTACTCAAATTGTAGACAAAAAAGCAGATCAAAACATTTATCTTTGAGTTCGGAGATGACACTAAACTTGATGGGAGGGAGTAGGAGAAGCAGATAAAGATGAGGATGACCTCATACTCCCTCAGTATGGGTAAGGACACTTTGGTGTCCTCCTCCCCCAGTCTTCACTTGTTCACTCAGAAGGATAATAAAGATTTCTTCTTGAATTCTGTTGAGAATGAAGGAGACTGCAATTGTGTTAAGCTTGTCGGTGCAGGAGACCCATCAGCCACCCCAAGGATTCTAGATTTGGTGAAGTGAGTCATGGGATCTTTGAAATACCCTTTTTATTGATTCTTATAATATGAAAAAGCATGAGACTGAAAAGGACAGGTCTATAACTTACTGATACGTTCAGAGAAAAATAATCTTGTGAATTCTGTTTCCCATGACATGAAAAATGGGATGTGAGATGAGAGTAGCAGTATGATACAGCATGATGGTATCAAATCTTTGTGCTCTTGATGGTTTGTTTGATCATGTTTTAAAGGATCTGTAATTTTAACATTATTGAGACCTATTCTCTAGGTCAGTGAATGAGGAATTCTGTCCTTTTTCCTGCTCTTCTTATCCTTTACTATTACCAAAAGGCAGTGTATTTTTTCTGGACTGATAGAAATGAGAGCAAACCCCTAATAAGGAAGAAACTAGTGAGAAGTTGGGAAGAAAATAAATCAGAAAAAAAAAATGCCATGGTGAAACCTAAAACTACTGAGAGGTTGCTTCCTTGAAAGATCAGACTATTGTGATAAAAAGCCTGAATAGGCATGCAGCCTCTCTTGCTACATGGAATTGTTTATACTGTTACAGCAACTTCATGTGAGAAACACAATGCTGTGTTTCTCACAGCATTCTGCTTTGGAAACTGTCACCTCTGGCCTGGACAGGCGCACACTTTCCTGGGTGAAAAACTGGTTGAAGGACTGGGCCCAGAGGGTGGTGGGAAATGGAGTTAAATCCAGCTGGAGGCCAGTGACAAGTGGGGTTCCCCAGGGCTCAGTGCTGGGTCCAGCCCTGTTCAATGTCTTTATCAACGACCTGGATGAAGGCATCGAGTGCTCCCTTAGCAAGTTTGCAGATGACACCAAGCTGGGTGGAAATGTGGATCTGCTGGAGGGTCAGGAGGCTCCAAAGGGATCTGAACAGGCTGGACCGCTGGGCAGAGACCAATGGGATGAGGTTTAACAAGGCCAAATGCCGGGTCCTGCACTTGGGGCACAACAACCCTAAGCAGAGGTACAAACTAGGAGAAGCCTGGCTGGAAAACTGCCTGGAAGAGAAGGACCTGAGGGTGTTGGTTGACAGCGACTGAACATGAGCCAGCAGTGTGCCCAGGTGGCCAAGAAGGCCAATGGCATCTTGGCTTGGATCAGAAACGGCGTGACCAGCAGGTCCAGGGAGGTTCTTCTCCCTCTGTACTCGGCACTGGTGAGACCGCACCTCGAATCCTGTGTTCAGTTCTGGGCCCCTCACCACAAGAAGGATGTTGAGGCTCTGGAGCGAGTCCAGAGAAGAGCAACAAAGCTGGTGAAGGGGCTGGAGAACAGGCCTTATGAGGAGCGGCTGAGAGAGCTGGGGGTGTTCAGCCTGGAGAAGAGGAGGCTGAGGGGAGACCTCATTGCTCTCTATAACTACCTGAAAGGAGGTTGTGGAGAGGAGGGTGCTGGGCTCTTCTCCCAAGTGACAGGGGACAGGACGAGAGGGAATGGCCTCAAGCTCTGCCAGGGGAGATTTAGGCTGGACATTAGGAAAAAGTTCTTCACGGAGAGGGTGGTTAGGCATTGGAACGGTCTGCCCAGGGAGGCAGTTGAGTCACCGTCCCTGGAGGTGTTTAAGGTGAGGGTAGATGAGGTGCTTAGGGTAGATGAGGTGCATGATTTAGGGATTGGTGGGAATGGTTGGACTCGACGATCCAGTGGGTCTCTTCCAACCTGGTCATTCTGTGATTCTGTGATTCATCTGAAATTATTCTTTAGAGTAAGATGTATAAACCATGGCATTTGCTGATAAGGCTTTCTTTAGATCACAAATGTGGACTTGTCATTCTTTTAATTTTCTTTTAAAACAAAAAAAACCCAAAAACCAAAACCAAAAGCAAAGATACTGTATCTACATGAATGTCCTCTACAGTGAGTCATGAAGAAAACCCACACTGGAGCACTGTCTCACTTTTTAACTCTTGTCAATTTACTATTATCTCACATCTATTGTAATCTTAGGGCTCAGCCTTGCACAGGAGCTATAAAGGTTTTTCTTTATAATCTTCAGCTGCAGTAGATGTTACCTGGAGTAAAAGGGAATTTAGCCCAGAATGTTACTTTATTGCTACCAAGCTGATGTTTTGGACAAAGAAGGAGGTCATGTCTAAAGCAAGAAAGTTCAGCCAAATATTATAAGATAATAATTATTCTGAAGACTTTTAAAATTGTTTTATTGTATATACTCATGAGTAAAAATAGTAATCATTAAAACTTAGATTTATTGTACTAGTACTGTTAGTGCTGAACTAGTGCTTTGGCATGAGGAAACTTGGTGATGACCACATCAAACAAAATAAATGCCATAATCAGAGTTTTGAAATGGGCTTAGACTATTTGTTTTGTGTAGCAGTTCATTAAGTGGCGCTTAGTTGAGTAAGTTCTACTTCCCATTCCTTACCTCTCTGCTTGCATAAATATTGCTCAGTGAGAAAGATTAGTTATGTGACAGAAATTTTCTTTAATGGACTTTGCTGTTGAGAGCTGATAGTAGCTTTATTGTTTGCCTTTTTTCTTGGTTTTGGCTGTTTTACATTATATTCTCACTAAATCATTAAAGCTCGGTCTCGTAGCTGAAAGAATAGTGATTTGTGTGTGTGTGTGTTAACAAGCAGAAAATGCTCAACAAGTACAAAAAGTGATTTGATGGCTTACTTGTTGCTTTTCCAATAGTGAAATGACTTTGAGGAGGCTGATTTTGACTGCTGGGTAATACAGCAGGTAAATTTTGAGATATCCTCTGCTTTTAATTCTGCTTAAAGAAGTCTAAGGGAAGTGGCTTATTTTTGAACTCTTGGAAGAGGTCAGAAAAGGTGTTGCTAGAATAACAGTAAGAGAACTACTTACCAGGTAATTCATTGCAGTGTATAATGAAGAAGCTGAGAAATGGATTTCATTACATGCAGTACTTTATGAAAAGTATGCCAGTAATAGGGAGCCTTACTCTGTTACGTGAGGTATGTATTTCACTACTGGTAACCCGTACAAACTGCATGAACTCAAATATTACAATGTGGAAATTAATATGTATTGGCGATCTTCAGACAATGGTGGTACTGTGTCTACTAAAGTCTGGAGTTTCTGCTCAGAGCTCCCATAAAGCTTATTGGCCATTCATGCAGCATGTCCCATAAATCTGTGAGGTTTAAATTGTGCTGCCCTCTCAAACACCTGTTTATCTGCCTTGACAAAAGCCTGGAGTGTTCTAAACATCACTTTACGACATTGTAAGTAATGCCTGTGCTAGAAGCACTTGGAACAGCCACTAAAGTTAAGAGTCTATCAGCATTTCATTATAAAACTTGATTTCAAGAGGTTTATAACTCAGCCATTTAAAAATGCATTTGACTGAAATCTGGTTTGTGAGTCATTGTGGTTTTGCAGTGTTGGACAAATTATTTCAGGTGTTCTTTGCAGGAGGAGGAGTGGGAAAAAATTGGAGGTACAAATATTTTTTCTTAGGTGAAATTTTTTCTTAGGGGCAAATAGCCTTCGAAGTAGATAATTTATTTCCATACAAAATGTCTTTCTGATTTTGTACTTCGAAAGATCTTTTTGTGTCATGTGAACTAATAGCTTGCAGTTATACTCTATTTTTGCATCCTTAATGAGCATGCAACATTTCTATTTTTCTCAAAAAGCATTTTAAAAGAGCTTTTTTTATTGCTTGTAGTTTAACAAAGGCTACTAGGTGTTTTGTGTAATGGAAGTTAGTTAGTACGTTAGTGTTCATAATGATTTTATTATCACCATGGCGTTTTTTTAAGTCTATGAAGCAACATCTTTATCAGCTGCCAAGTACATTAGTGCTATACTTTGTTGAGCTATCCCATTTGTTCCTTGACAGGAAAATGGAGAGTGGGATTTGAACCATACTCACAAGCTGGCTGAAGTATCTTTGTAGAGAAAATAATTAACAGAGTTTTATGAAAACAAACAAAATCAAATGAAGTTGTCCTAAGTGCTCTTTTATAGAATTATGAAGTTCCAGAATACACATATTATGGGAAATGTATGCAAAATGGGATAAAGGAACAGCTTAGTTCTGAGGTCCTGATAAGCATTCCAAACTTTACAGATAAAACAAGACTTGAAACTCACCTCTAAACTCACTGATTGTAGGTTCAAGATGGTAAGCATGATGTGCTCTCAGCAGAAAGCACTGCTGTGTAAGTGGGCTATTACCCTGTATGCCAATTTCAGCGTCAAAATTATCTTGAGCTCTAGCTCTGTCTGAAGGGCAGCACTACAACAAAAATCATATGGGGATACCTTAGCTAAAATGTTAATAAATTATTTATTTTTTAATAAATGAAGTATTTAGTTGTACCATTACTTTATAACTTTATGTGTTTTGATATGATATGTTGACATTTAAACCACCATAATTATGATGGAGTGGGAAGCTATCTTTTATTCATTTTGGTGAAAGTTGACTTAGTAGTTGTTTAGTGTTTTCTCTATCTTTCCACTTGTTCTTTCAATTTAAAATCTGGATAATTACAATTTGAAGTATATGAAAATGGATTACTTAAATATGACTATAAATATTTCATAGAATGATACAAAATTAGAATCACAGAATCACAAAATTGCTAGATTGGAAAAGACCTCCAGAATCATTGAGTCCAAGAATAGAATGGTTTGGGTTGGAAGAGATCTTAAAGATCAACCAGTTCTGAACCCTCTGCATTGGGCAGGGACTCATCTCACCAGTCCAGGCTGCTCAAGGCTCCATCCAACCTGCCCTTGAACACCCCTAGGGAGAAGGCGTCCACAACTTCCCTGGGAAACCTGTGCCAGTGTCTCAGCACCCTCATTTTGAAGACTTTCTTCCTAATGTCACATTTAAAACTGTCCCCTTCCAATTTAAAGCCATTGCCCCTTGTCCTATCACTACATGCCCTTGTAAGATGTCCCTCCCCAGCTTTCTTGTGCACACCCTTCAGGTACTTGAAGTCTTATTCTAACTTCTCCTCAGAGCCTTCTCTTCTCCAGGCTGAACAACTCCAACTCTCTCAGCCTGTCCCCCTATGGGAGGTGCTCCAGCCCTCTGACCATCTTTTGTAGTCCTTCTGTGGACCCGTTCCAACAGTTCCATATCCATATCCTTATGCTGAGGATTCCAAAACTGGACACAGTACTCCAGAGGAGGTATCACAAGAGTGGAATAGAGGGGCAGAATCACTTCCTTGGACCATACTGGCCATGTTTCTTTTGATACAGCCAAGGATATAATTTGCCTTTGGGACTGCAAGTGCACATTGCCTACTCACGTCAAGCTTCTCATCATCCAGCACCCCCAAGTCCTTCTCTGCAGGGCAGCTCTCAATCACATCGTCCCCCAGCATGTACTGAAATCAGAGATTGCCCTGACCCAGGTGTAGGACCTTGCACTTGGCCTTGTTGAATCTCACGAGGTTTGTCCAGGTCCCTCTGAATGACATCTGATCCTTATGGCATGACAGCTGCACCAATCAGCTTGGTGTCATCTGCAGACTTGCTGAGGGTGCACTCAACCTTATTGTCTTTATCACCGATGAAGATATTAAACAGCACTGGTCCCAGTTCAGACCCTGAGGGACACCACTTGACATGGATCTCCATTTGGACTTCGAGCCATTGACCACTACTCTCTGGATATGATCATCCAAACAATTACTTATCCACCAAACCGTCCACCCATCAAATCCGTTTCTCTCTGATTCAGGGAGGAGGATATTGTGGCAGACGATGTCAGAGGCTCTACAGAAATCCAGATAAATTAGATCCATTGCTTTTCCTGTGTCCACTGATGTGGTCACTCCATCATAGAGAGCTATTAGGTTGGTGAGGCAGGGCTTGCCTTTGGTGAAGCCATGCTGGCTGTCTCAAATCACTTCCCTGTCCTCCTTGTGCTTTAGCATGTCTTCTAGGAGGACCTATTCCATGATATTCCCAGGCACAGAGGTGAGGCTGGCAGCTCGGTAGTTCCCAGGGTCATCCTTTCAATCCTTTTGAAAAATGGGCACAATATTACTGTTCTTCCAGTCACCAGGGACTTCCTCTGACTGCCACAACTTTTCAAGTGTCATTGAAAGTGGCTTGGCAACTGCATCAGCCAATTCCCTCAGGACTCAAGGATGCACCTCATTAGACTTACCTATGTTCTGGTTCATGTTCCTCAGGTGGTCACTAACCTGGTCTTCCCCTACAGTGGGAGGGGAAGCATTATCCCCTCAGCCCTTATCTTGTTGTCCATTGACCCAGGAGGGTTGAGGAGAGCGGTTATCAGTGAAGAGGCAAAAAAAGTTGTTCTGTGCCTCAGCCTTCTCCTCCACTATTGATACCATATCACCATTTCTGTTCATTGGGGCAGTATGGTTTCTTTAACCTCCCTTTTCTGGCTGACAGATCTGTAGACACCCTTCTTATTTTGCATCCCTTGCCAAGTTCAGCTCTTGCTCTGCCATGGCCTTCCTGATCCCATCCCTACACCACTGGGCAGTGTCCCTATACTCTTCCCAGTTTCCCCGTTCGTGCTTGCACTGCCTGTGCTGTTGCCTCTTGCTCTTCAGTTTGACCAGCAGGTCTCGACTGAGCCACACTGGTTTATTCCCTTCCCTGTCCAATTTCCTGCATCTGGGGACTTTGCACTCTTGTGCTGTGTTGGAGAATAAAGGAATATGAAGTGGAAATGATGAGTTAAGGTGGTCTGAATTTGTGTTTGAATTCCTCTGCAGAGCTGTAATTCAGTCTATATATTTTTGCCTTGTTTTGGGTTCCCTTGAACATATCCATATCTTACAAAAGGACAGGGTAAGAAGAGGTTTCAAAATGTGTCAGGGCTGGTATTACTAATCGCAGGAAGTTTTTGCTGAACAGGAACTTAGGAATGTCTGCAGAACAGCTAGGAACAGCTCATTCTGGATGAGGAAGTTGTTTCATTTTCTCCTGCGGGCAGCATCAGAAGATAAAGTTCCAGGACAAACTGACATAGATCTGTGGGTGGATGCATGTGTACATGTTTGTGTGCTTTTCAAGGTCACATAGAGCTAAATTATGCATAATGGAATTATGCCTTTTTCACTGAATGAAAGTTTTTGTGTATCTTATTCCTCTTCTTGCTAAGCTATTTTTACAGATGTCTCTGACTATTTAGCCAGACATAACTTCGCAGTCATAGCATTTTTCACTGAGAGGACAGGTGGAAAACAGAAGCTACTCCTCCCTGGTTAGACATTGCTTGTGTTTTCCTGTATTGTTCTTATCTATTTCACAGTCCAACTGATGTTGACTGCTTCTTTTCTTGTCTACTGTTCATTAAAGAAGTTAGCAAGGCTTTAAAATAATACCCTCAGTTCTGCACTTACTGCATATACCCTAGAGGCCTGTTAGTTTATAGAGACAAGCATTCAGCGTTTGTATCTCACATAGCCTGTAGTGTTTCTGCACTGCACGGTCCAGCTTGAACACAAAATGCATCATTGCTCCTTGCTTAGGGAGACACATTAAATGACCTCCAGAAAGTTGTCTAGTCCTGTAACACTGTGAACACATTTTGTGCCTGTGAAGGGCATACAGAGAGCGAGTCAGATCAAAGTAAAGAATGCTAACACAGTCTAGTTCCCTACTGATCTGGCCATTGACATGGACTTCCACACCCCCTAGGAACAGAGCTCAGTTCCCAAGGTAGTGAAACGGTAATTTTATTTATTTTAAAAAATCTGTTACTACAATTCATATTTAAACCAGACAATGAGAGCAAATGTATAAATGACCTCAAACAAATGCAATTTTAGGTTGATTTTCAGAGTTAGAATAGAGCTAATGAGTGCTGTTGTTGGTTACAAGATTGGCAAGAAATTTGGGGGAGACGGACTTTAAGGATTCATGGGTTTATAACCAATGCAGCTGCAGTTATGGAATACTTTTTCTGGTCTGGGGCTCCTGTTGCATTAATCAATTTTGCTAGCATTTTCTGAGTAACATATGTAGGAAAAGCGCCTCTGCAAAAGTCATGAAAATGTGTAATGGGCAAATAGTGATTTATCCCAGGAAAGATTTAACTGGTATCTCCTAACAAGCTTACTTAAAGCTGGGATTACAGGCTTAGAAAAAGCATGAATGCATAACTAAATACATAAACTGTACCGTGTTTATAACTGTGATACTGCCACTAGCAGTACAACAATGCCTCAACAGAAAATGTTATAAATTCTCCATTATACTAAATGGAAGGAAAAGTCTTTAGTGCTGACAGTGATTGCTGTCATGTACAGTTGCTTCATAGCTCTTCCTCCTTTAGGATGAGGAGGGAGAAGATGAAAACAGTACAAATTCAGCAATTTGGTTTTGGTTATCTGACTGTAGTAGCTGTGATTGTCATTCTTACCCAGTGAGCTTTTCTTCTTGGTTGTCAGAAAATGTGCCTTCATAACACATCTGATGCCACCCCTCTAAACTCCTAATCATCTTCAATTACTGATTTCCAGTTCAGCTATCAGGCACTGAAATGTGTTTGGCTGAGACAGACCACTTTCTGTCATGGGCTTGGAAGTGTGTCCATACTCATCTGCCATGACCTTGAGGCAGGAATTTCTGCTGCCACTTTAGCTTCCTCAGTGCAAGACCGTGCTGTAATCTGGTGGTATTTTTTTCCTGAAAAAGGCAAAGGGGAGTGGAAAGCTGGTTTATCTCTGTGGACTGGTCTATTGGGACACCGTGGTTTCTGATCAGCAAACATAGGGAGGTGAAATACAGTTTTTGGTGTTTGTGCAGTTGTAACTCCTTGTCTTTGTACTATGGAAAGCAAGGACTATAGAAAGCAAGATGACCAGAAATAATGATTTCATTTTCTTAGCTGTGACTTTTACTCTGCTACACAGGAAGGAAACGGATATAGCACTAGTCGCCAACTAGGCTGACACACGGGTAAAAAAATACCCGCAGCCAACAGCGTACTCTGAGCTATTCTGCTTACCTTGGCAGCCTTAATTAATATTTTTAATTTCCTGTATTGTGGTCTGCTTGAAAACCATTAGGGCAACAAGACAATAGCAGACTGTTCCCTTAGGGGATGATGGCTCTTTCAGCCATCCAGTAAGCTGTGAACCTCTGTATTATCAGTGTTGCATATCTCTTTTCTATGGTTCTCTGGTGAAGTCCCCCAAACAATTTTGGCCTGACTGATCTGTGTAATCCATCCACAAGGTCTTGGTATGGAGATACACTTTCGAAAGATATAAATATGAGCCAGTGCTTAGTCCTCAGCCCTGCTTGCTACCTCTGTGTATGTTAGATTCCATTACCGTGGAATCTAGAGTCACTGTGACATTTGTGCAGCTGCAGCTGTGTTTTCTAGCACAGTATACTTTTGCTGCCAACTGTTTGGGTTTTTTTTCCTGATTCTTAAGTGTAAGGTGAATTTTTGTACTGAGAAATAGAGAAAATCAAGTATTATCTAACTGAAATCACTGAACAGCTACCGACATCCAAAACTGATCCACTTTTTCATAATTCTTGGAGGGTAAAAATTACCTTTAATATCTATTTTAGTGAAGCATCTGGTTACTGTGCCATGAACAATCTGACTTAATTTCAGACATGTATTTGTCATCTAACAGTTATGCTCCACTTTCAGAAACATTAAGAACTGTCACAAATGGAAGTCTGAGGAGTCTATAGAAGGATAAGTGTATTTATATGTTCCCTGCCCAGCATAAAACTGGAAATGCTGCAAGTCAGCCCTTTAAAAAAAGCACCCTCTTTGGAATGCTGATGTGTTCAGCAGCAGCTCAGGAAAGGTACAGATGAAAATGTACCAGATGGTGGTCATTGCAGAATACTGAATTGTGAATTTACTTCATTGTATGCATATATATTCACAGGTCATTCTATCATTTCATAAATAATGGAGGAAATTACTTATGTTTCTTCACATAACGCATGAAGAACATGGAAAAGTCATTACATCATTTGACTTTCTGAGTGCAAAGTACTTTATGAAAACAAATGCACCCATGGGAGTCTCCCATTTTACATAGGCCCTTTTAAAGGGTTTTCCAGTTGCTTTTACAGAAGCATAATTCTTTTTATTGTTTTATGAATCTAGAATTTATTTAAAAAAAGAAGACAAAAAATGTTTGGAAAGTGAAGGTGCAAACAGAAGACTGTTAGAGGACGTGACATGCACATGGTTATGTGCAGTGGATTGGATGCTACTGATTTATCATGCATACATTGCTGGGAAGATGGTACATATCCATAAGTTTCATACATAGGACTGAAGTCACATCTGTTATCTCTGTACTTCACTCTTTTATTTGATGTGGATAATCTAATTTTGAATTCAGAGAACATATCCCTACTGGTTATTCTTGCCAAGCTGAAGTAACCCAAAAATGGCCCAGAGGAGACCTGGCAAGGGACCATTGTCCATGCAGGAGGGGAAAAAGCCCTGGAGATCTAATGTTCCACATGCATATGTTGAATACAATGAGATGAACCAGGCCTCAGTGGATTTTAGTGTGCCTTGCGGAGCTCTGTACCCACAATTCCTCTGATATATTTTGTGCACTGGAGTAGACTGACTCTGGAAGGTCTACGTGGGAGATGCAGTCTTCTCAGGGCTCTTTTTAGCCTTTCTCTGCACCAAGAATTTGACTCCTTATGAATAATTTTTAGCATACATCCTGAACAGTTGTTTGTTCAGTTGCTATTGTGCTCTTAGTTAAGGCTACCAGCCACTGTTTTCAGGATTAAGAGAAATTGAGCAATATGAGTAACAGTCCTTTGGGTACTAAACTGTTTTATTCATCAGTGCATTTGAACAGAGATTCTTATTTGTTCCATGTTGGTTTTTTTTTAACATTACTATTTTTGCGAGAGTTTCAGAATTTCCAAAATGTTATTATTTGAAAGAGTGTACTAGTCCCTCTTCTCACCTCTAATAATGTGAAGCTTTTGAGTCTAATTTCTTAAATTATGTCTATCAAATTATCAAATTATACAAGTCCGGACACAGTGCAGACGTCTTATGCATATAAAATTGACAGTTTGCCAGCCAGTTATCATGAGCTTTTAACACTGTAGTATACTTCCTCACAGAAAGGAAATTACACAGAGCTCAACATTTCTTACAACTTATTGCATCTGGTACATTGTGTGTGTGTAATATGTATGTACTTTTTACCTTCCTAAGGGAATTAAGGCTTAAAAGATTGCTTTGCCACATATTACAGGAAAGCACACATCATTCTCTTGTGAGGAAACCTTTTACATTCAAAGGCTTTATTAATCACAGATACCTCTCAGCAGTTTTAAAAATGGAAGGATTTATGGGATTCATTCTTTAAGGATGACTGGAAATGATTACCACATGTTTATCTGAAATAACCTGGTATTTTCCTGTTTTTGTTTACCTACAGGTTTAATGGACTTGTTTTTGGATCTGCTGTGCTGAAAATATGACTTGAATCTTTCAAGCCTTGCTAATGTGAAAAACTCTTGTTGAGATGGTTAGAGTCTGTGAAATAGTAACTATTTATAGGAGCAAAAGTTGCCACATCATGTCTGATCTGATCTGGGCAGCATTATTTTGTTTTCCTTCCATCTATGTGTTTTGTTGAAAGATCAAATGAAGCCATGCAAATGATGGGAACATACTGTAAAGAAGGAGTATGTCTCAATATTTCTATCATCTTGTATCATTTGCCAGAAAGACAGCTGTTTTTTCCCCTACTATGAAGACACAGATACGTATTAAACTGTGGTTTCTGGCTGCATTTCAGAACAATAAGAAACTACACACCTGTCAGTTCTTGGCAAGCAGGAATAGTAAAATTACTAAGTTTGTTTCCACAGCATTATCTTACTGACAAACACACCATTGGCTTCATTTTTTCTCCATCACTGCTCAAAAGACTTAGATTTCTCCCTAGAGGCACAGAAGAATTAAGCAGTTTTACTACTGCTCCTCATAAAAGAGTTACTTTTTAGAAAGTGTACATTTTCATGCTAGGCTTGCTTTATTACTACTTTTCTTCTGGAACATTTTTTTTACAAATCAGTGTTTTGCATCTGTAAGCCTTTGTGCTGCAGAGCACCCAGCTTTCCTAAGGCAATCCAAAAACTGTGCAAGCTAATGGCTCATTTAGTGATCAATTTGTCAAATAATATTCACAGATGTTTTTCTGGTAGTACACTGCGGGTAATGCCCATGTGAATGATTCCCTCTTAAGTGGCTAGGTACAGGATTTGTTTTGTAGTAGTGCCGAGTTCTCCAGCAGCCAAGTTTCCCTCTTGCCTGTCGAGTTTTTAATCATGGAATTCAACTTTAAAAATGAAATATAAATGAGCATAGGAGAAAATTTTTGTTCTTAAGGACAGGTCCTTAAGGAGCTGCAATGGATCCTTAGTTTGGATTTAGGGGTTGATTTTAAATTTTGGCTCTACATCTCTAGCTTTTGTGGTCTTAGCTAACTCGTGAAAGTTATAAGAAAGCTGTTATTCCTTTTGTTATTTTTTCTTTGAGTTTTTTTCACTCGGCATATTGGCAATAAAACCAAACTGAGGAGAAAGATGATTCAAGACATTTCACAAAATGATTGAAAATTTCCCCATGTCATTCCTGCCCACATTTCCCTTCTCTTCCCAGTTCTTACAACTCCCTCCCACTGCCTCCCGTGTTAAAAGCACAAACCAGTAATTCCTCAGAAAGTCTTTGTAAGGAATGTTGAAAACTTTGAAGACATTAATCTGAAATGATCTGTCAAAGGTACAGAAGAATGGAATCTAACTGAACTTTAACTACTTTATCCTACTTAAGCTGGAACAGAACTGCTGAGCTGAGCAATTTAAGATTCCCGCAGCTGCACTAGCTATGTTTTCATTCATGGTACTAAATTGTTTCCATTAGCCTGAAAAGGGCTATAAAACCTACAATCAATTTAGTTTCTGGGGCATTGTGTTTTGAATACCGTTTAATAGGGTGTGACAAAAACACATAATTTCTCCACATGTTCTTACATTGCAAGCAGATTTTGCTTGGTACTAGGCAGCGCACCAAATGTTCTGGACAGAGAAATGTTCAGCAGAGAAAAAGGAGGAATTGGAAATAAAGGAACAGTATCAGACAGCATGCCCAGGGCATGACAAGAATCTTAAGTGCAAGAGATGAGCACAAAGGAATAATAGGATTTTTTATCATTCATTTGCTCATCAGCTCCACATTTGCTATGGGTAGAAATCATTAGATTTGTTTAATGTAGGGGAAAAGAATTGATTCAAAAACTGGTAACAAGAGTGAACTCAATTGGACAGGAATATATTTAATGCTAATGTTAATAATCAGAGATGGCTGAATATGATGAACAGCTGTGGGCAGAAGGAGAAAGATTCTTGCTTTCTTCCAATGAGCTCAGCTACTTGCATTATTTTTTCAGCCTAATACATCTACAGCATTTTTGTTACATGAACAACCACATTTATTTTAATAAGACTTCTTGACAGGAAAGGACAGATTGATCTACTTACCTTTACTAATGCTCTTAATCTGTTTGTATAGTATGCCTCCTTCTAGTGCAAGAACTTCAGCTTATTTTGCATTCATGGTGTATCTTAAATCAGTTTCTTGCACTGGAAAATGAAACTGTTTAATCAAAAATTGTGAGTAAACATGTTCAAGCAAGTTATATGATAAAGCATTTCTGAATGGTGATGTGGAAAAAAGTACATTATCCCATGAGAGCAAATGCGTAACAGAAATGTTTTGGTGGTTCTGCAATCCTGTAATCATGTGTTGCAGTGCACTGTAAAACATATGAATGTTCATCATCATAAAGGGACTTAATTCCATTTCTAACTCTGGATGAGCATAATTGTCTTTCCTAAATGTTTTGCTGTCTCTTAATTTACACTTATCACTTCTTAAGTGGAAACAAAAGAAATCTGACAAATTTCACCTTGGGTCCAGAAATATGCTACAATGTTAGCAAGCAAGCTTCTTTCAAGCCTGTGCTGAAGGGTAAGGAACGAAGGAATGATCACTGCAAAGTTGGATTATGTTGGTCACAGTGCACTGATTTCAAAGTGTGCTTTTTAAGTCTGATTTGTTATTGTTCACACTTTTAATAAGCCCTTTTAGAGGACTTAAAAATTAGGTGAGAACTCTTCCAGGCTGAGTTTTTAACCAGACAAAATTAGCTGCTGCTAAAGGAATATGTCATAGATGTCTCTAAGCTTCTTCTCACTGCCATGTGCAACGGTTATTTAAGACAGTAGGTGATATCACTGCCACTGTGTTGTTTTTGTATAACCCTCCTGTGTTGTTTGTTGTTTCTTTATCACATTTTAGAACCATAGAATTGTTTAGGTTGGAAAAGATCCTTAAGATCATTGAGTCCAACTGTTAACCAAATGCTGCCAAGTCCACCACTAAACCAACAAAAATGATCTGTCAGGGATACAGAAGATATCAAATCATGTCCCTGAGTGCCACATCTACATGTCTTCTAAATACCTACAGGGACTGTGACTCAAACACACAGAATCACACAGAATCACACAGAATCACAGAATAACCAGGTTAGAAGAGACCCACTGGATCGTCGAATCCAACCATTCCCACCAATCCCTAAATCATGCCCCTAAGTACCTCATCCACCCTCACCTTAAACACCTCCAGGGAAGGTGACTCAACCACTTCCCTTGGCAGACTGTTTCAATGCCTAACCACCCTCTCTGTGAAGAATTTTTTCCTTATCTCAAGACTAAACCTCCCCTGGCGGAGCTTGAGGCCATTCCCTCTCGTCCTGTCCCCTGTCACTTGGGAGAAGAGGCACTTCCTTGGGCAGCCAACTCCGATGCTTCATTTCCCTTTCAGTGAAGGTGTATTTCCTAATATCCAAACTAAACCCCATCTTGTGCAACTTGAGTCTGTTTCCTTTCATTGCATCACTTGTTACTTGGGAGAAGAGACCAACATGCACCTCATTAAAATCTCCTTTCAGGTAGTCATAGAGAGTGATAAGGTCTCCCCTCAGCCTCCTTTTCTCCAGACTAAACAATGCCAGTTCCTTCAACTTCTCCTCATAACTTATCCTTACCAGCTTTGCTGCCTTTCTTTACACACACTGCAGCACCTCAATGTCTTTCTTGTGATGAGGGGCCCAAAACCAAACACAGTATTTGAGATGTGGTCTCACCAGTGCTGAGTACAGGGGGATGGTCACTTTCCTACTCCTGCTGGCCAGACTATTTCTGACACAAGCCAGGATGCCTTTGGCTGCCTTGGACACCTGAGCACACTGCTGGCTCCTATTCATCTGCTTGTTAGCCAGAGTCCCCAGGTACTTTGCTGCTTGGCAGCTTTCCAGCCACTCTTCCCAAGCCTGTGGCTTTTCTTCACCATGAGAGTGGGGAGGCCCTGGCACAGGTTGCCCAGGGAAGCTGTGGCTGCCCCATCCCTGGAGGGGCTCACGGCCAGGTTGGATGGGGCCTTGAGTAACCTGATGCAGTGGGAGGCGTCCCTGACCATCGCAGGGATTGGAACTGGATGACCCTTAAGGTTCCTTCCAATCCTAACTATTCTATGATTCTGTAAGTGACACCTGATACTCGGCATTGTTGAACCTCATACAATTGACCTTGGCCCATTGTTCCACCCTGTCCAGATCCCTCTGTAGTGCCTCAAGCAGATCAATGCTTCTGCTTAGCTTGGTATTTTTGTTTTCTATATCTCTGGCAAGTTCTATGCTTTCTGTTCAGTTTAACACATATTAAAGGCCAGCAGGATCTTTTAGGGCTCTGCACAGGACAAAGGGACTCCTTTGTGTCTGTGCTGCATCCCAGCGTGCAGTACTGGTGCCTCACCTTCTGTTTCTAGTCTCTGCTTATTGTCAGAGCCAGAGTTATATCCTCACCAATGTGATAGATTTCTGTTATATGGCTATCCCAAAATAAAGCCGGAATTTAATTTCAATCCTTATTGAACTGTACATTATTTTTCTTCTTCTTCTTCACATCACTAATCTGCTGAAATGCTTAATATTTCAAACTACATTCTCTAGTGTGATTTCAGTACAGTTACATCTGCAGTTTCTGAGTTGGCTCCCTTCTGGCATCCAAATCTTGAGTTAAAATAGCGAGTGATGGTGAATAATATTTCAATATCTGATTGTTTAGGGTAGAAAATCTAAATTTTGAGATATCTTTTTTATTAGTCATTACTGAAAGCTTCATAGGTAACTGTTTTAATCACTTCCTATCCTTTTTTTTTATCCTTTCAATCCTCTACTGTTTTTAGATTTTACCTGTAATGTATTTTTTTATTGCCTGTAATGCATTTAGGAACTGCTAATTCTGTGAAGTGTTTTCCTCTTAGATTTATATCCCATAGGGTATAATCCACTGCTTATCTGAAGTTTCCTTTACCAAAAGCAGCTGTCATTATTTTGTTAGTTTCGTCTTGTAAAATTGACTGTTAACATTGTTCAGTACTTGTAGTAACTATGACACTTGAAGTCCTAAAATACTTTTGAAATAACAATGATCATAATTGCTACATATGCTGGGGAACTCTGACAGCTTGATATAGACTCTGATGGGTCAAGATGCAGACAGCACCTATACTTTTCTTCCATCATGTGAAACTGTTACAGAGCAAGTGATCATTGTCCGAAACTATGTGGGAATCTAAATAAACTGAAACCTGAAGATTTTGCAGGTGAGAGCAATAAGTGGAACTGGCAGTGTAATAGTAATAAAGTCATGTACACTGCTGAGACAGTTATGGGTCATGCAGCTTTTTCGATGCTGAAGCAGTGTCTTCCAAAGGACCTGAAATATTTTGAATGGCTTAACTGTGGGCTACAACCACATGAGTGGTTGGGGAAGAGGGGATGAGAAAAAAGAATTGTTAAAGCCTGCTTCCCCAGAAGTGCAAAACTTGCTAGATTCTAGCAAATCTAGTAGCTGTAGTTTAATCTTTAAAAAACTATCCTTTTGTTAGACATGACCCATGACTTTTGGAAAAAGACACTCATACATAAGCTCCTGATGAGGAATGACTTGTGCTGATGTACTAGATTTTGTGCTGGAATAACTGAAGCATTGGCATATTTAACATAGCTGGAATGGAAATAGACCAGCAAGACCTTCTAGCAAAAAAAAGCAATAGTGGTCATGATATGACTGTGTGAGTGTTTAAGCGATCATAGCTCTTTCCTAGCTGAAAGTGGGTCAAGGCCTTACAAAATACTGTGCATTTTACACATTTTCTGAAGAAAGCTGACTAAAGATGGCACTAGTAGCTTACAAAGACATGCTAGGGTAGAAATAGGCTCTGATTTGTGCTGGTCACCTATGTACATGTGGTTCTTAACATACAGTTCTCAGCTGACTGATGTATGCTTATCAAACTGATGAAGCAGCACCTGGTTGTGCCTATGAAAGGTCCTTCTAGAGAAATTTAATAGTCAAAAATATTAAATCAGAGAGTTTCAATATGTAAGCTGTTTTCCTTTGCCATTTTCCCCTGCCTTTTTGTTACTGTTTGTTTGCCTGTTGCTTTTTCTTAGTGAAAACCAATGAAGGATGTACACCAAAATTATTCCAATAAATGGGTCAAATTCAAGCATTCTTTCTTAAAATACAGTTGTGTGCTACCATTGTTTGTGACATCTCTTAGTCAGTTTAAACTGCATATCACGAAGCATTGCAAATCTGACTTCTAGTGTTTGAAACTTAGAGTTCTGTAAATGATGGAATAACGTGTGAAACACCTTTTAGAAGCCATGCTCTGTGTATGACTTCATTAAATGCTAATGGCTTAGCAGATCAAGTTATTGATGATCTTTTTCAAGTTCTTGAGACAAAATACTGCAGATGAGATTGAAGCTGAACCCTTAAACGTGTTGCCAATATCATCCATTTATAGCAGTGTTTTGCCCATCAATGAAAACAAGAAAGCAATACTGTAAGAACCTGGATATTCATTTGGCTGTATGAGTACCTCAGAAGCCTAAAATTTCATAACTTATAAGCTATGTTTTATTATCCTTTGTGTCATACTTTCCAGACTTCTCTGTAGCACTGCTCCTCATTCTTTTGGTACATCACTCATTATTATTGAAGTGAGAGCAATCACAATTTCTTTCCATTGCTGGATTCTAATTTTATTTTTGGTAAATAAGGTGCATCTGAGAGAACAGAGAACCTGCCATCATAGTTGTTCTTGTTCAAGGACAACACATGGTCTGTGGGCCACGTGTTCTTCAAGTAATTCTTTTGGCTTATTGGACACCATTCATATGGCACACTTGTAGGTCAGTGAGAGGCAGTGAAAGCTTGTAGTTTCTATTTTTGTGCCCTCACCTGTTTTGCATCCTCAGTGTGTTTCCAATAATTGAAATGTTACTTTAGCTGAGGATACAGGATGGGAAGGAGGGCTCAAGAAGCTCAGAGGGGTGGAAAATATGTATAATTGACAAGTCAGAGTTTTTAATGGCTCGTCTTCCTTGAATCACATGCCTCTCCACTAAATAGACATAGATAAAATATGTAATCAGACTTAAAAAGACAATATGGAACAAAAAGATAGTTTGATTTTCTCAAATAATGTAGGTATTCTGGAGAAAGGAAGGAGTATTTATGTACCAAGAAGGTACAAATAATCTTAAGGAGTTTTTTGATTGTCTAAGGTGTTAAGGGAAAAGGATTGAGTTAGCTCAGATCTCTGTAAAATAAAGAAGTTCCTCTACAGAGGCAATCTCATGCTCTGTGCTTCCCTTAAAAAAGGTGGTATATTCAAAGAGCTTGTTGACCTTTTGGCGGTAGGAGCTGTAGAAATGTCAAACAAACACTGCAATAGATCAATTAGCTATATAAAACAAAGTATCTGTTTTTGATTATTACACACATCCTAGATCACCAGGGCATACAATGAGAGTAACCTCTGTTTTCTTGCAGCCTCCTATTTATCGAGTTTATTTAAAGAGGGGTCACTATTCAGATTACTGCAGCCTTTCTCACTCTCAGTCATTACCCAGTGTTATTAAAAAAAAATCTGGGTTAAGCTGAGTCTTGCCATCTTCCATGCTTTATATGACAGTCTCTGGCCCTCATGATTTGTCATCTGTATTCTCACAGCCACTGGAAACCTTACAAATACCTGCTTCAAAGAACGGGTCAATTCATTTGTATGATGATAATTGTTTCGTCTTCTGACAATATGAGTAGCATCCTATTTGTCTTGTACACACTACAATTTGATTTCATGTGGTTCATTTTGCATGTTATACTTTTAAACACATTGGATGTTTTTATTTAATTGTTGTTACACGTGTGTAGTTGAATTGGATCTCTTCTGTGCATTGAATTATTTGTATGAGCTGGGGTGTGAAATGCTGGTAGTGAGGTGTTTACCAGGTCAAAATATGGTATTTAAAGCAATATCTCAGATTTTGACAGTTAGGACAACCTGAGAATAAAATACATCAAAGATAATGGAAACCAAAAAAAAAAAAAAAAAACAACAAAGGATAGAGAAGAAAATTCAAATTGAAGCAACCGAGAGTTATTTAGGATTCTGTAGTTACCATTTGTTTGTGTTAGAAATAAAGCTAAGTATAATTAAAAACTGATTTTAGAATCTATCCACATCTTTTTTTTTACATGAAAAATATGCATATGAAAAATATATGTTAATGATCTTAAACTATTGGAAATAATTACTATCCTAAAATTATAAATTATCAGTCCAGAAATGAGACATTATAAGTGCCTGTTCTAACATAGCTGTTGCTTCCAGACCTGCAGTTGAAACCTCAATGTTTACTTTCTCCAGTGGTTAAGTGGTGTTCTCTGGAGCATGACAGTGGAGATATTCTGCTGTTCTTTGTGGCCCCACCAGACAATTAAGGGTTTCTTTAAAAAGGAAGGTACCAAAGAACAACTCTTTTACTTCCCTTCATAAATCTCAAAGGCTATTCACTCTAGTGCTTTGGCCAAAAGACTTTTAATTGCCTCATAGGTGTTAAAAGCTCAATTCACAGATATTTGTTTGCTCTGATTACTCTGATTTTGATTTTAAAAACATAATTTGCACCTGTTGAATCAGGATACACTTCCCTTCGAAATTGTTTTCTTAAGCCTGTAGACACCTGAGGCCTCTTTTCATTCATGCATGTGTTATTTCTGGCTGTTATCTCTGAATTTGCTCAGGAAATTTTTCTCTAGAAGCACTTTGGGGATACTTCAACATTTAGACTCTTCAGGTCAAATACAGCTAGAGGCCCTATTATGTCCTGCTACAAAGTATTTTAAATGTCTGGGAATTAAAACACAAACTGTCCTGTCATTGTCCTTTACCCCATAAACAGTAGCTGCATGAGGGGAACCGAAAGAACACTCTCTGCAGCACCAGCACACCTATCGTGTGGCCAAGAAGGCAGATATGGAAACTGCTGGCATCTTCTGTCTGATACTGGATTGGGTCTTGTCTCCAGACTCCTCCCTGTCCAGTCAGGTTGGAAAATATCCATTCAACCTTTCAAAAGGGTAGCAAGATTCATTTTGAAGTTCATGCGCCAAACTTTGTCTTTTCTTCATTTTATAACTGAGTTAAACATTCATCTGGGTGGAATTCTTTTGGCCCTTTAATGACTAGATGAGCTCAGCTAAGAAGTTAAAGGTGAAAGCTACTACACCTTTCTGTCAATTGCCTCAATTAGTCACTTGCTCATATTGGACTTCCCTGAAATTTTTGTCTTTACCACTTGCTTGCACTTTTCACTCAGTTGAGCCTTAAAGTTTGTGTCATTTTTGATAGTGATGAGTCAAAAAAGGAAGAATACAATGCTGCAAATGAAAACGTAGATAATGAACCAAAACATCAGTGCTTGTGCAGCATCTGAGTGTAGTTCAAGAGGACCGTAAATAATCCCTAAGAGTATAACAAAGCTAATTTTATTTGACAGTGGTGGACTTGCTAGTTAGAAGTTTTCAGGTGACCTTTATCCAGTGGTAGGTTGTGGATAACTTTCTAATGTTGTGATGCGAATATGTCATAAATTGTGGCATAGTATCATGATGATAATGCAACATTAATTCTTCCCATGATTTCAGAATGTCTTTCAGTGTTTCTAGTTAGAAGTAAATCCCCAAAGAGCTGGATTGTGCTGGAAAAAAATTAGAAAACAGATATGTCTAAACCCCCAAAGCTGTTGAACTAGTTTTTTTTTTTTTTCTATTCAGACTGTTCAAGATAATAGTAAACACAACTAACAGCAACGTATGTGTTCCTCCCTGGTAGTAGGACAGAGTCTTTCAAAAACATGCTGAAGTGTAGTGATTGTGTTATGATTATGTTTGTCTAAAACCATTAGTGAAGGAAAGTTTTGGGGTTTGTGAAACCAAGTTATATAGTTGGAAAAACAGAAAATCAATTATATATTGAAATAAGATTATATTCTCCAGAACTTCAGAAATCACTGGAGTTTTTTGTAGGATGTTTAAGGAACTTTCATTTACATGACACTCCATTTACAATGACACTTTTTTTCTTTAAACATAGCTGCATATATTACTTTGTGAATAAGGCTAGGTTATTTAAGTAAGATGGCTGGGCTGGGATTTTTTTTTCTTTGTATTTGAGAATGTCTGCTTTTGCACAAATGAATGCTGTGTTTTCTGAAGAAAGACAGAGCATACAAAATTGGTGGAGGAAGAGTGATAATCCATCTAATTTATTTTCTGAGAATGTAGCATACTGGCTGATTAACCTTCTTGGCTTCTTTCTTTCACTAGCAGAGTGTAGCTCTGGGAAGAGATTGAGAGACAAAGCTTTATTTTTGGATAAAATGCTCATTCTGATTTTTTCTTTGGAAAGGAGAGATAAGCAACGCAATCCTGTGTGTAGGGGTGCTTAGACATGAATATGAGTGGCATATGCATGTGTACGTGCTTGATATCTAAACCCTTTAAGAATTGTGTTGCAAGAGAGGAGCAGGTGAAAAAATAAGGAGTTTCCAATAGGAATGCATTGGAGACTCCCAGTAAGGACAGTTGCTTCAGCTATGGATGGCAGCATTTTCAGAATGCAGACCACACAACTGGGTATTTTGTATGTGTTTGGTTTAAAAACAGAAGGACATGGGAAGGCTCAGAGAAAGATGTGAGCAATGACCAGTTTCAGTAACTTGTATGGTTTTTCCACATTTTGTGGAACTATTACCTATTGAAATCTGAGCACACAAAGCATGTACTAGGTTTAGCAATGACAAGCAGTGTCAGCACACTATAATTAACATAGGAGGTTATAATTTATAAGGAATGTACTATGCAGTTTAACACCAAGGCACAGAGAAAGGGTGGAGAGAAAGAATTGTTATTCTGCAAAATCAAAAGCGTCTCTTATCCTTAGATGTAAATATTTTATTTTTCAAATACTCATTAGATGTTTTGTCACTAACAAAAGGCCTCTGTCATTTTGAGTTAACACAGTGGCAAGCAAGAGTGAGTCATGTAGATGACCTCTGTCCTTATGTCTCCGTATTAATCTGAAAAGGAAAGTCTCAGCAGACTGTTTCTACTGTACATAATTAAGCAATTCTGAATGCTCAGTGGAACTTGAATGGTATGGCAAAGAGCCTGGTAGTATGACAGTTAATGAGATGAGACTTATACTTATTCTGTCTCTATAATAAGTGAAAGCTTTTGCCTTCGGATTGAGGGCAGACAGATACAGAAGTGTTCATTAAAAATGCTAAAACCAACAACGACACTGTTCCGTGTCTCTCTGTTTTATGACTCTCAGAGAAAGGATAAACTAGATGAAATTATTTCTTAATTATACTTATTCAGTATCGGTAATAAGCTGTGACATTTGCATTCATGGTGGAGGAGACTAAAAAGGGGACATTTAGGAAACTGCTAACAACAGAGGCAGTGATTTATGCTGCTATATCTTTCTCTCAGGGTCCAAAATATTCAGACTGTCTGAAGCTACATAATTAATTTCCCTTTGCATCTGTAATAAGAAGATTTTACTTTGAAAAGACCTCTTTACTTTTTCTCTACTGCCTTTCCACATTCGTATACTAAATATTTTTTCTTTGTGTAAGTCTCTGACTTGCCACTTGTGTTTCTAGGGTATTTGCAACCTGGTGTTCTTTGCAGCTATATATAATGAGTACTTGAGGAGAAGGTTTTCCAATGTATCACTCAACTTAGATGACACTGAGAAAATGCATTATCTGGATTTTTAAAATTGCCTAGATTAATGTTGGTAAGCACACTTACATTTAGATTCTGTAGTTTCAGATTTTTTTCCTGAAAAAAGATTACAAGAAAGTGTTGTGAATTATTTTCTGAATGCATTCAGTGTTCTGAATACCAGTAATTACCTGGTGTTAGCTAGCTTGGTTATGTGTCTTTGGCTGCGATTACAAAATCCAGACACCTGCCCATAGAAGAACAATGACAAGGCCATGTCTCATCTGAAAATGTAATGAAGACCAAAGCTCTAAGCTTTAATCCGCCAAGCATACTAAGACATTGCAGCTGCCTTCAGGTTGGAGCTTTGGACTCAGATTGAAGGAGGCAGCTGGGGCACATTCTCCTCTACCCTGCTCTGTTCCCTTGGTGACTTGACCTAACTTCTTTCATTTCTTTCTTTAGCTGTTTACACCTCACAAACATTCAGATTCTCTCTTACCTGGCTTTGCCCCACCCTCCTCCAGCTGGAGCGATACTGAGATGCTGTGTAGAGACTATCCAGAGCCAGGGCCATGATCTAACTGCTGAAAAAGGCTGTGGATGACAATGCAAACCCCGACTTAAACCCAGGCATATATATCCATTACAGGGTACTGTATTGTTTAGTAATTCAGATTCCTCAAAATTCAGAGGAATTTTTTTTCAACTGTCCAGTGTTGGATCAAATGAGCTTGTGTCACCACTTTTTTTTACAGGAATGCAAGAGAAAGAAAACCTATTTCAAATGTTTTAAGCTCTAGAAAGATACTGGTTAGTAGATGACTTATAAGTTACACTGAGACCAGTCTCTATCAGATGCAGTCATCTCATGATCAATTTGTACAGAACTGCTTTTGTCAAATGTTCTGAAAGAAGACATATAAGGACTTTGGATCCACAAAGAATTATTCTGTTCCATGTTTTACTTATATCAAAGTGTGCATTTGCAAAAAGACCAGGAACTATATGTGCCTAAGAAGTACTACTTTATTATGCAATGACTTTCAGAATAATTTTTTTTCAGAATTTTGTTTTACAGTCAATTTTATAACAAAAAAAAATCCTTAAAACATGAGGTTACATTGTAGTATCAGCAGAGGGGCTTAAATGTTCAGAATGTGATGTATTTTAGAGTCTTTTGAGAAGTTAGGCTTGAATCCAGAAAAGTGGAGCTTGAGGCAAGGCTCCTGATGATAGTCATGTAAGCTTTGCCTGAAAAAGGGTTGTGGGACTAGAGTTGTTATAGTATTTGTTTTTGACTGACACTTGCTGTACACTTTCAGGAGAGAGAAATGCCCTTTCCTGTTGGATTTCTTTTTCCCCTTGATTATTATAAATGCTGCAAACAGCAAGTGAATTTGTGGAGAAGGGGAACCGAGAACATTTTGTAATTCTTGAAAGGTTAATTGCACTATTTATAGACCTAACTGCAAAGGGAAAAAACTCTCAGCATGACCCAGCAAGGTCAGCCTAGTAATAGCAACCTAAATGGAGCTCTGACCAGTCGTGAATTACTGTCTGTGATACTGAGAATGCTGACAGTTCAATCACAGCACTGTTTCAATAGAGAACTCCATATATTTAAAGCGCTGATACTGTTTTCCCTCTAAATGACAGGCTTGACAGATGGGCCGAAAGCGCTGCAGACGTTTGAACAAGGAAATGGAGAGGGAGCCTGCTGGAAGCTGAGCTTCACGCAGTCAGCCACGGATGATGAATAGAGTGTGATTGTGTCTGACAGGTAGTAATATAACTATTCATTCACCACAGAACACCTGGAGCACACTATATTAAATGGTACAAGATGGAGAGATTCTGTGACAGGAATGGGAAGTGTGAATCCCATGTTGAGTTTAGGTACAGCAATATAAAAGGTCAGGGGTCATGCAATAGAAACTGCCCGAGAGAAGGCTGTAATTAAATCATTTGCTTACTAAATTCTTTCTAATGTTTTGCTAACATGCTGCCAGGATCATTATTTCAGCATGTCTGCGCAGCTGAAATGAAGACAGCAAATGCTGCTGTGCTGACTGTTGTGCTCCCATTTTGCATTTAGAGGCTCACTAATCAAAGTGCCGTGTTATTGAGCCAAAGATTAGGGGTGAGCAAGGGCAGAAATGCCTAAGGACATTGTGATTGCTAGAAGCTACGAGCTGTGGGTTGTCTTGTATTCTGAAGCTTGTGTCTGACCTTATTTTAGGGAATTCATGGCCAAAATTCTGCCATGTGCAACACGCCTCTGGAGAACCAGAATCTACTGCTCTCCTAGGTGATGTGGGCTATGGAAATATGTAACACCAAAATTTTCTTTTGTGTACTATAGCTTTAAGTTCCTAAAAAATGGCTTTTCTGAGCTGAAGGTAGCTACCATTTTCATCTTGTTATGAGAAAATTGCGATTCAAAGCCAGGCAAACTTCATTTCTCTAATGAATGTTTTGTTCCGTTTCTCTGCTAGGGAGCAGATCACACAAGTCTAGAATTGTTCATTATATATAGGACACTGTAGCCTGAGATTAGTTCTGACATCAGTATGAGTGAGAACTCAACAGCAAGAAGCTGGTTTATTAGATTAGTGAATGTTTTCCAGATAGGAGCCTTTGAAATCTTCAGGAAGACTTGTTAATCCTTTCTGGAGTATACCTATTATAATTAGAAAGTTTTTAGAGGTTTTCAGTGAGTATTACTGTACGAGAGTAAGTGTTTTAAATAAATAATATAAAAAAGGAAATCTTGCCAGCAGTCATGTTCAAGTGAAGAACTCTAATGCCATTTGCATCTTGCTGAGCAGGACTGTTAACCAATTGTTTTTCAAGATACTTCCCATTTACCCAAACATTGACATCTCTTAAAATGTAACCATGAAAAATGCAGTGTTCTTTTGAAAACGTAGACCTCTAATGCACATAACAGCCCCTTCTCTTTTGTGTCCAGATTAAGGCTTTAGTTTTGCAACTGTAGGTGAAAGAGTAAATGAAAAAACAACCAGACTTAAATTTTATTTATTAATTTATTATTTCATTTACAGGGAACCTGGTTCATGATATAATTAGAAATGTCATCGTCCTTTGAGTTAACGTTGTTGAAAAATTGTAAATAGGAAGATTTATGTTTAAGAACATATTACTTTTCTCAAAATTCCAATATCTAGTGAATGTATTGATTTAAAAAACCCAAATAAACAAACCTGAAAACATCAAAAGGGATGACTATCTAAAAACGCTTTGCTTTTTTTCTAGTTGAAACATCTGCTTTTATATTAAGCATGTGACAGAAATATTTAATTTTCATCTCTCATAGTACAGATTTTTTTTTTACATTATGCAGATACATAATTTCACATTAAAATATGTTTTGAAAGCAACACAATGTATATTATCAGTTATTTATATATCGGTTCTTTTTTTTTCATTTTATATACACTAGTAGTTTGTAATACTGGTTTGAAATGAAAACCAGAGTTACATTGTGCCTTAGAATGGACATTCCAACTTCCTTTTTGATTAAAGTGAATTGAACTGTATTTTCAGTGTAGCTGAAGTCTTTCATCTCTGAACCCACTACACTTTGTTTTTTTGGTTTTGCTTTGCCTCGATACCTTATTATAACAATCCTTACAGATTTTAAATCATTTTAAAAATGGTCCTGGAAAATACTGATCCATGTTGGTATTGTCAAACACTCTGGTTGGGTGATTTTATTCAGTATTTCACTTATTTAGTTAATCACCTCAGATATCTCTCGCAACACAATCATTAGAACCACAATTCTAAATACACACAGTGCCATGACTGTGGACTTGTCTTGGAAAGTCCTTGTGAAATAAAGTATTTAGCTGTTGATTTTCCATGGGAAATTATTCAGCAGCTTTCATTTCAAGTGAGTTTTGCTTGTCACTTTCTTTTTCTGCTGAATTTTCTAGCTAGATCAGTTACAGTCTGAGTACTTACTTAGTGGCTTTTCCTGAAAGCAGAAAGCATGCCCTGTCTTTTAAATTGTCCTTACATTTCCAAAATTAGCACTATAAATAGTACTTATAGGACAACATTAAATAAGCAATATTTATTTTTTTTTAAAAAAGGAAAAAATTATCATTTTTGCACCACTGATTTTTTTTCCTACAAATTCACTATACATTTTTAATGAAAATGAAATACAGACAGAATTGCTCTACATGTCAAAGAAATTAAAGAAACTGTCCTTAAACTGTCCTTAAACTGCCTGCTGAGGAAGTTTGTTAGACTCAGTATACTTGGCCTTTGTCTACAGTGGCCAAAGGCATTGAAGCTGATAGGACATCTCTGTTTCATCAGAAAGATTCGTCAAAGTTGAACCTGTATTGGATGATTTTCTTAAAAAGTGCACCGGCAGACTGGCGGGTGCTTATTTTCTGTTCTGTCCCAGACCTTGTTGCAAACTAGTTTGTAATTCTGTTAGGTTGTCAGAAATGGATTATTATCAAATTAAAAAAGTTAAAACTTTATTGACACACATCATAGGGGTTAATTTATTTATTTATTTTAAACAAAGTGAATAGTATTCCAGATGTGCAAGTCAAAAAAGTCTGTGCCTCGCTTCTTTGTCCACCTTCTTTCTGGGAATACACATGCAGTGTGTTTGTAATTCTAGAGGCTTCCTTGAAGAAATTGTCTGCTTTTTTAGACTTGTTTTTGCATTATTTATTTTAACAAAGAACTCATCACAATTTATTGTGTAAATTATAAGAAATATCTGTGTTACTTTATCATGCCTACATGTTTTTTACTTTGACTGTAATTTCCACATGCTTTTCTTCTTCAAATATCTTTTCTTGTAATATAGCAGCCTATTTGCTGAGTGATGTTTTTAGAGCAGAGTCTACCCTTGTTGAAGCTTCTGCATGGACCTGGTGTCTTTCTGCTCTACTTCTCACTGCTTGTACAAGGGGCTGACTGTGGTTCTTCTAGTGGGCTTGTCTTGTTCCAAATCTCAGTCATGGTTTGGTTTCATAGGAAAAATCTGTATTTTCAGCCATATATGTGTTAGATATATACATTTCTATGATTCAAAAATAATCTTCATTTCCTACTAAAGGGTATTCCTAAGCATCATTTGTATTGAATAGTTTCATAATTATCTTGTGTAATTATTAGAAAATTTTTAATGTATTCCAGAGCTGGGTAAGTATTGGTTAAGTAGGTAAGGACAGAACTTGGATCTACATGTTATAGAGTTATCAGTCTTTGCCAGTGTCTCATCTTTATTGACTGGAAGAAATGCTGAAGGGTAAATATCTTAATATACTCTGTTGTGAATATCGTTACTAAGGAATCTTCCAGCTTCTTTGAAATGTCACCGTCATATTTTCCCCTTTGGAAGTCTGTAAAATCCATAATTGTCTTTGGACTATTTTCTTCTAACAAATAATTTCTTACGCATTTCCCTCAGTGGATTTTCTTCTTTGTTAAATTTTGTCTAGCCTTCCTAATTCTTCCTAATTTAGTTTGTGCTATTTTCCATGTGACTAATACAGTTTTTGTCTTCCCAGCAAGTTTGCTGATGACACTAATCTGTGTGGCAAGGTCGACGCACTGGAGGGAAAGGATGCCATCTAGAGGGACCTGGACAGGCTTGAGAGGAGGTCCTGTGTGAACCTCATGAAGTTCAACAAGGTCAAGTGCAAGGTCCTGCACCTGGGCCAGGGCAATCCCAAGCACAAATACAGAATGGATTGAGAGCAGCCCTGAAGAGAAGGACTTGGAGGCGTTGGTAGATGAGAAGCTCAACATGACAATTTGCACTTGCAGCCCAGAAAGCCAACCGTATCCTGGGAGGTGATTCAGCCCCTCTCCTCTGCTCTCAAGAGACCTTGTACTGGAGTACTGCATTTAGTTAAGGAGTCTTCAGTGCAGGAAGGACATAGAACTGTTAGAGTGAGTCTAGAGAAGGCCATGAAGATGACCAGAGGCCTGGAGCACCTCCCATATGAGGAAAGGATGAGAAAGATGGAGTTGTTCAGCGGGGGGAAGAGAAGACCCCAGGGAGATGTTATAGCAGCCTTCCAGTATTTTAAGGGGCCCTACAGGAAAGCTAGGGAGGGGCTCTTTATCAGATAGTACAGGGATAGGATGAGGAGCGACAGCCTGAATCTGAAAGAAGAGAAATTTGGACTAAGTATTAGGAAGAATTCTTTTACTGTGATGATTGTAAGGCCCTGACACAGGTATTCCAGAGAAGTCATGGATGCTCCATCCCTGGAGGTGCTCAAGATCTGGTTGCTTAAGGCTCTGAGCCATCAGATCCAGTGGATCCCTGTCCAATGCAGAGGATTTGGACCTAGATGACCTTTAAGGTCCCTCCCAATCCAAAGCTTTCTATGATTCTTAGGCTGCCATGTTAGCCTTGTGTAACTTTTTCAGTTGAACGTTTTTACAGTATTGCCACTATCTTGCTTTTGTGGGTTTTTTGTTAGTATTTTGTCTAAGAGGATGTATCTCCTCTGTGATTCCATGCTGATATGGTTAAGCAGCTTAATCCTGTTTCAGAGAGTTTCACTTTCCTCATTTTTGCCTCTTGGATAGTCTGGCTTAGGTTTGCTTGTCCGCAGTTAAGGAGGTAGCCAGAAAACTTCTTTCCTTGGTCCATGAGGTAGACTACAATCCTCTGATAGTAGTCCAAACTGACAATGGTGATTTAGTTAACAGAAAGACCAAAGCCATCAAGAAAGACTTCAGGGCCATTGAGAAAATGATGGAGGGCTCTGAGGCTCAGATAGTATTCTGCTCCATCCCCAGGCTAAACAGAGAGGACCTGGAAGTCAGGAAGAACAACTCGATTAATGCCTGGCTCCGAGCCTGGTGTGAGGAGAGGGGCTTCAGCTTCTTTGACCATGGGGTGGCTCACACATCCCCCAGGCCTTATTACTAAGGATGGGACACATGTGACTCCTAGGGGGGCTAAAGCCCTTGCTAAAGACCTATTTAAGCTCATAAACCGAGCTTTAAACTAGATGTGAAGGGGGAGGGGATTGAGACCAGGCTAGACAGGAGTGAGCCTGGATGTGGGGCACTAGTGATTCAGAGAGGGTGTGCTGGAGAGGACCACCAGTACAGCACCACACAGAAAGTGGGGGTGAACACACCTGGGGGTGGTAAGGGAGATACGGGCTTTCTGGTGCTAGCTACTCCAGTTACCAGGCAATTGGGAATGAACTCTGTTCCCTCTAAGAGGGCTGATAGCTCGGCAGCTCAGCTGAAGTGCATTTGCACCAATGTAAGCAGCATGGGGAATAAGAAGGAAGAGCTGGAAGCTGTTGAGCTGTTGTAGGGCAAGGAACCGATGATGTTGTTGCCATCACGGAAACGTGGTGGGATGACTCATATAACTGGAGTACAGATATGGTGGGTACAAACTCTTCAGGCAGGACAGGAAGGGAAGGAGAGGGGACGGGGTAGCCCTCTTTGTAAGAGAGGGCATGGACACTGTTGAAATGGATTGTGGTGATGAGGAGATTGAGTGCCTGAGGGGTAAAATCAGAGGAGTCCATAAGAAGGTCGATTTTGTGATGGGAGTCTGTTACAGACCACCCAGCCAAGGAGAAGCAGCTGATGAGCTCTTCTATAAACAGCTGGGGTTAATCTCTAGATTGATGCCTCTTGTTCTTGTAGGAGACTTTGATCTTCCTGATATCTGCTGGAAGTACAATAGAACAGAAAGGAAGCAGTCTAGGAGGTTCCTGGAGTGTGTGGAAGACAACTTCTTCCTTGCACAGCTGGTGAATGAACCGACAAGGGAAGGTTCCCTCCTGGACCTGCTGGTTGTGAACAGAGAAGGCCTTGTGGGGGATGTGGCGGTAGGAGGACGTCTAGGACTAAGCAATCATGAGATGATAGGGTTTTCTGTTCTAGGTGAAGTGAGGAGGGTGCTTAGCAAGACAGTAGCATTAAATTTCCAGAGGGCAGACTTGGAACTCTTCAGAAGGCTGGTTGGCAAAGTCTCATGGGAGACAGTGCTTAAGGGCAAGGGAGCCTATGAGGGCTGGGAGCTCTTCAAAAAGGAGATCCTAGTGGCTCAGGATAAAGCCATCCACATGTTCTGGAAAAAAAGCCAGCAGGGGAAAAAAGCAGCTTGGTTGAACACGGAGATCTTGAGTGATATCAAGAAGAGGAATGTTTATGGGCACTGGAAGAGGGGACAGGCCTCTTGGGTGGACTACAGGAGGGAAGTGAGATTGTGTAGAGAAAAACATCAGAAGGGAAAAGGCTCAACTAGAAATCAGGTTGGAAAAGTCTGTGAAAGAAAACAAAAAATCTTTCTATAAATATATAAATAATAAAAGGAGGAGAGGGAGACCATACAGTCCCTATGGGATGCAGAAGGAACAACAGTGACAGGGGATGAGGAAAATGCTGAGGTACTTAATGCCTTCTTTGCCTCAGTCTTTAATTGTAAAGAAAGTTGTTCCCTCTGCGTACAAATCCAGGAGTTAGAAGAGTAACATGAGACTCCCATGATCCAAGAGGAGGTGGTCAGAGCCTTGCTTGCCCGACTAGACTCCCACAAGTCTATGGGGCCGGATAGGATTCACCACAGGGTATTGAAGGAGCTGGCAGATGTGCTGGCCAAACCCCTTTCCATCATCTTCCAACAGTCCTGGATGACTGGGGAAGTTCCACTGGACTGGAGGCTGATGTTGTGCCCATCTACAAGAAGGGTCACAGGGAGGATCCAGGGAACTCCAGGCCTGTCAGTCTGACCTCAGTGCCAGGGAAAGTCATGGAGCAGGTGATCTCGAGTGCTATCATGAAGCACTTGCAAGAGAACCGGGTGATCAGGCCCAGTCAACACAGGTTCACAAAAGGCAGGTCTTGCCAAACTAACCTGATAGCCTTCTGTGATAAAGTGACTCGGCTTCTGGACGAGGGAAAGGCTGTGGATGTATCTTCCTGGACTTCAATAAAGCCTTTGACACAGTTTCTCACAGCATTCTGCTATGGAAACTGTCACCTCTGGCCTGGACAGGCGCACACTCTCCTGGGTGGAAAACTGGTTGGGTGGCCGGGCCCAGAGAGTGGTGGGAAATGGTGTTAAATCCAGCTGGAGGCCAGTTCCAAGTGGAGTTCCCCAGTGCTCAGTGCTGGGTTCAGCCCTGTTCAATGCCTTTATCAATGATCTGGACGAAGGCATCGAGTGCTCCCTTAGCAAGTTTGCAGTTGACACTAATCTGGGTGGAAGCGCCTATCTGCTGGAGGCTCAGGAGGCTCCAAAGGGATCTGAACAGGCTGGACTGCTGGGCTGAGTCCAATGGGATGAGGTTTAACACGGCCAAATGCCGGGTCCTTCACTTGGGGCACAACAACCCTGTGCAGCTCCAGACTAGGAGAAGCCTGGCTGGAAAGTTGCCAGGAGGAGAAGGACCTGGGGGTGTTGGTTGACAGTGACTGAACGTGAGCCAGCAGTGGCCCAGGTGGCCAAGAAGGCCAATGGCATCTTGGCTTGGATCAGAAACGGCGTGACCAGCAGGTCTCGGGAGTTTATTCTCCCTCTGGACTCGGCACTGGTGAGACCGCACCTCGAATCCTGTGTTCAGTTCTGGGCCCCTCACCACAAGAAGGATGTTGAGGCTCTGGAGCGAGTCCAGAGAAGAGCAACAAAGCTGGTGAAGGGGCTGGAGAACAGGCCTTATGAGGAGTGGCTGAGAGAGCTGGGGGTGTTTAGCCTGGAGAAGAGGAGACTGAGGGGAGACCTCATTGCTCTCTACAACTACCTGAAGGGAGGTTGTGGAGAGGAGGGAGCTGGGCTGTTCTCCCAAGTGACAGGGGACAGGACGAGAGGGAATGGCCTCAAGCTCTGCCAGGGGAGGTTTAGGCTTGACATTAGGAAAAAATTTTTCCCAGAAAGGGTCATTGGGCTCTGCCCAGGGAGGTGGTTGATTCACCTTCCCTGGAGGTGTTTAAGACATGGGTCAACGTGGTGCTAAGGGACATGGCTCAGTGTTTGATAGGAATGGTTGGACTTGATGATCTGGTGGGTCTCTTCCAACCTGGTTATTCTATGATTCTATGATTCTAAGTTTTGGTCAATAGTTCTTGGTTTCCATATTTTATCTTAATAGGAACATTAATTTTATCAGATTGTGGTCAGCATCATTCAATGGCTGATCTGCAGATACTTCCTCAGCTTTTTTATGATGTTTATTAATAACAGCCCCTCTGGAATACTCCAGGACTAGCTCTTTGGAGCAGATGATTACAGACAGAGGTTCTAAATAAGTTTTGTTATTTAAGAAAGTATTTTCTCTCAAGTCATGTTGGCAAGCACTGTGTGAAGGGAGTAAAGGTTTAAGTATTTATTTACGGCTTTAATTTGTGTACTGAGTGTTTTTAATATATGAAGATACATTTTGCTGGTTGAGTGTAAGGTAGAATTGCAGAAGTTATCCAGAGGACTCGTCTGAAATAAATTACTATTGAGCGGTGACCTCTAATTCTGGGGCTGAAACTTAACGAGCCATGGTCTATTTTAGTTCCATGGACCTTATCTGAAGCTGCAATTTGACCAGTCTGAGATATAATATAGTGTTTATTTATCATGTCTTTAATCACACTACATCCGTGCTCTGTGGGTTTGTCATGATCCAGAGGTTACCGGTGATACCTCCTGTACTTGTAACAATTCGAGGTTTTGTCATATTTACATTCAGAAAAGGATCTGATTAACTATGACTGTAATATCAATGGCATAATAATCATGACACTTCTGTGAGTAATTTTCTATTGTCATTCAACTGTCTGTGTTGGCAACATAGTATCACTGAAATGTTTCTGATTATCCCTTACGTGTCTATATTTGATGGCTATAGAGACAGTAATTTGTGTGTTTTACAAGTGAATGTATGTTATCCCTCTTCCTTTCTTCACTGCATGTGTTGTTCAGCCAATATGCTTGAGATGGGAATTTGTTTTCATAGACTGTAAGCAGGAGACATCACTGCAATCCATAATCAGGCACTTAGTATTCTACTCATGCAAGCCAGTGTAACTACAATTTTCAGTGGCCTAATGTAACAGGTAATCTAAATTAGTATTTGCTTTTAAACAACACCAGATTATGCAGTCTGCATGCTTAAGGAGAATGACTCACTAAGTAGTGCAGCTCTGTAATGAAGTGGGAGCTCATTAAACAGATGCTATCTACTTCAGTGATCTACATAAACTGCAAACAAACCAAATGGAAATGTTTCAACAGAATGCTGCAGTCAACCAGAACAAGTTCAGGTTCATTTACTGTGCCACCTTCTACAGGAATTAGTCACAGTAATAATTGAATAGTTGCTTGCTAATTTATCTTTTTACATTTGTTATTGCATTTGCATAATGTGTTGATTTTTTATGTCTTTGGTTACATTAAAATGCCCGTGTCTGTGTCTACAAAACCAGAACACACTAGGTGATTTTAAGATTCATCAAACTGTCAGTGTCAAATGTTTGGTGCTTCATCTGTGTTTTTTAGAAGTGTCTCTTACTTCTGGTTTCTCCACTACATCATTGTACATGCAGGCTTGTGATTAGTATTTAGGAAAACTGATTTTTCTTTATAAATCACAGGTAGAGGTATGCAGATAGGAGCAACAACTAAGCATTCAGTAGTTATATAGGAGTAATGTGCTAGAAACTGCATGGAATGATTTTTCAGTGGATGGAATAGCCAGAAATAACAGTCCTTCAGAACTGGACTTCATGCATAATTTCAAAGGCCAGTATGAGTTTTATAGTGCATTACCTGAAGAAAATTTTGCTGACTTTAGAGACTTTGCAGATGCCAGGCAACAGCAGTACTCTATTACATTGTAATAAAATTCTGTTTGAGATAAGATGGAAAAAGGCTGATGACTAGAATCTGAAAAATAAAAATAATTTTGTTATAGTTTCAACAATCCTGATATGCTTTAGTTTTCACAAAGTGTGTACAAACTATAGCTGCCAGAATGGAGATAAATGGCTTCTCACTTTTTATATGGTGGTATTTTTACTAGACTATGTTCCTTGTGAATGTTGATGCAGTGAGGTAATATTCAGTGAAACAACATTGGGCAGAATCCTTTGCTGCTTCAATGAGAATGTTAATGTAGTTTGACCCTTTCAAATAGTTTTTTTATGGCTTTATGTTTTGTTTACATCCCTTCATTTCTAGGAGGATTTTGGTCCCACAAATACATCAGTTACCCTGTGAATTCTGATGTTTAGTGTTTTTTTGTCCTTTGCAAAAGCTCTTACATTCTGAGAACTTGTCAAAAAATACTTTTTACAAGTAGCCAAACATAATTCTTGTGACCTGTATGCAGGCTGTGCAAAGAGTAACTGAAGTAGTCTTCTTTTTTTCTGTGCAAATATCTCGTAGATGGAGTCCTAATCACCAAACATATGATGGTGATGGATAATAGATGAGTTCACTGTTGATAAGCAAAAGAGAAAAAACTACAAAACTTTAGTGTTCAGCTTAAAAAAAAAAACCCAAATCCATGTGCTTACTATTAAGGTGCAAAGCTTATCCTCAAAGGAAAAAACTCTTTCTGTTAAATATTCACAAAACATATTCAGGCCGCACTTTCTATAAGGATATTATATTCTAGGGAGGTTCAAACCTTGTTTCTGTATACTTACATAGAAAATATGGTAAGACACTTACGACATACATGTGGGTTGAAAAGCACGACGGGTTTTGGAGTCCAGATTAGGAGGGAATGAGGGTCAAGAGACAGATGGGACTACTCTCCCACTGGTGCTGTTCTGTTCCACTTTACCAAGAACATAAGTTCTTTGCATTCTAGTAGAATGTAGGTATTTGTTATGTCTCTTAATTGATCAGAATTACCCTTAAAAACACTGTGAGAAGATCTATCTGTTATCAAGTGATTTGAATGTTGAAGCTGCTGGATGCTGTGGTCAAATTTGAGCTTTGGAGCAGAAGATCAAAAGGGTGCTGGCAGAACGCCAGTGGATTTTGTAGGATCCTCCACCCATGCAGTTCTCAGGTGCCATGTAATCATAGCATTATAGAATCACAGAATCATAGAATCATAGAATACTTAGGGTTGGAAGGGACACTAAAGATCATCTAGTTCCAACCCCACTGCCATGGGCAGGGACATCCCACTAAATCAGGTTACCCAAGGTCCCATCCAACCTTGTCTTGAACACCTCCAGGAATGGGGCAGCCACAACTTCCCTTGGCAACCTGATCCACTGTCTCACCACTCTCATGGTGAAGAAATTCTTCCTTATATCAAGCCTAAATCTGCCCTTCTACAGTTTATACCCATTCCCTCTTGTCCTGTTACCACAAGCCTTTAAGAATAGTGCCTCACCAGTTTTCTTGTAGGCCCCTTTCAGGTACTAGAAGGTCACTGTAATATCTCCTCGAAGCCTTCTCTTCTCCAGGCTGAACAAGCCCAACTTTCTCAGCCAGTCCTTGTATGCAAGGTGCTCCAGCCCTCTGACCATCTTTGTAGCCTCCTCTGGACCCGTTCCAACAGTTCCATATCCTCCTTATGTTGGGAATTCCAGAACTGGACATAGTACTCCAGATGAGGTCTCACAAGAGAAGAATAGAAGGGCAGATTCACCTCCCTGGACCATGCTGGCCACGCTTCTGTTGAAGCAGCCCAGGATACAGTTGGCCTCCTGGTCTGTGAGTGCACAGTCCCAGCTCATGTTGAGCTTCTCATAGACCAGCACCCCCATGTCCTTCTCTGCAGGGCAGCTCTAATGTACTCTCATGTATTGAAATCGGGGATTGCCCTGACCCAGGTGCAGGACCTTGGACTTGGTCTTGTTGAACTTGATGAGGTTTTCATGGTCCCACTTCAAAAGATGTATAACTTTAGTTAATAACTGCATACTTACATGAACATTGCTCTCTACAACTACCTGAGAGGAGGTTGTGGAGAGGAGGGTGCTGGCCTCTTCTCCCAAGTGACAGGGAATGGCCTGAAGCTCTGCCAGGGGAGATTTAGGCTGAACATTAGGAAAAAATTTTTTAAAGAAAGGGTCATTGGGCACTGGAACAGGCTGCCCAGGGAGGTGGTTGGGTCACCTTCCCTGGAGGTATTTAAGGCACGGGTGGAAGAGATGCTGAGGGGCATGGGTTAGTGATTGATAGGAATAGTTGGACTCGATGATGCGGTGGGTCTCTTCCAACCTGGTTATTCTATGATTCTATGATTTCTCATGTATCTGATGTGTTTAGGTAACTAGAATATACTAGAAGTATCAAATTTCTTTTAAAGGAGAACCCTTCAATTTGTATGCCTATCATGAAACCGTGGGAGACAAAGTAAAACATTTTCAGTGTCAAAACTGTATAAGCCTTCCCAACTTATAGACCATGCCAGCACAGCAGAAGGAAGCAGTATTAATCTAGTTAGGATTTTGAAAATAGGTCATCAAGTTTTCCTGATATCTGGATGTTTTTATCCAGGATTTGCACTGTGAAGTGGATGAAAGTGCCTACAAACTATACATATTCTTGCACCTGTGCACGTGCACAAATTATAGTTCTGTGTGCACCTCATGAATCATAGAATCATAGACTCATAAAATTATTTGGGTTGGAAAGGACCTCAAAGATCGGTCATCTAGTTCCAACCCCCTTGGCATGGGCAAGGACATGTACCACTAGATTAGGCTGCACAATGCCCTATTCAACCTGGCCTTGAACACCTCCAGGGATGGGCAGCCACAGCTTCCCTAGGCAACCTGTGCCAGTTCCTCACTGCTCTCATGGTGAAGACATTCCTCTTTATGTCTAGTCTAAGTCTGCCCCTCTCCAGTTTATACCAACTTGCCCCTAGACCTGACACTACAAGCCTTTGTACACAGTCCTAGTCCTGCTGTCTTGCAGGTCTCCTGCTAGGGGAGCCTAGAACAAACTGTATTGCACTTCAATATTTAGGTTACATTAATGTTCAGTTGCTCGTTGCAATCCTGTTGAAGAGCGATGAGCATTATTGAGGCCAGTTGAATTTAACCATTTTCTGACATAAAACAAGCTCCTGGTTATACCATTATCTGCACAGTTAATTTCAATCTATAGAACTATCACTTACAAGAAGCACAAAGAAATACAGTTGGATGAAACTTTAATTAATGATACATTACTATTAGATTTGTAGGATCTTCTGCCCTTCTTTGGCTTACGTTTCCTGGAATAAATTGTACGTACACTGACTCAGTTAAGTTTTAACAAATAGGACCTGACAAGCTTACCTCTGAATTTTGGACTAGACTAAATCTGCTCTGTGTTTAGTTCACAGAATCACAGAATAACCAGGTTGGAAGAGACCCACTGGATCATCGAGTCCAGCCATTCCTATCAAACACTAAACTATGCCCCTTAGCACCTCCTCCACCCGTGCCTTAAACACAGTCCTTACTACCAGGACTATTTAGCTTCTCTTCTGTCTTGCACATTTTGTTCCAAGATTGTTTTTCTCATTCTGAATGCACTATTATCTACTATTATCTACTGCCTGAATGTTGCATACACTGGGGCTTTGTGCTTGTCATAGACATCTATGGCAGAATGGACAAACCTAACATCTTGCTGAGGAAATACTGGCCAAAAAGCATTTACCAGGCTAAATGTAGCAGTTCATGAGATACAGCAATTTAAGAGGTTCCAAACTGAAGCACTTTACAAGTTTTATTTTCTGTAATCCCAAGAGATGAACCTACAGAACCAGGTCACCTCAAGCAGCTGTTTTTCAACAGGTGCCTTATCTGCAGATGTTTCTGGGTCAAGCTTTGTGGAACATAGGCTGTTTGATGAATAGGGCATGTTCTGCTGCAGTTCAGCCTTGAAATATAGAGTTCAAGTTTGCCAGTGATGAAGTATGATAAAGCATTTATGTTTTCATCCACAGCATGTGCCTAGTTTTAAACAAGGGAATGGGTTCTGCAGTATTTAAAAAAATATCAAAACAGACAGAAAATGCAAACCATTATTAATTATGTTATTATCAGCTTAACTGCCATTGCTAGCATCACTAAGAGTGAGTCTAATCCTTATGAGAATCTCTTGAATGATTGTATGACAAGGGACAAGGCTGCAATTTCATAAAAGACAGAGAATCTACTCTTTGGGAGTAGCTAACCCTTTCCTTCAGTGATAGCCAGCCAATGCAGAAACTGGCAAACACTGCAGGCTAATGAGCTGCATGTCAAGATGTAAGCTAAAGAAATCACTAAAAGGGGAAGTCAAGAGAGGAAGAACCCTTTTCTACTTTTTCTTTTCAGAAAATAGGAGAGAAGTAAAATTTTAGGCAGGAAAGATTTGTATAGAAAGTTACAGAGATACTGGGACTTTAGTCTGTAAGTCATCAAAAAAGGAAATAGATTATTAGGCTACAAGGGTGTAACAAGCACAAATATGAGTTATGTGGCCTGGGAAATGTGCAAATTATGCTTGTGACAGTCAAAATCAAAGGAAAGAACAAGCCAGATGGTTTGTTTTTCTGTAAGAGTGGTCTTAATGAATAGAAACTGAAAAGGTGGGAAAGTGCAAGGTAAAGCTAATGTGGAACAAGTATTGGCAACCTGATTTGATCTAGGGTTGAATCATATTTGAAAAGCAGTAGTGATTTATGAATACTTCTTTTGTACTAAAAATATGAGTCTTTGCATATCCTCCCTTTTCATTCACTGATAATTTTCAGTTATTCATGGTGCAGCTACTTACTCCCTGTGAAGTGATTTGAGTCTAGGTGACACAGAAAAATGATCCAAAGGACTTTTCAGGGTGTTTTACCTGTGTTTTAAGTAGCTGAACATAACTCTTACATGATAAAAGGTTTTGTCTGGCAAAATGAATTTTTACAGAGAGGAAGTGACTTTGCAGACCTTTGCACTTTTCCTTTCCTCCTCTGACTTTAGGATGTCAGTAGCCAAGCCTATTTGCCATTTGATTTATTGGTTTTCCTTCCCAAAGGCTACAGTTTTTTTAAAAAAAACATGCTCTTTGCTCCTTTTCATCAGCATAAAATATGCTAGTCCAGATGTATCAAACTTTTTTTTTTTTGCATAATAGTCGTCTTCCAGCTCTTCTAGCCAATTTGTTGATTTAGGCATTATTTCCAGTAAGCTTCAGGCATGAAAAGAGAGGATTTTGAAAGTTGTTGAGTTTTTTTTTGTTTTTGGTTTTTTTTTAGGGAAGCTGAAAATGCAGAAAAATAGTGTTTCTGAGAAGAAAAGAAGGAGGGATAAGAGAACATGAACAAGACCAAGATTAGAAGAAAGAGATAGTAGGTAAAATGTAAAAAGGAGTTCACTGCCATTTCACTATTTATGTATGTAGAGCAGATGAAATGTGTGACAAAACTGAATTACCACTCTACTGCCAACCAAACCAACATGAATTTTGTTTAGAGATTCTAGGAAGGAACGTGTATTTCAGATGCTCTGAGACATTATGTGTATGCAAAATGCTAGCTACAGTTTTGCAGGTAACATGAAATCCCAGTCATTCTTAGTTTTTGTTATGTTAACCAGTATGTCTTCTCACAGAAGAGGAGACGTGATACAAGGAGTACTGCAGCACTCAAAGAAGCCACTGATTGTCTTTAACATATTTTCTAGTCAGAGTGTTGTAACCAATCAGTTTTATGTGCTTGGAGAAGAATCCTCAGAAATGATATTAGAGACATGGGACATTTGATGATTTTAAAGAATATAAAAATTTAGGAATAAAGTCTACACTGTAGTGTTTAATGCTTTTTTAATGAATTAAAGCATAGTTATTTAACAAAAGGGAAAAAGTTAACACCAAAAATTGCTGTCAAGTACTGCCAAATATTTTGAATCTCATTTTAATAGGTTATCAAAATTACTTATAACTCTTTGCCAGTGAATTTATAAAAAAGATATTTTAGGACACTTCTATCTGTTCTGGAGTCTCTAGTTGAAAAAAATGCTCATTATATGAATGAAGGTAAAAAGAACAAACCTTCAAAATTACCAGGTTTGTGTAAATTATATAACGATGGCAGTAATATGATAAGATTATTTTTTTAGCTATGTCTGATCTCTTTGTTTTCACACCTTCTCCAAAAGAGAATGGAAATTCAATCACACGTGATGCTAATATCAGAATTCAAAATTTAAATTCAAAGCAGTGTTGAAATAAACATAATATCACAATTTTCACTTGCTTGTTTGGTTGCAAAAGGTAAACCAAGGCACGTATCTCAGGATCCAGACAGTGGGTGAAACAGACATGAAGACCTGCACACCTGCCTTTCTGTCTATAGCCAAAGACATATATCACTTACACATGACTACATATATTTAGATAGCATCCCAGATATCTGGGATGGTAGATGATGTAACTGCCCAACTCTTTTTCCTGAATAATTACATTTATAATTATTTTCTTTATGCAAGTTTTTTTCTCTCTGCCAGAATCCTGAGTTTCTATCTTGATGCTTTTCTCAGCTCCCATTCTTGGTCAGAAACTTTTGGTGGCAGAATTCTCAAAGTCCTCAAAATAATAATTAAAATAACAATCACAATGACAATCAAATTTTATTACAGGTAAGCAGAGAAAAGGAAGAAATACATCACTAGGCTTCACCCAGGCATTGTCTAAGTAGTTTTGGCAATAACAGTATAAATCCATCTTCAGTCTCCATGGCAATCAAGTAAGATTGCCAGAAAATGAATTAACTTATTCCTTCTATTCAGAAAGATGTAATGTAAAATCCTTTTAGGGAATTATCAGTCTAACTGCAAAACTAGGTCACCAAAAATTAGTCAAGAAATATTAATAGTTTGAATCACGAGAAATAATTACTGTTTTTGAAACATGCATCAGTAGTATAAGTTTCTAAGACTTGTTTTACAGTTAAATAGATGTTGTTTTAGTGAATGCTAAATACTAAACCCCAAGGCAACTAGCTTTCTGAACAAAATTTTGCAGGTCTATATTGGTTTTTAATCATTATGTTTTCATCTTTCTGCAATAGTACATTATGACATTTACAGCATATTTCTTTATTAACAACTAGACAAGAGCTTTGCTGAGTAATTGAAAATGGTTTGAGTATGTACACTATAAGATATTTTCCTTTGCAGGCCTGCTTTGCAATTAAATTTGAAAAAAACAAACAACAACAAATCAAACATCCCAGTTGTAGCTCTTGCCACATTTTCTATTCTGTGATTTCTAAATGCAAAATATTCTTACTATATAAATCATGTTATCATTTTGGTTTGTATCTACAAATTATCCTTTTATTTCATTCTGATGCCACAGCAAACCACCACCTAAAGTTAATTTCAAAAGCTGTAATTCTTGTGCACTCCTTCTGGCACTCAGTCTCAAATAAGTGTAAGAGTGTGCCGTGTAGGCAAAAGGCAATAAATAGTAGAATTCATTTTTGCAGCTCTCTGCAGGCTGCATGTAAGACCATGGAATTGGCCTCTGTGGACTCAAGAGGTAATAAAACTTGAATAAAACTTCATAGAAGAAAACTGAGCTATTCTCTTCCAACTATTTCAAGCTCTAACGAACTGGCAGGGAGCACATAGAAGAGTATTCCCTAGCGGAGGACATGAAAGTGTTTCATTCTCTTTTGGTGGCTTTATGCCAAACTTGAATTTACTTGGTGTATAACTTCCTATTTGCCGTGGTATAATATCTCAAGGAAAAAACAAGCAGATAAAATACTTTCTTCTCATTAAAATGTATTCATTTTTATTCATTTTTATGTATGTTAGATGGAAATTAAGTGCTTTTAATCCCAGTGGGACTGAAAGGGTGAAATCTAACATAATTTCAGTTTACATGTCTGAGTGGATCTTCTACTGCGTCTCACGATTATTTTCACAATAACCAGCTGCACTGTTTTAAGAGGACAGATGACAAAGTTTCAGGAGGAGGGAAAAAGAGCAAACAAGATTCAGATGAAATACAGGGTGAAAGGGTCTGAAAGTACACCTTGAAAAAACAGCTATCTTAATAAAGGCATTTTTCCACTGTGTAAAGTTGTACGACAGCAAAATCTTCTTTTACCTCCAAGCCAACATTATTCTGCCTTTTTGCTGGATGCAAACCACCTGAATTACATCAAGGTCAAATAAATATTCTATGATTTGCCGGTTGCCACACAACTGGGAAAAATAGAAGTCAAATTGTTCTAGTGCTTAGAATGTACTGCCATTCATGGTTTAGTCTTTGCTTGCATTTAATTAAAAAGTTTATTTTGTTTATTTACTTGTTATATTGATAATGCAGTAATTCATTGTGGTGCTTTATGAAACACAGTACCATCCTAGAATAGATAGCAATTGGTAGACCTCAAAGGGTTCTGATATTGTTTCTTTTTTTCTTGAGATTATCTGTATCAGAGTGTAGTTCCAAATGCTGTGCTATCTTCAGCTTTGTGAAGGGTTGTTTTTTATTACTACTCTGTGTGGCTAGAGAAATAGGGAGGGAGGGAAAATACAAACTTTAATAGATACTTATTTGCATTACATTAAATATAATAAAAAATGAATTTAACCTGAACTAACAGTGTAATAATACACTCTTTCTAAAAAACAGAACTAGTTTTCCAGCAGACTGTTGCCTCTGCCAAATTCATACACATTTACAGTCTTCCATGCTTACATGACTTCATCCCTGTTGACTAAAGTAATGAATGTGCTGACGAATACACTAATGGATACACAGCCCTTCTTACATGAAATCTTTTCTTTCTGAAAAGAAACTCAGTTGAAAACAGTATTATTGACCTTTTTTTTCTTTTCTTGTAAGATCATGTTGCAAGCATCCAATAATTTGATTTGTCCCTGTTTGCATTTGAGCTGAGTGGTCCCACATCTTAAGATTAGTGTGAGTACCAAACGTTGCCTTTGGGTTAATGTGAAGTGTTGTGTGAATGGTTGCGTTGTATGTCATAGCTCTTATTAACTCCAGTGCCATTGCTAATGTTTTAATGTATGCATATATGTGCCTTGAGGGAGTAGTTTGCCTGTTTTACTAGTGTGATAAACAAAAATGCTCTCTTCCTTTTGCCTCTATTATAAATTAATACATGCCATCAGGGGACCACTTATGATGTAAAATTGTCATCTTGTGAACAGTACGGATGAGATCCCATGAAAGCGCAGCCGAGCAGCTACCCATTCGATGAACAAAACAAAAGTCTCTCCCTGCTAGCCCCTGGTGGCTTGCATTAATTTGTTATGAATAATTCATATTGCTTCATCACAGTTATTATTCCTTCCCTCATCTTTTGTTACCCAGTTCTGAGAGTCACTCCCTTCGATGTGGTGAAGCACTCCCAGAAAACCCTTCACCTCCCAGCCCTGCCAGGTCTCCCTGGCACTGGGCAATGCCGGCATGTCCCCACACCTTGTGGGATGTCACACCTGCATGGAGAAGGACCATGCTGTGTTCACGGACCTGCTCGCGTTTGAATTCTGAATTTGTGTCTTAATTGAGAAGCTAATGGGTTAATCAGGATCCTGCCTGATCAGAGACTGTGTTGCAGAGTGGATCAGTTGCCTGGCAACGACACCTGCCAAAACAAGGAGGTTTTGTGCTTCTGCTGCTATGAAGGCTCTTATCTTATGAGACTTCAGGCTCTTATCTTATGAGAGTTTGGGGAAGTGAGCTGCTCGTTCGCTGAGCCTCTGGGTCTTTCTTCACTTGCCGAAAGTACTGCAGGCCAAACATCAAAGGGTCTCCAAGTCTGACTCTCTAATTTTAAGGCTTCCATAGTTTGAATGATAATTTGAACTTTTTGAAGTCTCACTTTTGTCTTGTAACCGGAATAGGTCATTCTCCATCCTCACTGTGTTCTCCTGACCTGCTTACAGGTCACTTCCTAAATCCAAATTACTTCCATTGACAAATACATCTTTTTTCTCAGCAAACCTCCTCTATTCTTATTTCTTCTAAACAGTTGACCAAAGCCCTCTTGATTTTTTTCAACATTCAGCCAGGAGAGATTTGGCTCTCTGTTATTCAGTCAATGTTGCTTTGCTGGTATCTCAGTTCAGGGTTTGCTTTACCTCACACATTCCAGGATGAATTACTGTCCCAAATAAACAGCAGACCACAAAGTTGAGGACACCTAACTTAACACAAACTACCTCTTGGGTTTCAGAGTCTTTTGAGGATTGAAAGGAAAGTCTGCTGTGGTTGTTTTGGAAGTTTAGCTTTTTTTCCAAAGCCCTCACTAATCTGTGGAGTTTTTGGAAGTGTCTGAGCTCTAGCCTGAAGTCAAGGCTGGCTCTCTTTGAACGCTGGTGGAAATCTCATTAAGAAATCAACAAAACCCTGTCAAGCTACTTTGAGGCAACTCAGAGTTGCATAAATATGATCTTTGGCATGTTAATAGGTTTTCTTACAGAGTATTGAGTATTCTCTGTTTATGTAAGCTATGCAGATTTGCTCAAAAAGCCCTTCCTGTGGCACAATATGTTACTTTGCCAGCTTGCTTAAAAAAATCATTGTTGCTTTTGTCATATTTCTATGGTAATAGCTACATGCTTTGCTACGCCAGCAAGATTTGCAAAACCTAAGCATTTCTAAATATTTTATGTGTATACTTCCAGAATTACTTTTTAAAACCATCTCCCATGACTTTTCTCTGCTTTCTATAGCTTTCTCTGTTGTGTTAACAGCTTATTCTGAATAGGACTTCTCTAGCTGGACAGCATTTTTTTTCTCTCCATTTACTGGGAAAGAGAGCCACAGGACACACTGACATTTATATACTCATGTCTTTATGTACTATGTCATCTGACACTATTGTATTGTGACTTAATTATTTTTTAACAGTAAGACACACGATGCTTTTCAGTAAGCCACATGGAAAGAATCTTTTTCTGGACATGTACAAGGGAGATGTAGGCAGGTGGGACAAATGTCAGGACTGGGATTTTGCAGTTGTTGAAATAGACTCTCATTTGTTGCATCTTAATGAAACACAATATTCAATACTTGATGTGACAGCCAAATTATGATATTGTACTGCATTTTGTTTCTAAGGCCTGTATAGCCTGTGCTGTAATATCTTACCTCTTGTTCTGGTAAGATTAGTCCCTCAAATCCATTCTCTACTTTGTTGCATCTTGAGGCAATTTGCTATAGAGTGATTTAACTGTCCTTTTTCATGAGAACTGAGACTTCTTTGACTAGTTCTCTGCCTGTCATCCTGAAGCAGTGTAACTAGTGTAGTTTTTATCTCTCAGGAACACTGCTCAGGGAAGGACAAGGCAGTAGTCACATTAGTTAATATGATTTGTAAAAAGAGTAACAGATTAGGATCAGTGACTTCATAAGGAAGGAGTTTATGGCAGAGGATATCAGAATGTAGATCACGCAAGGAAATGATGCCTTTTTTTATTTGGAACAGAGCAATATTACATGACAAAACCATGTCCCCATCTAATGTTGAAAAGACTGACTTCATTCTAAAAGTAAAAACATGCTGCTTATCTTTTAAGTGATCAAGGCTGTCAAGCTAAAACTGTTGCTTTACATTAGAAAATATTTGAATGCAATTTTTTTATTTGTTAATTGCATTGCTGATGCAGCCAGTAAATGTACTCTAAAAATAGTATTAAATGGTGTAATGAGTTTCTAACCAGACAATAAGGCTGACAAAAGCTGAAGTTCATTCTTTGAATTTAACAGGTATCATCCTTACTACAACTGTATTTTCTCACAGTAGCTAACTAAACTGCTTCTGACAAGTCTCTGTACTAGTTCACTTGAACAACTGTATGAGATGCTGGTAGTACTCTTCATGGGACATGGTTTGCCTGCAGTTTGTTGAAGCAGTTCTACCCATGGAGTCAGAAATATGGAGTAGTAGGATTCTAGCAGCTGTATTAGCAACGCAGTGGTGGAAATACATTTTTCCTCTGCTAAGGTGCAGTAATCTTTCATGTCAGCTTTATTTTAGAGTAGAAATCAGAAAAAATTGCACAATGCATCTGATAATTTAAAAGTCTCCTTAGTTATTTATGCTATAGAAAAGTGTATGTGTGTGTATAAAAATACAAATGTACAAATATGTAAGTGTATGGATACATATACACACACATATATGTATCTGCATATACAGATCCATATGCACACCTTTTATTTTCACTTAAACAACATAGTCTAACATGCCAGATAACCCTAATGCTCATGTCCTATAGAATGACGCCATTTGAAGAACGGAATAAAGTGTAGCACACAGAATCACAGAATGTTTGAGGTCGGAAGAGACCTCTGGAGGTCATCTAGTTCAATCCCCAAGTTCAAAAAACTTGAGTAGAGTTGGTTTCCTAGGACCATGTCCAGACAACTTCTAAAGATCTCCAAGGATGGAGACTCCATCACTCATCATTGAGGCAACCTGTGTCAGCTCAGGCATCCTCAGTGAAAAAGTGTTTCTTGCTATTCAGAGGGAAGGATCACCTACCTTTACCTGCTGGCAAGAGTTTCGGTAACAGACCCCAGGGTGCTAACCTGATTTGGTGTCAAGTATGTATTGCTGAAACTTTCTGCCTCAACCAGGACCCTCTGGTCCTCTTCTGCAAAGCTGCTTTCCAACATCATTTCATACAACCTTCTCCTTAGAGACCTTTCATAGAATTGGCAGGGGATAGTGCTTTGGCTAGGCTACGGTACAGCACCAAAGTCACTTCTTACCTATTCACCTTCTGAACAGGTAGTAAGGAGGAGAATGGGTTTAGATTAACTGTTTTGGGCCCTGTTTTATATGTCTTTTAATTAAATATGTGATTAGACTGATTAAGCATGTAGATTCTATGGGCTGTTGTGAAAATGAACTCCTTTACACACCTTAAAAGAAAGAGTCTGATATGCCTTCTGCTGCTCCATTGTTCAATGTGGGTGATGAAATAGTCAAAAAAACTGTTTCATGTTTTCTCATGGTGGGAATCCTCTTCTCCCTTACTTTGGACATGTACCATCTTATTAGACATAGCAAATCCTGACTCTCTTTCATGAATAAGTGCTAACAAAAAATTTAGGATTTGACCCTCTAAACCACAGCATGTGTTCTTTCCTGAGGGTCATATCTGATGGCAACCACAGTGCCCTGACAGCTGCAGAACCTGCCTAATGTTAGTATTTAGAGATTATGAAGCTTGGGTTTACCTACAGCACTGTAGAACAGCTTATATGTGGAATAAAACAGTTGTGCTTCAGGGTAATAAAAGTGTGAACACTGGTAATATCTTGAGTATGTTATTTGCAACACGATAGTTTTCTATCATTGTTAACTTTAAATGATTTGGACCTGAATTCTTAGCACTTTTATTTAACTTTTATATGATGTATACTAATGCTCAGTAATTCTCTTCATATAACCCAGGGTTGAGGAAACAAATTCCACAAGAGAACTGTTAAATACAGCCAGTCAGAAACATGAGCTGAATATTATTTGCATTTAGATACTGTAAAGCATACACATTTGGAATACAAGAGAATGCTTGAATTAGAGAATTTAAACTTTGTAGGCTTGTAGGCTTATTTCTTTCAACCGTGAAAGGGAGTGCCAGGAACCTTATCAATGGGCATAGCGGCATGTCTTCGTTTGTCTTCACTTTTAACACTTGGAAACACAGGCTGGAACAATGTGTCATTTAGAGCTGGGTGAAATACTCCATGCTTACTCTCCCAGGAGCCAGACATGGAAACAGAAACCTGCTTTGTGCGTGGCTCTGGACAGGAATTTTAACAGAGACCTCCCACTTTCGATGAACTGGGATGAACTCTCCAGAAGTCTGTGGGATCAGTGAGGTGACGCTCTTTCAATCGTTTCTTTAGGGTTTGTGCCAATTTGCATAGAAACTAAAGAGTCATTGAGCAACTCTAAAAAGTGACTTCTAGGGAGTCTCTAAACTACTGATTAGGACACTCACTTCTAGCCACTGGGGTAAGCCTTTATGCTGATTCATGCCTCTTTCATCCAGCAGAGAAGAGGCAAGGACCTGAGGCTCCCATAGTCTGGTTTAGCAGGCAGAGCTTTACAGAAGGAATTATGGAAAAGAAAGGAGTGAGAGTTTGTCCCCCTGGTGCAGTGCGCTGTGTCTGGAGGTGGCAGCATCCTCTGCCCTATTGCTGGAACTGTGGTGCAGGCATGCCTGAGGACACCAACTTGTATGTTAGGTGGGAAAGGAAGGATCCCTGTGCCACTGTCTCTTCCTTGGGTGACTCTGACTTTTTCTTTCTGTTGCTTAGGGTGAAATGTTTCACTTGGAATCCATTGGGATATTCTAGGCTGGATGAGATGCTTTCTGGCTCTGCTTTCTTTCATTAAGGCAAGAAAAAAGAGAAAATTAAAATTCAGCCTAGATAAAACCACAACCTCTGCTTCTTCCCCTCCCCCCTTCCCCCTTTTTTTTTTCTTCTTTCACTTCATCTGTTCAGCTGAAAAATCAATTATTTGCACAGCCTCAGTATCAGGAGAGAGATCTTCTTTACTGTTTCCTATACTGAAGAGCTTATTATGACTACATAGAGGTTATTGTATTCAAAAACAAAAGGATTACAAATATCTCAATGTCTTCTATAGCTGCTAGTAATTATTTTTGCTTCCAGCTATTTTACAGCCATTAAAGTTCATGTTTAGGTTACAACTTTCCTTGTGTGAATGCTTGCTTTTAATTAGTAGAAGGATGTGCTGGGCTTGTCCTTCCACAGTGTAGACTCTAACCCTAGCAGACATAGTTTACAGTAAGGAAAGAGCTATGTAAAGCACTTTCCTGTGAGAAATGTGGCTGGAATTCCTTGACTTCCATACTACTAGCCAACGATACGAATGCTTGGAGTTTTTTGTCCTGCAGGCGGTATTAGCTAACTTTGTTTTACTCTGCATGAAATGCAGCCCCTGACTTTTGTCAGCTGTCTGTATTTTTCCTAGCTGGCAAAGAAATACCCGCTAACAAGCATAGTTAGAATTGAGCATAGATGATAGCTGGAAACATGCTGAGGGTAAAAGGTCTGCAGCCACTTCAGCTCACTGTTCCATAACAAACTACAGAGCTTCCAACAGGACCAAATGTCCTGGCTCTTCTCTCCCACAGAGTAAATGCCGTGCCCCTCCCTCCCCTCCCTTTCTGCAGGGATGAGAAAAACTCAGTGCAATCTAAACATTGGCTGATATCATCTGTCAAAAGTAATCCCTAAAAAATATTCAGGAAGAGGGGAGAACAGCAAACCTCAAATCAGTGTTTAGGTCATAAAGGCCAAAGGCATTTGTGTTTGTTTCAAGGCAGTCGAGACCAGAGTGGAGGTCTGGTATTTTGCTGGTGACCGCTGAAGAAGAGGGATTTGGCTGCTGGCAGAACATAAAGCAAAGCTGACAACAAAGCTTTCCTTTCATGCTATCCAAATGAACACATTTCTAATCTGAAATTCAAATACTTGACAACAGAGAGCCTGTGAGCTGGGCTTTGAACAGGAAATTGCTTCATGGTTTTAGCATAATGAATTAGGCAGTTAGAGTAAATCCATTTAGAAGCCATAGAATGCTTTCACATGGCTTGTAAAAGTTAAAAAAACCTACTAATTTCCTAAATTTCTCATGACTTGCAAAAATGTCTAAATATCCTGTGCAAATGTGGTTGTGCGTGTTATGTTTGGCTTATTGCAGCTATGTAGTTTGACTTTTATTTTACAACAGACTGATTATTTAGAGAAGATTGTACCTTAATTAAATGCCATAAATAATGGCTAGGACATTCTTTGAAAACCAGTGCTCTTACCAATAATAAGAGTACATTAATTAGTCCTGACACTCTGTTCTGGTCAATTACTATTACATATTCTAGAGATGCAGCATTCGGCTGAGAAAACAGCTGAGGTGGAGTCACACCAAAAAAATCAATAGAGGGATTCTCTGAAATGCAGCTTCAGTTGTGTTTTGGCTAGCACCAGACCCGTTCTACATTGCAGCCTTCATAAACCTTCAACGGGACCAGAGGCAGTGTCACAGGTAGCATAAGGAGAGATGCTATAACAGGATGCAGAGTGAGGAGCTGTTGATTCTTTTGTGCATATGCTGACCTTGGAAATCATTTGTCAAGCCTCCTGGGAATGTGGTGTTCCTTTCTTCTGGGTTTTGCTTAAGCAAACAATTGCGAATAGTACCACTTGGAAAGCCAAGGTTAAATACATCCCTGTTGTGGTTGTGAAAAGGAGCTTTTCTTTTTTTTTTTGAGACAAACTTCAGCATTTTATTAATATTTTGAATAAAATCTTAAAGTTCTTATTTTTAAGGTTCTATTGTGCTACAATGGCTAAGCATGAGAATATATACTGAGCATATGGGCGACTGTATGATGGCTTTTCAATGAATGTGTACAAATAGATAACAAGGCATGACAGCCTTGTATTCAGAAATCAGGTATCACAGCAAACCTACTGCTTTCCCATAGAAACAAATGAAGTGAATAAATGGATTTTTCTTTTAACACATTGTTTTTAACTTTCTCATCAGAGATACCATGGTACAATGAAATAGTTCTTTGGGAGATGTAGTGACAGAAGAATTATGATGGATTATTTTACAAAGCATTTTTAATCATTAATGAGTGTCAAGGACCTAATTAATGTTTACAGTTAGGAATGTAAAGAAAATCTGTCCTCACTTTCTCACAGCTGCTAAAATATGAATAGGTCTTTTTAGGTCCTTGGAGATGCATACTGAATATATGTATACAAGAATCTGAACGTGTGCAAGATGAATTAAACTGAGAAACGCTGACATTTAAATGCATTAAAACTATACTGAGTTGGAATAATAATTATCACCAGCAGCACGATATAAATATTTAAAGCTACTGTACCTATGCTGTAGTTAGAGAGACACTAGGCTGAATTTATCAAAAATCAATTCTGAATAACACCTCTAGCAAAATAATGGGATACGGAAAGAAGGCATCTTTAAATCATTAATATGGAGAAAAATTCAATCCTGTGTTATAGGTTCCTAGATACCAACATAAAAAATATGTTTCCATACTAACACTTTCCATATACAAGGGTGGCATAAATATCAAGCAATGTAGCTAAGATCTGCCCTGCTGCAAGCTATTCTACTACTTGAATTACTCTACTATATCAGAGACAGATATTCCGCTTTTTCCATTAAGAATTAAGCAAGAAGAAAACAACAATTCTTTTATTCCTAACTTGTCCAAAACATGCCTTTTCTTGTGTTGTATGTGGGAAAAAAGTAACATTCTATGAAAGAATTTGAGATGGATATATACACACACACATATATATATATATGCATATATGTAAACTCCTAAATTAGAGAAAGATACCCAAGCTAGTTGTTGGTAAGCTATATGAAGAGGCATGTTGTACCAGGGGAAAAAATGCCTTTTCACTGATTTTTCATCAAGTGTCTTTCTTTGTAATTGTGTATTCATGCAAAAACATCACTGAAATATATGAAATAATTCCACTGGAAAAGAACATTTTGCCTGCTTTGGACTTTGGGATTGAGTCCAGATTCTTATGCTGTGATACAATATGAAGTTCCCTTAGGAGTAGAGGAGTTCTTTAAAGACAAGGTAAAAGGTGATAAAATATTAAAAGGAGTGATGGCTAAATACTATATCAGCAAGAAGTAACAGGATGACCACCCACACTTACAGGTTGCTATCAAAAAACAATGCCTAATTTCTGATATTATAAATCTAAATTCTTGGTCAGCTTTTAATAAGCGTGCTATATCAAAACACTTTATTTTTCCTTGTTTCTTACTTGCACAGTGTCAGAAACTGAAGAAGGAAAACAGATGACAATCTTTCCCTTCTGAGAGAAATAATTCTCATTTATGCTCTATTTTATAAATTATTTGTGGTAGAATCTCTGTGTAAACCACTACCAATAACACCATCTAAAGTGCATGACTGCCTAAACAATTGTATCTTTTATTAGAGATGCCCAAGGAGCACAAGATTTGTACATGGTATAAGCTTGTAGCTCTGCCTGGTATAACACTGTAGCTCTTCTCACTGTCTAAAGGTATAGTGTAAAATTTGAAGTCCAGAAAAACCTTTGACCCAAATTTCTGTCATCTTAGAATCATGGTACTGTAGAGTCACTATGTTGGAAAAGACCTTTGAGATCATCGAGACCAACTGTATCCGTCCACTACTAAACCATATCCCTAAGCCCTTCATCTACCCATCTGTTAAATTCCTCCATGGATGGTGACTCAACCACCTTCCCTGCTTAGCCTCTGCCAGTGCTTGATATCTCTTTCTGTGAAGAAATTTTTCCTAATGTCCAATCTGAATCTCCCCTGACATAGTTTGAGGCAACTCCCTCTTGTCCTATCACCTATCATATGGCAAGGACAACACCACCCACATCTCTCAATCTCCTTTCAAGTAGTTGTAAACAGTGGTAAGGTCTGCTTTCAGCCTTTTCTCTATAGTAAATGACCCTGGTTCCCTCTGCTACTCCTTATAAGACTTGCTCTCCAGCCCCTTCACAAGTTTCCATTGCTGTCCTATGAAAATGCTCCAGGACCTCACTGTAGTGAGGATCCCAAAACCCAACACAGTATTCGAGATACTGCCTCACCGTTGTAGACGACAGGGTTAGAATCGCTTCCCCAGTCCTGCTGGCCACAGTTTTTCTGGTAGAAACCAGGACGCTATTGGTTTTCTTGGACACCTGGGCGCACTGTTGGCTCATATTCAACAAACACCCCCAGGCCCTTCTCTGTGAGGCAGATTTCAAGCCAGTCTTCCCTAAGCCTTGAGAGGCACAGGGTTGTTGTGTCCCAAGTGCAGGACTCTGCTCTTGGCCTTGTTAAACCTCATGCCATTGGCCTCAGCCTGTTTATATCCCTTTGGAGCCTCCCTACCCACATTTCCACCCAGCTTAGTGTCATCCGCAAACTTGCTAAGGGAGCACTCGATGCCTTCATCCAGGTCATTGATAAAAACATTGAACAGGGCTGGACCCAGCACTGAGCCCTGAGGAACCCCACTTGTCACTGGCCTCCAGCTGAATTTAACTCCATTTCCCACCACTCTCTGGGCCCTCCTGCCAACCAGTTTTTCACCCAGGAGAGTGTGTCCAGGCCAGAGGTGACAGTTTCCGAAGCAGAATGCTGGGAGAAACTGTGTCAAAGGCTTTACTGAAGTCCAGGAAGATCCATCCACAGCCTTTCCCTCATCCAATAAGCGTCATAGAAGGCGATCAGGTTAGTTTGGCAGAACCTGCCTTTGAGAAACCCATGTTGACTGGGCCTGATCACCCAGTTCTCTTGCATGTGCTTCATGATAGCACTCAAGATCACCTGTTCCGTGACTTTCTCTGGCACTGAGGTTAGACTGACAGGTGAGTAGTTTCCTGGATGCTTTCTCCGACCCTTCTCGTAAATGGATCATCAGCCAGCCTCAAGTCAAGTGGAACTTGCCAGTCAATCAGGACTGCTGGTAGATGGCAGAAAGGGGTTTGGCAAGCACCTCTGCCAGCTCCCTCCCTCAATACCCTCTGGTGGATCCCATTGACTCAGCAGGTCTCTAACCATTTCCCCTTGGGTCACTGGGGCTTTTTCTGCTCCTCCTCCCTGCCTTCTGGTTCAGGAGGCTGAGTACCGAAAGTACATCTTACCTTACTAATAAAGACTGAAGCAAAGAAGGCACTAAATACATCAGCCTCATCTTCATCCCTTATCATTACTTTTTCCCCTATGTCCAATAGAGGATGGAGATTCTACTTGGCCCTCCTTTTGTTTATAGAAAGATTTTTTTAGTATCTTTCACAGAAATGGCAAATCTTGACCTTGCCCTTCTCTGAAAAACAAGTTACGCCCCTTCTTACTTTGTAATTGTGTTGGATAATGTTGGGAAGGGGAGAAGCTATTTAAATTATGACAGCTGTCTGGGTTAACTGAAGATTGTCACTGATGACTGGAACTCACAGGGTTCGCACTGCAGTCTAGAGCAAAATGTAGCTGCTGCTTCCAGTGTATTTTCCTTCTTGCCTCAAGGCTTGTGAGGGACTCAGATGCTACAGCTCTTTAACAAAGCACCAGCAGTGGCAGAAACTTCTCTCAGCTTAATGTGGTGCCTTGGACCCCTTTCACAATGATGGGGTCCAAGGAAGGACCCCATGTAGGAATAGTTAAGATGCTTCCTTTCACAAATATGGGTGCAAGATTCTATCTCAGGTCATTCATCTCATTTAACAGGAAAGAATTACTCTGTATTCTGTGATAAATGTGAAACATGAATAAAATTTCATTTCTAAATTATCACTGTTAAATTTTGTCCCTGAAGAAATGTCTCCAAGCCAAGGAAACATGTTTGTTTACCATAATGACTTTTACAACAACTTTCAGTTGTTTCAATGTGAAGTATTTTGACAGAAATAAGTGCTACAATAAGTTTTCTATAAAAGTTTAAAAATATCATAAAGTGGTTTAACGTACAAGAAGTATTAAAAGCAAGAGTTCAGAAACTGTGTCTCAAACAGGAAATAAAAAATGTATCTGTCTTATCAAAAATTCAAAATATAAGGTGAATTTATATCGCAGTTACCAGGTTTCTTCTTTTCCTTGACCCTATATGTATTAGGAAACACATGATCTTCTTTCTTCTGCCTGTCCCCACTAATGTAACCAGATGTAACCTTAAGTTTAAATTCTCCTATGTTGCATTTAGTTTTCAGAATAACTACCTGAAAGGAGGTTGTAAAGAGGAGGGAGCTGGCCTCTTCTCCCAAGTGACAGGGGACAGGACAAGAGGGAATGGTCTCAAGCTCCACCAGGGGAGGTTTAGGCTGGACATTAGGAAAAAATTTTTCACAGAAAGGGTCATTGTGCAGTGGCAGAGGCTGCCCAGGGAGGGGGTTGAGTCACCTTCCCTGGAGGGGTTTAAGGGACGGGTGGACAAGATGCTGAGGGACGTGGTTTAGTGTTTGATAGGAATGGTTGGACTCGATGATCCAGTGAGTCTCTTCCAACCTGGTTATTCTATGATTCTATGAAAAAGGAAACTCCCTAAGTTCAATCTATGCTGTGAGTGAAATATGAGCAGAGTTAAAATGCACTTTGTTTACACAAAGGCAATGAAGCAAGTTAAAATGAGAGTCAATAAAACAGCTTTTTCAGAAAATTCAGTGCAATGATAAACCAGTGCTTTCCCAAACTGATTAATTTGTTGAAGGGAACCTCTTACTGTCAGCTAATTGTTAGATATGTCTAATTGCTTGGATATTAAATACTTTCTGTAGCAGAGAAACATTCAAGAAATACTGTTAGATAATTAAAGCATAAAGGTTATGTACAAATGTCAAATCAATAAGGACATTAAACATGGTTTATCAACCACACCAAGTATGTTTTTCAATTGCAAAATGTAAATAGGTTTTGAATAGAACAGCCTGGTGTGATGATGGATAGGATACTCATAACAGTTTAATTAACTCCAGTTTCCTACATGCTAAAGGTTTCTTCAGTCCACTGGCTTATGTAACAAACCCTCTTAGGATTTCATTAGCTGTTGCTCAATATGAAACACAGTATGCTGTCTTAAGGGGTTAGATTTTACCCTGCCCTTCAATTGAGCTAAAGGTCTTCTCAAAATGCTATCTCTGTTTTCTCTGCAAATATCCAAGTATTTTAAAGTATCAGCTAAAGATTGGTTGATTTGTTATTTTGCTTTTTATTATCAAGAAATAAATGGCAACAACCTCTAACAATGAAATTCAAATGCTTCTTTAACTGCACATAATTGATTTCATACTGAGTGACTGCTGTATTGGCTCAGAGATTGTATAATGTAAAATATCTCCCTAAAATCTGGGTCTAAGTTTAACTCATTTTTTTCAACTTCCTTTAATTTTTTTTAGGGGGGGATTTGAATGCTTTATAGCTGATAGCAGGAAGAAAAATTGCGTTTTTTTTTTTCAACTGAGAAAAAAGGATTAGAAGAGACTGCACACTTGGAGCTGCTATAAAATTAAGCCATTTTTTAATAGCATGTTTTGTATTTTTACTTACACCTTTTTAATTGACAATGGGTATTCACATGTTCTGTTTTAAATGAATAAACTGTTCTGTTCTGGAAGCAAGAACTCTGAAGCTGGGGTCACCTTTTCTAGTTGTCTTCTAAGGATGCCTTTTTTTTATCCCTATAGAAAGAAAAACATAAATCAGCTTGTATTCAATTTGGCTTCGGGCAATTAAACTTATCATTAGCAAATGAAAGGGTTATTTAACCTTTAACCCTAACAGAATAGCTTTATTTTAAGTTAAGAACAGAGAAAGCCTTTTTACTTAAAACAAAGTACTATCTAGTTTTTCATGCTGCCCCTTTAGAGCTATAACACAGGAAAACATCACATGCAACCTCAGTTAATAAAGATGCATATGCTTACAGAAGCAGGCTTTAATAATGCTCATTAACACTATTTTTCTAATGTTCCTCTGGGAAATGTTATCAAGCTCTTTGTTAAGGACTTATTTCATTTAAATTAGCAATTGCTGACATACCCGGTGTGTAGGAGAGTATGAGCAAGTGTATTTTGATTCTGTAGTGACGTTTTAGTTTAAGATTAATATGTGGCAACTGTATTTCATATGCCTTGGAAATGGCTTTCAAAACCATCCATTGTTAGCGCCTTTTAAAACTACTATTTTAAGATACTTATTGTCTCCAGACAGACTCAGACATGCATGACTACTCTTATAAACAATGATTTAGAGGGAGAAATTCAACACAGGAGATTTGCTGCTTCCATTTCTCAATAATTTTGTGCTTTCCTTGCCCTCTGCCATGTTATCAGTCATCAGTGTCCCAGGAGAAATACTACAGGCTTGAGGTTAAATTAAGGTTCTATCTCTAGTGATTGTCTTCAGCAAAACTTTTATGTTCGCAAACAAACCTTATCTGCATTGAATGAAGCCTTAAATGCCAAGGTACAACAGGGACAACTTTCTTCCTTGTTGATGGTAGTGCTAAGATTAATATAGGATAGTTCATAATGGAGAAAAAGTAATTGAGTTTAAAAACAAATTGTATATATACTTAAACCTATTACTGAGAATTGTGCTCTGGAGTAGAGATTAGTCTGAGAAAAAAATTACCAGCGCTCATCTGTTACCTGAGAGAAAAATAATGGTGAACTCAGAAAGAATTGTTGTTACTCCATCTATATTATTTACCTTTGCTAATTAAAAAATCAAGCCTTTGTGTCTGCTGCAAGTGGGGCACTCTGATACTTACTTCTAGATATAACTCAGGGAGGTCCCTGGCTCCAAAGATGTTATTATGTGAGCTTATCGAATAAAGGCAGCACAAAATAATAAGCTAATTCAATAGAAGGTTTTTCCCAGCTGCTCTGAGGTAAGGTGATAGAAAAATAGACTCTTAGCAATTGTATAGTCATGTACATGCTGAATGGCATGGAATAAGTGTCAGGTCATTAGTGGGGTGAAAAAACCTTGCAAAGAATGGACCTGCATCATGTTTTAACAGGAAATGTTTTCAAAGGGCTATGAATAAGTGGTTAGCCATAGGGCTAGTAGGAGTGCCCTTCAGGGATGCTGCTTCACAGGCTCATAAAGACTGGTTTGTCATGGAAGACTGAACTTTCTTGGGGAGCAGGAACCTCTCCAGGGACAAGCTGCAGCAACAGCATCAGTCTGATGTGCTCCTCTAATTCCACAGTGCCAGAGATGCCACATTTATTTTGGCTGGCTGGAAAATGGGCATTGGGCACCCCCTTCCCAGCCATTGCTCTGGATTAGTTCACATAAGGGAAGTAGTATATATTTTAGCAAAGGATTTACTTGTTTAGCTAAAGTTTAAAAAAAAAAAAATGCAAGGTTTCAGGCACAAGAATGAAATCTGAAAACTGTTGTTGCTGACCTACAAAATGAGTTTGAAACCACGGCTGATAAAATGCCACATTCAGACTCAGTGTCAATTCTGTTTATTTTCAAAATAAAAATTTACCTCCTTTACAAACTAAAAAGATATCACAGAATCACAGAGTGGCTGAAGTTGGAAGGGACCTGTAGAGGTCACCTGGTTCAAACCCCAAGCTCAAGGAGATCCATCAAAACCAGTTTTCCAGGATCATATCCAGATGGCTTTTTAATGTCTTCAAGAATGGAGACTCTACCACCTCTCTGATCAACCCCTGTCAGTGCTCAGTCACCCTCACAGTGAATGACTGTTTCTTGATATACAGAGGGAACCTCTTGTGTTACAGTTTGCTGCACTCAATGATCCTGTTCCTGGGCACCCCTGAAAAGAGCCTGGATTTGCCTTCTTTGCACCTTTACTGCAGGTATGTATATAGACATGGATGAGATGCCCCTAAGCCTTCTCTTCTCAAGGTTCAGCAGTCCCATTTCTCTTAGCCTTCCCTCACAGCAGGGATGCTCCAGTCCCTGCATCATCTTTGTGTTCCTTTATTCTTTCCAGCATGACCATGGCTTTTCTGTAGAAGGAAGCCCAGATCTGGATGCAGGACCTCAGGTGTGGCCTGACCTGTTCTAAGTAGAAGGAAAGGATTGCCTCCCTCGATGAGCTGCTAACACTTCTAATGCAATCCAGATTGCCATTTCCCTTCTTTGCAGAAAGGGCACATTACTGGCTCATATTCAACTTGACGTCCACCAGGATCCCCAAATCCTCTTCTGCCAAGCTGCTTTGCAGCTAGATGGGCCCCAAATTACCCTGGTCCCCAGGGTTGTTCCTACCTTGATGCAGGACTTTGCACTTCACCTTGTTGAACTTCGTGACAATCCTGTTCTCCCACTTCTCTGGCCTGTTGAAGTTCCTCTGGTTGACAGCTCAGCTGTCAATATCAGACACTCCATCTAGTTTTTGTATTTAAGAAGCTTCCTGAAGGTGCACTCTGACCTATCACCCATATCATTAATGACAATAGTAAGCAGGATCAGACTCAGTTTCAATTCTTTGGGTACACTCCAGTTAACTGGCTTCCAACAAGACTTCATGACATTGATCCTGTGGGTCCAGACATTCAGCCAGTTTTGCATCTACCTCACAGGTCATCCAGCCTGTACTTCAACATATTCTCTATGAGGGTGTTATGGGAGACAAAAGTCACCCTGATGTCCACCACTCTCCCTTCATCTGTCACAGAATCATTTAGATTGGAAAGGACCTTGAAAATCTTCAAGTTCAACCATCAATGTACAACTGCTGAGTTCACCAGTAATTCATGTCTCTAAACACCATCTACATGTCTTTTTAATACCTCTAGGAATGATAACTCTGCCACTTCCCTGGGCAGCCTGTTCCAACTCTTGACAAACCATTCAGTGAAGAAATATTTCCTAATATCAAGTTTAAACCTTCCCTGGTGCTACTTGAGGCTGTTCCTCTTGTCCTACCACTTGTTACTTAAGAGACCAACATCTTCCTCACTACAACCACCTTAAACGCAGCTTTTGAGAACAATAAGGTCACCCCTCAGCATCCTCTTCTCCTGATTAAACAATCCCAGTTCTCTCAGCTGTTCCTCATAAGACTTGTGCTTCACCAGCACTGTTGCACTTCTCTGGACATTCTTCAGCACCTAAACATCTTTCTTGTAGTGAGGGGCACAAAACTGAACTTGATTCTTCACCGGGTCAGAGTGCAAGGGGACAAGCACTTCCTTGCTCCTGCTGCTACAGTATTTCTGATACAATCCAGGATGCTATTAGACTTCTTGGCCACCTGAGCACACTGCTGGATCATGTTCAGCTGGCTGTTGACCAACACTCTCAGATCTTTTTCCACCAGGCAGCTTTCCAGTCATTCATTCCCAAGCCTGTAGCATTGTATGGGCTTATTGTGGTCCAAGTGCAGGACTTGACATTTAGCTGTGTTGAACCCTAAACAGCTGGGCTTGGCCAATAAATCTAGCAACAGTCTCACTCAGATTGGTGTTGTCTGCAAAACTGCTGAGGTTACACTCTTATCTCCTCATCCAATCAGGCCAGTCATTTCACTGTAGACATTTATCAACCTGATCAAACATGATTTCACTTTGGTAAAGCCAAATGCTGACTACTGCTGATGATTTTCTTGTCCTTTGTATGGCAGGAAATGACCTCCCTGATTAGCTGCTCTACCACCTTCCCAGGTATTGCAATGAGGGTCCTATGATGAGCCTGTAAAGCCCTGAGTTCTCCTTCTTGAAGACAGAAGTGACATCTGCTTTCCTACATGGTTCAGGCATGTCCCACCTGCTATGAACCATCAAAGATTATTGAGAGGCTTCACAATGACGTCTGACAACTCCCTTGACAGTTGGGGATACATGTCATCAAGGCCCATGGACTTATACACGTCTAGTTTGCTGAAAAATATTTCTCTGAACTTCCACCGAGGGTATACCTTCCATACATTTTCATATTGCAGTGTTGCTGCATTATGGCATATACATTTTGAATGTTTGTCTCTTTCAAAGATAGTAATGACTATGTTTTTTTGTTCAGTTGAAAGCTTACCTTGAGAGCCAATTTTTATAAAGGGAATTATGACTATATTTGAAGAACAGCATGGGTTTCTTTTAGGAATCTTAAGGATGTGGGGTTCAGGGTTAAGAGAAAAAGTTGTGTGAGTGTAGCAATCTGAAAAAGAAGCTTCCAAAGAGTTACAGTATTTGTGTTTGCTGCTTTACATTCCCATCTATCTTGACTTTGTGTAGATTACACCTGTCTTTTTAGTGCTACTTTGTCAGTGTAAATGATATCACTTCCTCATGTACTACCTTTAATGTTGAACATGTAACTCATACTAGCAATCTTATCACTAGACAATTTAGTGTAGAGATATCTGCGAGCGCTACATTTGCACCAGATCTGATTTGTGATTTCTTTTTTCATGTGGGTGGGAAGCAGCAGCTACTTTTTCTCCCAGCAAAATAATCAAAATTATCTGTGCTGCTGTATTTCAATAGTCTCAGGCCAATGCTCACACTCAACAGGAGAGAAAAAAACCCATGTTTGAATAGAAATTACGTATGAATGCTTTAACATATGTTATACACATTTTACTTTTTACTGTCATCCTCCAGTAAATGATAGCAGAAACTGGAGCACAGCAAGCTATGTCTCTTCCTGGAAAAATCAGTGCTGCTGAGACAGGATACTATTTTACTGTACCTGGCTCATGTAGTGTGTATGCTTATCCTTTAGCAGAGGTTTTCACTGACCTGTCTTCCCATTTACAACTGAATACTTGTATTAGGGGAATAAGATCAGCCAGGAGACTAAAATGCACAGAAAACTACCTTGCTCTTCTCAATAAATGTGAATTAAAAGAATGAAAAATAGCTTGATGGATTTTTTGGTAAACCAAAGACGACTCACATGTATAGGAAAAGAACTTGTAATGCAATGTGTGACAATGCCACCAGGTGCCCTTTGCAATAGCAGTGTTTTCAGACAGATGTATCTTAATTGAAGTAATCCATCTCTATCAACTGAGCTGAACAAATCGAAGATGTGTTATGAAATGATGTGAAAATTTCTCAGCCTTTTTCCCCTGTATGCTTGCATTTTTTTTCAGTGCTATGCAAGCCACAGCATTCATTTTATTTTATCAGTAAAGCATTTATCCATTTCTGGGACCAAAACAGAGAAGTTCTGTTCAGCATAATGGCTATTATTAGAAGAATTAACAACATTTTCTCATGATAAATTTGTTCTATGGAACTACATAAAAAACATTAAATTACATTAATAAAATTCTTATGACATCTTGTTATCATAGTATCATCATCTCTGTCATGTTTTGGTCTGCCATCTGTATTATAACAGTAGCAGTAAACAAAGATATAATACATTTATTCCAAAATAATGACTTATTTAATAGAAAATAACTATTTTCACAGAATCACAGAATCATTAGGTTGGAAAAGACCCACTGGATCATCAAGTCCAACCATTCCTATCAGTCACTAAACCTTGTCCCTTAGCATCTCACCCACCCATCTTTTAAATACCTCAAGGGAAGGTGACTCAACCACTTCCCTGGGTAGCCTGTTCCAGGGCCTAATGACTTTTCTGTGAAAAAGTTTTTCCTGACGTCAAGCCTGAACCTCCTCTGGTGGAGCTTGAGGCTGTTCCCTCTTGTCCTGTCCCCTGTCACTTGGGAGAAGAGGCCATCTCCCTCCTCTCCACAACCTCCCTTCAGGTAGTTGTAGAGAGCAATGAGGTCTCCTCTCAGCCTTCTCTTCTCCAGGATAAACACCCCCAGCTCTCTCAGCCACTCTTTGTAAGACTTGTTCTCCAGCCCCTTCACCAGCCTTGTTGCTCTTCCTTGACTTTTACTAAAGGATCCATGTGCAGCTACTTAGTTCTTTACAATTTTCTAGAGGTTCTTGCAGGTTTGCGGGCTAATCACACTGTGCTTGGAAAAAAAAAAGATATTCTTTGCTTGGTTTTGAGACCTGTTGCTCTCCATAAGCAGAAGAACTCTTATGCTCTCTCTTTCAACCCCTCAGTTTAAAGCACTTGATGCTCTCACAGCTGCAAAGGTTATTGACTTGCTCACTACAGTAAGACAAACCACAACATTATCACTAGAACACTGTCATTTGTGAAGCTGGAAGTGTCAGAGAGCAAATGGATCCACCTGATTCCCTGACACTTAATGCAGTATATTCCTGTATTGCCTCTTGTTGCCAAACCTTTTCTCTCAGTAGTGCTGAGGTGAGGAAAGGTGAGGTTATCTTGATCAGAATGATGTCTGTAGCCTCAGTGTAAGTCAGAGCATGATAGGCAGATTTTGGCTAGGAATAATAGTTAATGTACTTAAGTGCATCCTCTTCTGTGCTCACCTTTGGGGCTTTTAACTGAGAAAAAGACAGTGTTTAACAGATTGTTTTCTCTCCACTGTCTCAGTGGTGGAGTGATAAAATAATTTGACTGTCAGTTTGGGGAGGACTAGTAATGTATTTTGGGGTTCTGCTGCAGAACTCAGATTGTTGAGTAATTGTTGGCTTTGGCTGGTAGAACTGCTCTGAGATCTAGCCTGAGATTTCTCATGAAGAGTAGATGCATTTGGCTTGCTTAAGTTAAAAATGCGTATACAGCAGTTACAGGCCTCAATCTCCAATCTAATTCTCATCACAGATCTTTTGTTATTCTTTCAATCTGCTGAAGAAATTTGTTTAAAAAGCCAAATTATATTGTATAAAGCCTTCTATGTTTAGATTTTGATGTGGGTTTTTTTCCCTGCTACTTGTTTTTACTATAGTACACACTAATTACATATTTTCAACATCAGACTTGGGAAACTACTGTCTTCTTGCAAATATTTGTAAAGTCACTGCTAAATGAAGAAAATAATTTTGGGGCCGACGTGTGTGTTAAACTATCCTAAAAATGTTGCATTCAAAACAACTGGTTATCCATTTTGCATTAACATTTATGAGTGATACTGAAAAATGGATATCCTGTGTTTGGTAAAAAGGATTCCTGGAGTCAGAAAATACCTTTCAAGTAATGATTTTGGCAATTAGTTGCCTACTGAAGTTAATTTGTCACTGCCTTCTGGTCCTAAAATTTACCCTGGCAAAAAGTAGAAGTTTTGATCTTAGCTAGAAATATGGTAGGTGAGCATTGACACTCCAAGTAGTGTGACGAGTGTGTGGTGTAATTGTGGTAACGTTCTAAAAATATTAGCTGTCAAACTTGAACAAAGTTGTGATTGTGAAGTATTTTAGAGAGGCACAGGTTTCTTTCCAAGTCACCTCACACATTTGGAAAAGGAAAGGTTAACAAATCATTATAATTAGTGTCTTCTTTTTATTGTACTTGCATTTTTAAGCTATGAATAGTTTCCTAATTTCATGAGGTACAACTTCAAAACAATCTCTGCTTGAGTAATTTCAGTCCCTGAAGAAACTGAAACTAGAGTTTCTCTCGGGGATTTTAGAATCATAGAATCACCACCAGGTTGGAAAAGACCCACTGGATCATCAAGTCCAACCATTCCTATCAAACACTAAACCATGCCCCTCAGCACCTCATTCAACTGTCCCTTAAACCCCTCCAGGGAAGGTGAATCAACCACCACCCTGGGTAACCTCTGCCAGTGCCCAATGACCCTTTCTGTGAAAAATTTTTTCCTCATGTCAAGCCTGAACCTCCCCTGGTGGAGCTTGAGGACATTCCCTCTAGTCCTGTCCCCTGTCACTTGGGAGGAGAGGCCAGCATCCTCCTCTCCACAACTTCCCCTCAGGTAGTTGTAGAGAGCAATGAGGTCTCCCCTCAGCCTCCTCTTCTCCAGGATAAACACCCCCAGCTTTCTCAGCTGCTCCTCTTGTTCTCCAGCCCCTTCACCAGCTTCGTTGCTCTTCTCTGGACTCGCTCCAGAGCCTCAACATCCTTCTTGTGGTGAGGGGCCCAGAACTGACACAGGATTCGAGGTGAGGTCTCACCAGTGCCGAGTACAGAGGGAGAAGAACCTCCCTGGCCCTGCTGGTCACGCCGTTTCTGATCCAAGCCAAGATGCCATTGGCCTTCTTGGCCACCTGGGCCCCTGCTGGCTCATGTTCAGTTGCTGTCAACCAACACCCCCTGATGTTTAGTAATGTGAAATCATAGAATCAAGAATATAGAATATGTTGGGTTTGAGGGGTCCTTAGAGATCATTTAGTTCCAACCCCCCTGCTCTGGGCAGGGACACTTTCCACCGAATCAGGTTGCTCCAAGTCTAATCCAGCCTGTGCTTGCACACCTCCAGGAATGGGGCATCTATGACTTCTCTGGACAACCTGTTCCAGTGCATCACCACTCTTAGAAGTAAAAGATTTCTTTGTAATATCTAGTCTAAGTCATCCTTGCTTCAGCTTAAAACATGTTACCCCTCATCCTATCACTGACAAAGAGCCGCTTCCCAGCTTTTCTGTAAGCCCTCTTAAGGTGCTAGAAGTCTGCTCTAAAGTCCTCCGGGAACATTCTCTTCTATAGGCTGAACAACCCCAACTCTGCCAGTTTATTTTCGTATTGGAGGTGCTCCATCCCTCTGATTTTATATCAAGGCTATTATAACCATTTCAGCCCGCATGTCACTAGATTAATAATAATTATACTGGACACATTCTAGCAATGATATTAGCAAGTGTTCGGCAAGTTGATTTTTAAGCCATCCTCACCAAGTGTTAAGGTCAGAACATACCCAAGAGGATACTGCTTGACTCATGCAGAAGGTGAAGACATTCCAAGCATGTCCTCTGCAAAGAGATTATGCAGCTTTGTCAATGAAATCAGTTTGAATTACATCAGTTTGATTATTGTATAGTGTTAAGGTGAAGGATAGTTCTGTTTCTCTAGAAACTCTACCTTTTTTGCTGTTGAAGTTTTGTACGCTTTTACAATAATCACACAAGATATGTTATGCCCATATATATGAATATTGTGTCCACTTTTGCACATTTAGATCATAAAGACTATGACTCTATTGTTCTTTCTAAGGCAGTGACCACTAAATTGTTGTTCCTGTGTGTTTCTGAGGAAGAAATCTTTCTGTTTGGGTTATTTGATTTGGGTTATTTGGGTTCGTCTGTTTTTTAATATGACCCCTCCTCCTTTTTTTTCTTCCAGCTTCTTGTTTTCACAATTATTTTTGTCATAGGTAAATTAACATTTAAACTGTTCCTACATTTGATTCTCTTTGTTTTGTGTCTGCTTGGAAGGAGAAGTTTTAGGAAGTTAAGTAATGTAAGCTGTGCTCCAAAGCGATGTGAATGTGCAGCCAGATCTCTTGGAAGTGGAGAATTTTTGCTGCTTTACTCTGAGACAGCTTTCCATGCTTTCTAGTGTCCATGTGCATTACATAATAACACTTAATGGTCTGTTAACCAGAATTTTTTGTTCTGTGTTTAGAAGCTGCAGCAGAGTTTTAACATTTACCTGCAATGAAGATTACCTAGGGAGCTCTGAATAAGACTGGGAAATGCTTTATGGACCTCTGCATCTCTTCAAAAATCTGTTTCTTTCTCCCTGTATTCTTTCCTATCATACCCACTTTCCACTGCATTTAACTGCTGAAATCTTCTATGAAGGATTTTTATGTGTCTGATTATGTTATGTCCAAGGACATAATACAGGTTGACCTAATCAAAGTCTGAAAAAAATTGATTTTTGTAGTTTTACTCAAGAAATTCTCATATGCCTGCTGCTACTTGCAGGACATCTTTAGTTTATCTGCCCTATAAGCGCAATTTGTTGCACATACAATTGACCTAGTTGTATTCCGACTTGCAGGAGAGAAGTAAGTTCAAACGACTCCTGTCATGCATGTTTTACAAATAAAAAATACCAGTTTTTTATTTATTTATTTATTTTCTAATTAGCTTGCATATTCTGTTAAGATATGTAAGTTGGAGATGAAATTTCTTTTGAGACCAATAATGCTAATATGTAATACTAAAACAGGACAAAGATCTGCATCAAGAATACAATTGATATGATTAACACTAAATTGCTAAGGTAGTTTTTTGTTGTGAAAACATTCCTCACTTCACTTAATTCTAAATTTAAAAGAGATATAAAGAATATTAAATACAACAAATAGAGAAAATAGGCAGTATTAATTTAATATAATTTTCCATCTTTTTTGTTGTAAGTTGTTTTCTTTGCTTTTCATCATAAATACAGTGTAATAAATGTTCCCTCTAACCATTTAATTTGTCTCTTTGAAAATACTACTAATAAATTTTATGATACATTGTGGACCCATGTATACATCTATTTAGGTTTGTAATGACTTTTGCTAAATTTGCACTTTGGAAGACTTGGTGCCTCGGGTAAATGGAAGTAGCCAACAAATTTCCCTTACTGAACGTCTGGAAATATTTTTGTTACTGGTCATCTTCAAACTGTTGTTCACATTCTTAGAACTATGGACAGATGTGAGATGCAGGCTGGCAATGGAGAGGCAAATAATTCGTGTGACTGTGCCATTTAATGTCACTCTTCATCCATAGACAGTAGAGTTGACTTATTAAGTGGGAAATGGAAAGTGAATCTGTGCTAATAAATGACTAGTTTTCAATAGCTAATGTCTTTGGAGTTATATCATGTGTCATGTACAAATATTTCTGGCCCTGTGACTGATTATGGATTTCCAAATGCCACCATGATGTTTCAGAAATCATTTTTGATCAGAATGTATAGTTTCAGCAGCAAATATCACAAACTTATTGCTTTCCTAGTCAGTGCAGGATGAGTTCTTTTTGTTCAAACACTCTGTATGCATTAAGTAGTAGAGATGATGCATTTTCAAAGCCTGTAGGAAAATTCAATAATTTAAAGAAATATATTGATCTTATTAAAACTCCTTACGGCTTTTCATATGGATGGGTTCATTAGCAGAGATGAAAAATTCACTTTACCTTAAGCTCATAATTTAAGTTTATCCTAGAGCTTTTTTTTAATGACTGTTCGCTATACTGTCCTTAAAATACTTACTTTTCAGAGACAGACTTGCATTGTGCTGGATATGATTACAACTCCTCTCATGGTGCTGATTTCCCTTGGAAATTTCCACATGCTAAAGACAAAATATTTTGCAGGAATGTCCACTCTGGAATGGCAGGAGGAAAAATCTTCATTTGAGTTACCCACTGTTTTGAGAGTTTACATTCCCATGTTCAAGCAGAGTTCAGTGTCTAAATCTTTTGGGGTCAGGCACCTCCCTGAAACACCTATTTCTGCCATTTGATTCCTTTCCTGTGGTCTGACAGGCCTGGAAGGATCAGGACTGAAAACCTGTTGCTGAAGGGACACCACACAGAACAAAACTCTCTGGGTAACCTGGCAAAGCTCCAGAACAAGAGTCCTGCAGATCTATCAACATCAAATGGCTTAGCTCATGCCTGGTGGTGGCTGTGGGTGCTGAACTTCCAGTCCCTGGCAGCACAGTGCTCCTGTGACCCAAGGAGAAGCCTCGTGGTTGTGTTTGTCTGCTGCAGTTCCTTGTGAGCTCTGCCCAGATAACCCCTGCTCATATCTTTCCATGAGGGAAGTTTGTCTTTCTGTACTGAAACTGTGCCGCCAGTCATCTTGTTTCTGCAAAAAGGGAAAATCTACCCAGTGGTCCTGTAACAAATATGTGTGTGTAGTTCAGTTCATCCTACAAAAATTACAGCTTTAGGTAATGGATCATTGATGTTGTGTGACAGCAGATGAGTAATGCTTTTGATGATGTTAATGCATACCAGGAAAAGATTTCAAGGAATACATTCATTTGATGAGGCTTTGCTCCCTGCCCACAAATTTATTTAATTTCAAGGGAGCCTCATAGAGCACAGGTAAAAATTCACAGTTGTAAGTACTGAGCCATAAAAGGCAGGCTGGGAAGTTGTGACAGCTAATTTAGACAAGTACAAAGCTGTTTGGATGTTATGATTAGTAAGGAAAATATTTTAAGCTGGAGAAACCTTACAATGGGATGTCTTTAGATTGCTGCGCTTAGAGTGAACAAACTAGATTGATGTAATGTCCCCATGTAGACATGCCCTTGCTCTGCTTGCCTCCCTGCTTTGATCTGAGATCAGGGAGCAAGATGAAAGCAGAGCAGAAGAGTGCTCCCTATTGTACCTCCGTAAGTGATCACATCCATCTTCATGTGACACCATGGCAGCTGAGGCCAGCTCAGGTGGCAGAGCTGATTTCCCACAGCTATAAATGCAAAGGGACTGTGGCAAGGAATTTCAATGAGGGGCACTTGATTTTGCAACTTCTTTCCAAGTCTAACTAGCAGGACCTGAGTCAGCCAACTGAACTGCTGGTGCTGCCTCTCTACCTTAGCTACATTTTGGGGAAGGGGTTGCATAAGAGACAATGGTGAAGATGTTGGTCTCCTGTTCATTTCATAGCAGAAATGTTGTTATTTCAGTGACATATGCACATTTAGAGTGGCTTTTTAAAATTAATGGACCTGTTCTGACATAAAAGAGAGTAGATGAAGAGAGTGCCATTGAACACACTAGTTATTGATGTGATGTATGGGAAAAGAAATACACATTATTAATAAACTTATATATACACAAGAAATTATTACTTACATGTTTTCTACTAGTGGCAAGGAACAGGAGTCATGATTCCAAACATAGGGTTTCAGACACTACGTGGTGAGGCTGTCTTCATCTCAAAGAGCTTTCAACTCAGACTATACATCTATAGTCACCCTACTTGGCTAAGCTTGCAGGGATGTGGTGTGATTTGTTTTCATTCAGGATGAGGTTTTTTTATTCTGGTGAATGCAGTGTGGGGGAAGTAGTAAAATCCTTTTCTTCTGCGATTCCCTGAGCTGTTGGAAGCAGTAATGTGTCAGCTTTTGCTGGAAAACAGCGCTGCTTGAGCACTAAATCACACCCTTTTGCAGAAAATGTTGAAATTAACTTAATGTTTATAACTTCCATACAAAAGACCTTTCTTTCCTGCTGTCCATGCAGCAGATTTTCTTTTTATACATTCACATAGAAGGTAGCTTTGTTCTATACTGGATGAGTTGGTGCTGTATTTTTTTCATTTTTTATACAATAACAGGGATTTACTCTTTGCAATCTTTAAAGATAACAATACTTCACAAGAATCTTTACCTACTCCAGTAATGTAAATGGAAATAAGACAGCATATATGATTTTTAAATTAGATCTTTTACAGCCTATAACTGAATAAGGGTCAAAAGCTTCAAATGTGTAAATGATTTGTTTGGGCAAGCAAAATGGTATCACATTCACTTACCTTGTCTGTAGATTCTCTATGAGAGTTATAGACTAAGATCTAGAAAAAGAGTTTATGTTTAGAACTGATGTTAACTTATCAATGTTGCAAATGAATTCCTTCAACTAACTTATTTGTTTGCCCTCTTACCACCACTGATAAAACCTTTCCACGCCAAACCAGTAAGAATTGAAAGAGAATTCAGTAATCTGAATCCACCTGTTCAGACTTTTCTTAATTCTATGGCAGTGGTTAATGATGGCTGCTTAAAATTCTCAAGATAACCCGAACTGGAGGAATTCCCTATTCTGTACTGAAATGTTCGTTGGGTACTAGAGAGTAAAAGAAGATCTTGAACAGTCTCATTTTCTTATTTTCTATTTTATCCATTGGAATGCACCAGAAATCTAGGGCTAACAACACGACATGTAATTCTAAATAATAGCCTAACATATAATTTAATTATAGCTTGAAGGGCATCAGTTTGGCTTTGGCCATTAACTTATCCCATAAGACTTAAATATTAGGCTTTGTCTGCTGGATACCTAGTTCTGAAGCTGCAAGACCTTTTAGTAGTTATTGTGGCTGTGAAAGCTGATTCTGAGTTAGCATGAGAATGAATAGCTTTCTGCTCAGGCATTTCAGGGTTTGTACTAATTGAGTTTTCCACTGAACAGACATTTGGATTTTTTAAAGTGGGCAGCACTAGTGAAAAAGTAAGCCCTTCTTTATTCACTAGAAGATGGATGGAATGGAGGCAGCAAACAAAATTAGCTACCTCCCTGGAGGCTAAGGAAAATAGTCTCCATTGTAGTTCAGAGCTGGACTTTCATGAGCATAGACAGACAATTGCATGAAATTGGGTTGAATTATGGGTAGGCAGTTTAGTAAGATAGACTACTGCCCACTGGGGAGAGTTTTGGAGCTGTGAAAAAATTATCTCTGATAATGATAATGGATGTAAAGATAACAGTTTATCTTTGACTGAGATGACTTTCCAGGGTTTTGGCCTTGCTTGTCTCCTATGCATTAGATTTGTCTATGCAGAACGAAAGAAGAAATGGAAATTGAAAAGTGGGAGAAAACAAGGAAAAAAATACATATACCTGAACTTTTAAACAACACAAACAAGTAAATTTTATGTAATGTACCTATTCCTAATCTCAATTATATTATTTAAAATATTTGAAATTAGCAATATTTATTCAGGAATCTCGGGCTAACAACACAAGAAGTAATTCTAAATAATACCCTAACATATAGCATACTATAATACAATCAGTTTGTACAAAGACACATTAAAAGAGACAATCTGTCTCATGAAAATGCAAGAAACATTTAGTTCAGCTGGAACAGGACTTATTTCAGCCTTACTCACTGAATTTTCAGACAGATAACACATTCACAGGCTTTAACGAAATTAAATACAAAGTACAGTAAGAGCTACAGCACTGAAATATTTGAGTAGCAAGATTTGTGTATTTTTATGATATACTGTATGATTGCCTTTTCAAGTCTGAGTAATCTACAGATTTGCAAACCATAATTATATGGGACCATAACTGATTGTTACATTTTGTAATGCTAAAGTAAGTTTCTCTGAATTTATAAATACTTTCTTCTATCTCATGTTGGTACTTATGTGCTTTGGGTAATTACAGTCATGTATAACTTTATACATGGTGGAGTGCTACTCCTATAAATCTGTATGTTTTTGGGATCCAAATTTTGACACTATGGTTCTTATCACAGCTGTCTGAACTGAGAGATACTCATTTACCACCTCAGAAACAGATCAGATGCTGTGTCAAGCAGGCATTTTCAGTTTGAAAGGGCTCAAGAAAGAGTGGGAGACATTTGCCAAGGCCTAAAACCATAAAAACCTACAACAACAAAAGATAATTTTACCACTTTAAGCATGCTTTTTGTCAGGTCTCAACTAAAGCAGAGAACATCACCCTCTGTGGTGAAACAAGATTTATTAATAGCCTGAAACCTGTGTTTAGGAAATGTGTATCTATGCCTGTGCGGTGTATATATGTATGTCAGCTGCTCTCTGAGCCCTGCGCCATGGAAGCTGTGTCTTCTAACTTGGGTTTGAGCTATGGGATGCTGTATCGGCTGTTTGAAACCCTGTGCTGTACTTTACTAGATTCCCTGATGATATTCTTACTCTCTAACTGCAATTTCTTGAACTTTGAACTCATTTGTTGCTAGCTTCATGTAAGCCAAGGATTGGATTTTAATCAGCTTCTCTTACTGGTGGATATTACAGTCACTGGTGAAAAATACAGCTCTTTCTGGACAACAAGGTGTTCCCTATTTTGTTTAGGGATTTCTTTCAGCGTGTTTCCCCATCCTTCTCTGTTGTCCAACTGGCAAATATTTCTGCTTTTTTTTTTTTTGATAGTTTATTTTGTCTTTGTTTTGTAGATAAAAAAAATGAGGAACTGAGATCTTCATGTTCTCTGTTGCAGTTGAGACTGGAGTGAGAAGAAGAGCTGTGTTTGTTTTCAGTTTTACATTTCATCTAGTAGGGCAGATATTTAAAATTTCTCTACAGTGTGCTGTCCAGCAAGTGAGAGCAGCCTGCACGTTACCCCAAGAGCTGTTGGCTCTCATGTGCATTTTGACGATAACAAGTGCCAGTAATTGCATCTTTATCCTAGTCCTTCTGTTCCTGCAGGAGGACTTATTTTTCACAGTCATCCTAGTAACTCTCTAAAATTTGTGAGGTGGCTGTTAGACTTTATTACCTCTTTTTCTATTCTTTCCGAATGTAAATTTAATTATCACAACTGGGATGCAACTTCTCTAACCATATGCTGTTGTGCCTAATAAATCAGAATCTTTGTCACTCAGCATCCTCTCTGATTCTGTTTCCATAGTTCTCCTTCCCCTTCTGGGTATAAATATTTCTGTGAATCAAGAATTTTCTCATTCTTTTCTTTTAATTTCAGAGCTTTTCCATTTCTGGTTTCCTGGATGTGTTGAAGGTGGATGGAATTTGCACAATGTGAGAAAGTGTTTGTCACGTTCCGTTACTCTTCTCATACCCTTTTCATTTGTTTGTAAGGATGAGTGTGGAAACCTGTTTCAGAAACATGTGTGTAACAACTAACAGCCTGGGAAGGGAATTATGTACTTTGAACATGGCTTCCTGCTTGGAACATGTGGGTGACTTTTCCCCTGCATTTATCCACAGGTATGGATGGCCTTGAGATTAAAGGTGAGTAAGTCTTGCACATTGCTTAGCTTTGAGAGCTGAGTTGGTCCTCGTGGGACCAAGATCTGCTGTAAACTGAAGCTCCAAGGAAGGATGTGATAATGATAACTACAATGGAGCACAGAATCACAGAATCACAGAATAACCAGGTTGGAAGAGACCCACTGGATCGTCGAGTCCAACCATTCCCACCAGTCCCTAAACCATGCCCCTAAGTACCTCATCCACCCTCACCTTAAACACCTCCAGGCATGGTGACTCAACCACCTCCCTTGGCAGACCGTTCCAATGCCTAACCACCCTCTCCATGAAGAATGTTTTCCTTATCTCAAGCCTAAATCTCCCCTGGCGGAGCTTGAGGCCATTCCCTCTCGTCCTGTCCCCTGTCACTTGGGAGAGGAGCCCAGCTCCCTCCTCTCCACAACCTCCCCTCAGGTAGTTGTAGAGAGCAATGAGGTCTCCCCTCAGCCTCCTCTTCTCCAGGATAAACACCCCCAGCTCTCTCAGCCGCTCCTCATCAGGCCTGTTCTCCAGCCCCTTCACCAGCTTCGTTGCTCTTCTCTGGACTCGCTCCAGAGCCTCAACATCCTTCTTGTGGTGAGGGGCCCAGAGCAAAATGAGAAGGTTTCACACACCTGTCTGCAATGATTTACCTGCCTTCCTCTCTTTGCCCCTTTGCTCTCTGAGGAGAAAATCCTGTTCAGAAGCTGCTTTCTCCCACAAGGCAGCTTGGCAGAGAGGATTTTGGACCTAAGGCTCTTTAGTGAAGGATATGTGGCATCAGCACCAAAATCGCTTCTTGTGCAGAAGTAGCAATTGGAGCTAAATTTACTAACAACAAAATCAGGTATTCCTGCATAGAAAGAACAACTTATAAAGAAGCCTGTGTTTTTAAAATTATTATTATAATTTTTTATTTCTTATTCCACCCCCAAAAGTTAGTGTTGAAAGATTGACTGTATATTGCTAAGATGGGAGTAATTTATTTGTCTATTTAAGCTATTTTTGCTATGAAAGGAGATGTTGGTGCTTACTTGCAGTGCTCTTGGGAGAAAAAAACAAAAAAAAGGTAAAACACACCTGACTTTTATGTCATTCGCCTTGCCCACAGGAGCTGATTTGTCATGTTGCTAGCACTATATAGATCATTTGTATCAGAGATGAAAGATCTGATAATTGCATCTGCTTTTAAAAAGGAGCTGAAAATCAATAACAGATTATTGTTCTCTATAGCTGTTTAGGTTCCTCATGCATCCCTCTGACATGTGGATATAGCTATAAATTAATTTAGTTTGTGGCTGTAAAGAACCTAACTTTCTCTGGACTGACTAGCTGATGTGTATTAGTGATATATATAAATAACACACCTTGGCAGGATAGCTTTCGAGGACTACTGAACACTGCAAGTTATTTTTATAGTTTAATGAGATACAGGGCCATGCTTCCAGAGGGAGACACAGTGAGCAGAGCACTCTATAATTTACTGCTGTAAAATGATCAGGATTCATACTGTCTATAAAACATGAAAAACATTCCTCATTCCTTACCAATTAGATCATAGTTACAACTCAGCTTCTTTGAGCTTAAAAGAAAATTCTAACTGCTAGACATAAATGAATGCTGCGGTTAAATTAAACCCTTCAACAGCCCAAACAGGCTTGAAAGAAATGCCTTCTGGATGTTATTAACATGCATATTTAAGTACTATTTTTAAAATTTAACTGCAAGCCATAGCAAGCACAAATGTTTATAATAGCTATTTCAAAACTGAAACATTGCTTTGAAAAGCTTTTTCATTGCTGCTAATTTCTTCCCAATAATTTTATTTCAGCTGCTGCTCTTGCTGATTTTTTTAATTTTTTTTTTTTTTGCATGTGGTGGCAGAAAACTTGCATAGGAGGCCCAAGATATCATATTTTTCCAACCTTGAAATGATATTCCCTTAAAAGATGTCACATATCAATATGAGGCTTAATTCCTCAAACACGCCTGATTTGTTAAGAGAGCAATCCTATTTATTTCAGTGGGACCTCAGTGTAGGGAAGGTAGATGTACACATTTGCAGAGTCAGTGCTTCAGTCTTATGTTTCACTTTACAGATGGATATGCTCAAAGCACAAAATTACCTGTGGCTTGTCCTGCAGCGTAGGAAGCACAAAGCAGTGTGGTGGAGCAGGGGTGAGGACAAGAACAGGTAGTAAAGGGTTTTGGTTTTCTTTCACAGATTGCTGGTGTAGTTAATCTTCTCTGCTTCAGTACTCCACTTTTTCAATTCTTTTGCGATTTGGTTACACTGACAAGCCACAAACACTGCTTGTTCCTTTCAAGAAACTTTGATTGTTAGACAGAAATGAATTCAGGGATGGCTGAGAGGTGACCTTACAAGACTTCGAAATACTGAAATGTGTCATTCTGATATGCCTGATAAAAGTGTCATTTAAATATCCATGGAAACTAGATTTCACATTCAGCTCAGAGGCTTTGGTCATAAACAAAATACCATACTGTGCAGGGATTTCAAAGATATACCTGATCCTTTTGATCTCTGAGGCTAATTCTTTCCCTCAACTCAGTCCTTAGGAAGGCTATTGAAGGCAGAGCTAAGCTAAATGTTCAATGGGAGTGCTGTGATCTATTTACTGCTTTGATGTTTTCTCTACACTACTGCTTCCTGTGAACAGGGAGTGTGTAGCAAAACACACATGAATCCACTCCCCTTTGTTTAAAAGTTAAAAATGCATTCATTTCTGTGTATATCTATATTTGCGTGTGATAGGTGGGAAGAAAAGTGAAAAACCAATATAACGGAGGTATTCAAAACCAGGCAACAAATTGAGTAAGAATTAGTGCCCTGTTTTCACAGTAAATTTGGAAATGCATTTTTTTTTGCAGTGCACTGTCGTCAGGATCCTCTCCAATGTTTTAATTATGTAAACAGTATTCAAGTATAGGTGGTCATTTAACTCAAATAATAAACTACTGCATTGTTGAGGCAATCAGTGAATTAAGAGAGATGAACTGTTCATATCCTTTGTTTTGTTATTTTTTTACCAGCTGAGTGAGACAGACATTTTTCCAACCTGTGGACAAAAGTTACAGTACCATTTAATACAGTGTTTCAAAGACCATCACTGCAGAAGTGAGAGTTATTACATTATCGTCTTCTTTAGCAACAAAATATTTGTAAAACTACAATTTCTTTCTCTCATTGTTTTTACTACCATTTAAAATCGCACCAAAAACTTTTGGAAATTGATTGTTATATCTAGGTATGCAACATTATGAGAAAATTCCTGTTATTTAAATGTTTTTACTATGCTTCATAATTATTGAGTAGATCAGCATGAAAACAAAAGAACAAAAAAAAAAATTTAAACCTAAAATCAAATCTATTATTTTTAAAGTACTTGACACTTCTTGTTGATTAAATCTTAATCAGGACTTTCAGGTTTCATGAGGATTGATTCTTCCTATTTTTTTTGTCTGTATTTGATATTTCATTGATTTTATTTTTATCATTTTTAGGCTTAGGCTTGATGCTATCCATGAAGTACAGGTCTTCAGCAATTTTCTTGAGGATGTAAAAGTGACGAGATCCTTTTCATTAGCTGCTTTCTTATAAAAGAAAACCATAAGAATAAGAATGTCATTAAATTGGAGTAACTGATTTGGAATCACTAATGAAGGACATCATTACTTTTATGTGAGAGTTTCAAAGCATTTTAAAGTGCAAGTTAATTGAGCCTAGTCACACTCTTTTGGATGAAGAGTTAATTAATATTATCCCCATCATCACAGGTTCCAGCTGTGAACAGTCTTGAGCTTCTCTTGAACAGTAAAACCAAGCAATAAACAACTGTGTCTTTTGTGACTAGATGGGATTGATGTTTCCTTTGAAGATGTGATCCTGCTGACCTTGTTAAAAATACAGTGCAAGGAGCTACCTTGGAACAGGTGAGAAAGTCCTCAGAAGATAACTTAAGCTATATAGCTGTGTGAAATTTCTGTTCACCACTCATTTCCCCTAGGGCTCAGGTGATTTTTCCTATGGGTACCAAAGTCATCCCTCCCTGTCACGTCAGCCCTGGCTGCAGAGCAGGGCTTGTCACAGCAGAAACAGCAGTGAAAAGAATGACATCACATGCTTGTGTTCCAGGTGCTCAGTCCCAGGTCATAAACTCATCTTTGAGGACAACATGGTTTTGCCAAGTACAGGAATGACCGTAGTGTGGGTACAAATCTCCTCCTGCAGGAAATGAACTCTACTGTAAGGACAAAATTATCCAGTTTCCAAGAGCTTCTGTCTTTTGTTTTATCCTCTATGCAAGCATCAGGGAAGAGGGAGAAGAGATGGAAACTCTCACACAGGTAGCAGTACAATGGATGCAAATTAAATTTCTACCTCTGAGAAGACCAACACAACACAGGAGAATATGAAGGTTTTACTTAAGGAAAGTATCTAGCCATAGGCTGAAGTGAAAAATACCTAAAGCTTATTGTCTTTTACTTAGCTTATTTATTTCTGTTTTGTTAAGATGTCTGAGCCAGCCTGCAGTAGTCTACAAAGAAGTCTGGTACCGGGGCCTGAACTGCATGACAGCTGTGTGCAACATTAAGTCTGACTTCTCTCTGTAAAGGAAAAATATCATGCCCTAACACTTAGAGCCGAGGTAGTGAAGAAGACCGATAACTGATAAGTGCCAGGGGAAGTTTGTGACATTAGGGTTGATGGAAACTGGAAATAAGGAGCAAGTCTTTTAAAGATTTAACGTGCAGAAATTGTGGGTGGAATATGGAGGTGTTTGTCCATGCTTTTGCCTTTTGGAGACCAGTCATGGTTCATGAAGAGATCTAGGCTTTTACTTACTTTGGCTGTAAGAATGGTTTCTTTGATCTTCCACTTACTCAAGCACTTCCCGCTACTCTACTTCAAAGAAGAGTTTGGGAACTCCAGGGCATTTTAATAAAGTGTCTTCAAAAAAGCTGTGCCTGCTGGCTGTGGTGGTGGTTGGTTCACAAATCATCAGATGATTCAATGCCACAGCAAGAAGGAGGTTATGCAAGACTGGAAATGGAGCAATGTGAGTAGTAAGTCTTGTCAACGTGTGTGGTCAGTTGTATCTACGTGATCTTGCTTTACACTTACCCTCTCCTTGGGAGAGGGAATCAAAGTTGCCTGAAACACTGCAAAATGTGTGTTTGGGGACAGGGAGTTTGGGGGAGGAGTGTTTTTGATGTCCTAAGCTAAAATAAATTTATAGTCAGAGAAGGGGAAAAAAAATGACAAGGAGATAATCCAAACACTGGACAAAGCAGCTGTAAATTGATTGATTTATTTCCTTTTAAACAACATTGTGGGCACACAGTAACAAAATGCAGTGGAGAGAGAATTTTGAAAGTGATGGAAAGAAAGGGTTTTAATGTTTCAGAACTTAGCAATTTCAAATTAAATATGATTCTCTTTTCTACTGACTGAGACTGTAACTGAGCTGCACAGCTCGACTAGAGATCTTGAGATATGAAGACTTTTCATGCCACAAAAAGAGGGCATTTCTGTTTTCAGAAGACTGTGGATTTGGAGCAAACCCAATCCATCTCTTCAGGTAGCTAAAAATTGAATCCTACCTGTAGGTGAAAAAGCACTGAACCTGCTGCATTTGTATTCAGAAGAAGGGAGATGTGCATTGAAATTCAGTCATCTTTGCATCCTGAAGTGGCCCTCCAGGGTCTCTGATGTTGTCTTGAAAGGAAATGTCTGCTCTGTAAGTAATACCCAGTATAGAAGTGAATATGTGTCTTCCCTTCTCATAAGTCTTCATACTTTAAAGTACAGCATCCTTTGTTGGCAATGTAGTCTGGCATGAGGTCTGCATAGCTGTTAAACCTCGAGCACTGCTGCTATGGAGCTCCCTGTGCATTGTGGAGAATTGGGTTCCTCTTTTTTTTCTCCATTCATTTATGACCCTCTTCAAGGAATTGTATTGTAGGGACCTAGAACTTAATCAGAAAATGACTAGAAGAAATAATCTACTACAAAGTTTGCAAGAGGCTATTCCTTCTCTTCCACCTCTCTTTGAATGTGTTTTTACTCCCACCTGTTTATTCTATAGTTCATCATACTCTCTCTTTCCCTGTTCTCCTTTCCCTGTTCCCCTGTACTCCTTAGCCCCTTTTCCATCTTTTTCATTCCTTCTTCTGTTGCTGACATGCTCTTTCCTATGCCTTCTTCTCCCCTCCAAACTTTTCTACATCCTTCCTTTATCTTTCATACCCAGAGGCTTTATTCAATCTACTATCCTTTTTTTTTTCATTCACATATCCTACCCTTTGAGCTTTTCCTTCTTATCTCTATTTAGCAATGAGAATTATCTCTTTATGTGAGGGGTTTGGGGATGTACAGTTCAAGAGCATGCTATGTTACTCTCCTTTACGTACTCTGTCCTTGCTCTGTTCACTCGTCATTTTTTTCCAGTCTTCTCATCCCACTCCTGTGCTGTGCACTCTGAAGATCATTCCTTTGCCTGTTTTCTCCAGAAGGTTGTGGCATTTATGGTTTGGCACATTCTGGGAGTTTTTACTTTATTTGCTTAGATTTTCTAGTTTCATCTCCTATATTTCTCTTCTTTCCAAGTATTATTCTTCCATTTTTAACTGTTTCAGGCAAAGTTTGCTTCAAAAAAAAAGAGAAAGAACTGCAAAAGTTGGCTAAAATGAATAGTCCCTTACTCACCTTTTACAGACATTTAAGCTAACTGTACAAACCCACAGAGAGGGTGAAAACTAGCAGGAATCTAGACTTCCTCTGTCTGTCTAGAAGTTCTCTGTTAGCCAGAACTCTGACTTCTGATTAAACAGGAGGTTTAATCTCTGAGTACATGTTTACTCACAATGTATGAATACCTGAAATAGTTAAAGGATGCATCACAATGAGGTTGGGGTTTGGACACGATAGCTGAAGTTCAGCACGGCCTTGGACAACTTCTGAATCATGAGTCTTGTTTGACCAAAGGCTGATTTTTGTTCTGTGATTTTATTTCATTCTTCTGCTGCATCTTCTCTATTGTCTGTGAAGTGAAATGGTGAGGGCCCTGACAATGTTAATGGAAACTGTAGAACCTGGAGGGAAAGCAGTAGCCAATACAATTTTTTTAAATGTGTAATTGTATGGTATTTTATAAGTTTCTCTGTTATTGATTTTAATTTGGATTTTTTTTTTTGTTTGATTTGGGGCTTTTTCGCATGTTTCCCAATCCTTAAAAATGGAGAATAAGAAATATTATAGGAAGGACAACAGAGGAGTCTGCAGCAGTATAACATGCTTAGGAAGTTCTAGTAAATCGTAGAAATGTCATTGTGACTGAGCTGGAAACTTCTACAAGTTAGAATATTGGCCCTGTGTGGAATCACCAGTAAATTGAGTTCTTCTTGAGTATGGAAGTGAAGTAAAATGTAAAAGAGAAGGAAGCTGGAAACAGTAAAACCACGAAAGGTGTGATGGAGCTGCCTACTGTTGAAACATTGCTATCAGTACTGGCTTAGTCTCCATTTTCTAACACAATATGTAAATTAGGGCTTATATATGATACTAGTTTGTAAAACCAGATTATTTTTTATGAAGTGGATCTTTTGTTTTAGCTAGACTTCCAGGGCAAATAGTAACCAACTATGTTATGCTTTTATCCCTTTTCTCTTCCTACCACTTGGTAGGAGGAACAAAGTCTCAACAGTTTACGTCCCTTCTTTCTTCCTTGGAGTCAGTTGGAGGAGGATGAAGCATAAGGTGTCTTGGTACTGTATTCCTGCAACTAAATGAACATGGTTAATAAGACTCCTTCCCTTCCCTGTGCAGTGCAGAGGCTAGGAAGGAACCATTACCCTCTGCTCCAGAATAAAATGCTATCTTTGACTATGGACAGATAAGCAAACTCATCCTTCATGTGCATGATAAGTGTCAGATAATCTGTTCATTGACTTCTATCATGTCTTTATACACAATGTCAAGTTGCTGCATATCAGCTGAACTCCAGTAGCTGACTCTGTGTTTGCTTCTAGCTGTTTCCTTATACTTAAATAAAGAGGTTTAAATTACCTCACATTTGCAGTTGGCTAAGAGCCAACACACAGCTTAGTATACTATCGCAGCTGATAGGGAATTCATCATGCTATTGCAAGTTGATCATGTAGCTGAACCCTTCCACAATGTCTTACAGCGATAAGACACTTCGTAATAGGATTTGAAGTAAGCAGTAAATAGGGTGGCCTGATAAAATTACCTAAAACCTGAAGGTAGATCATGACACAAAGGGCAGCTTCATTAACAATTCTCCACAGTAAGGAGGGAAGTATTCCCTATAATAAAGAATGAACTAGACTGTATTTAAACAGAGAAAAGCTCCCCTTTAACTTGGCTCACAAAGTCCCACATCATCATTGTTTGGTATCTTGAGACCTCTTCAGCCTACATAGCCCTGGTTACAGGCTGTATCTGAGGACACCTGGTTAGGTGTCCTCAGAGCTCCCCTAAAAAATGGTGGTACCTCAAGCTCACTGGTTTCTAGTAGTGAGTTTCTGAGGACCTTCAAAATTGTGAGATGTTGTTGCTATTCTCTGTGATTCATTCTGTTTAAACTAATCTGAGACAGCACAGATTTTAACGTGTTGAAATAACTTAATTTCAAAACGGTGAGGTTTTTGAGCATAAGTGTCTTAACTCAGGCTTGTGAAGGTGCCAGCAATCACTGAAATTTGTTTCATTTTCCTTCAGCTTGGCCATATTTCTCCTCCCAGTGATGGGGGTTAGGAGTAATGATGCACTGGAATTTTCATTGACATCCACTATACTCAATGTCTCTAATCAGTGTTGCTCTGATGGCACATTGCATGGAACAGAGCAGAGTGCCTGGTCAGCACAACACAGAAACTGGAGGAAAATGAGGTAGGCAAAGGGAAAGAGGTGGGGAAAGGCCTTGAAACAAATTAAGCAGTCAAGCCTGAGAAAGCAGAAAAAGCAATCTTTAGGTATTTGTTGCAATTCAACAGAAAAGTGGTTAGATTGTGCACTTAACTTCTTGCCTTCTGTCTCTGCGAGCACTTCGTCATATTGGCATCGGTGTCTGCAACTGCATGTGCTTGAATTTGATATGTTCAGCTGTTCAGTGGAAGTAAGTTCTGAATCAAACTAGTGATGCAGATGGTAATTAGCAAAGACAACTACCCACAGAAAACCATTTGACATGTGGTACTATATTCTGTATTGGAGGTTGATTTGAGACCACCATGCAATTTTCAGACTACTCTAGCAGTGAAAATAATCACAAGTTTCAAATAACAAAGTAAGCTTGAAAATACTGTATTTTACAGAATAAAATTGTACCAGAAAAAGTGTAGCTCAGTAACTGAACTAATCATAGGGGATTACTTTAAGGGAGAGAGCAAGTGAGTGGAAACACAAGGAAAAATATATACAAGTGAGAAAGCTGAAAGTTGAAAATGTTGAAAACAAACATTTATCTTAAATTTATGTAACCAAGCGATGTTTCAGGTACTGGTGCCCTTTATAAGACTGGAAGAATGTGAGTGGCTAAATGTTCACTGCGCGTGAACTGTTATAGAGCTTATAGTATACCACAAAATATATAATTCTACCAGTTTTACCATGCAGATTTAATAAGTAAAACCCCTTCCTGTCTGATCTGCATCTCAGTTCCTCAAATTTCTACCTCAAGTCTTCTGTCAGCCATCTGCTTCTCAAAGAAAACAAACATTCTCAAAGTCCATTTGACAAAACTCTTCATGTAAACTAAGTTTTTTATTAGTCCTTCCCAGATCACAAGTGACATATTGATATTCAGTTCTTACTGTTGGTCAGAGAATTTTTTGTTTTGCCCATATTAATATTTCTTGCTTAAATTCTATATTTGTAATCTTTTTTCTTTTCAAGAAGTGAAGCTCATTTATTTTTATTTTAGTAATCAGTGAATGATTTTGTGAACTAATGCCAATTCACTGCAATTACTTTAGCTCAGCAGCAAATGGGGAAAGAACTTCTGTATTGATTCTATATGCCAAATAGATTATGCTTCTTTTTTAAGATATATTGTCTTGCTCTTGTGTGTGGAAGGATAATTCAAAAATATTTCATTGTATATCAAGGACTTTCCTTTTTCTTTAGATCTTTATCAAATACTTTTGCGAGACATTTTTAGAAGTTCCTGACTTAAGGAAGGTAATAAGGTGATTCCCTTTGAAGAAAATCTAAACCCACAAAGAAAAGATGATGTGCTTTTGAAATGCTGTAAGAAGAGTTTTTATGCTGATGCAGAGAACTGTTAAGAAGAATGTGATCTCCTTAGTAGCAATTATAATTCAACAGTTTAAACAACAGCATTTACAGGACATATTTAAAAAATAGTTATTTTTTATACAGCTATAAGGCTATAAAACTATTTGACATGGCAGAGGTCTCACTTCTCAGCATCAGAGACCACGCCTGCAGTAGTCACACTATGTTTATTGAATGAAAGGTGTTTCACTTAGGAAAGCAAATGTTACCACGACGTGCTTTCCTTTGTGGAATAATAATGCATAAAGTACTAAGCTGCTGTTTTCAGCCATTGGATAGGAGATTAAAAGAAGGGATAGAGCTAAAAGTACCATCTTGAATTTATTTTATTCCCATGAGTTCCAGGTTAGCTTGTAAATAGTTTGGATTTATAGAACAATGGTTAAGATGACAGTGAAGAAGTATGATCCGGTTATCTGTGTGTGAGTTCCTGGACAGCTGTTGGATGAGTAAGCACACTCTTGTTTACATTTGTAGATTTATTAGCCTCAAAAAGACTCCAATGAAGTAGAACGGGATCATTGATATTTATTTGTCATTTGCATTTTGTGGATACATTTCAGATTTTGTCGAATATTTAGCTTGCATTTTTTCATGGATCCTTAATTCTTGTTTAGGGGGTGCCTGCATTATCAATTTTGTTTGAAGCAGCAGCATGATTTTGAAGTAATTTCTCTAATTTTTCTCCATTTTCTCCATTCTCTTGTGTTTTCTTTGCCATGAGTTTCTGAGAGCACAAATTTTACTCCTGTCAGAAAAAGCTGATGAACTTTCATATGCACAGGGGACAGAAAATCTCAAATCCATGTGTGGGTCCTGCCTTTTACTCCACCTTTCCTTGCTGCACCTTTTCCTTTTCTTCCATTTTTTAATTCCATTTTATTCCCACTCAATTTCTTCCTAAAATAGATTGTGCCACTTTGATAGATACTCATTTCTCATAGCATAAAGTTCAAAGAGGAGAAGTCTAATGGGAGACTTATTGCTGTCTTCAAAAATTTCACTGCAGTCTGCAGATAAGACAGAGCCAGACTCTTCTCATGGATGTACAGTGGTAGGAAGGGTGACAAAAGTCACATGTTAAGCAAGAAAAATTCCAGTAAGATATCAGGGAAAATGCCATCAGGGCATTAAAACAGTGAAGGGGGTTGCCCAGAGATGTGGTTGAATTTCCACCCTTGGTGTGAATCAAAGCATGACTGGTAGGACTCCAGAGGAGCTTCACATTTGTTGGCCTTGTGTTGGCTGGGGAGCTGGACAAGGTGACCTCCAAAACTCTCTTCAGAACAGTTGGAGGTATGTAAAAACAAACAAATAAACAAGCACAATAAAAAATTAGAACCAAACCAAACCAAAAAGAAACCCAACCAACACTTCCTTCCAAAACCAAAAAAACCAAAGGAGACTAAGAGCCCAGTCTTCTACTTAGGAGAACTCTAAAATACATGTGGACAGCACAATGATAAAATTGCTTCTAAATCCCTTTAAATCTCTTAGGTTTTCTTCTAAATGGCTGAAGATTTCTTGAAGGCTTAGATTCAAGGAATATGTCTTCAATGATTTGAAGTTTATATGAGCTACAGGTTTTGGATATGAAAATACAGGATACATATTGTCACTCCTATCAGGAACATGGCTCAAGGAGAGCTTTCTCAGAGATACTGTGGGAAGATAATTTGTTTGTATGAGTTTTTATTTTATTTAAGCCAGTATTTGGCATTAGCTTAAACTCTACTGCAGTAAACAATCTTTGAGAGAAATATGTCTATACAGAGATTTCCAGTTGTTTAAATAACACACATTTAAAAATCTCCTGTACTGAAAGATTTGGTAGCTCTAGAAGACTGTCTCGGAGACACAGCCATCAGATAAAAAGGCAGCTGTCTCAGATGGAGATGAAGAGCGATGTAAAAGGATACAGAGTAATAAAATACATCACTAGATGAAAAACCGTTTACCTGCCTCAAAAGGTGATTGTTAGCAGGAAGAAAAAAAGGTCCTTACTTTTGAAATAAAATGGAAAGTTTTTACTACTGTCATTGAAATTTAGTTCTACCTTAAAAGGTTTCTCCCAGGGAAGCTGTTAATTATTTGTTTCACTACAAATCAGTGAATAATTGTATTCACTTTTATGGACTAGGACAAAGAGTAATCGTGTTTAATTCATTATAAATGAAATGGATACTATGACATAATTCCCACAATTGCACACATGGAAAATGATGAACTAGTTCTTCCTTCCTCTGCTGATTTTTCCTCATGGAATGTTGCTGCTATGTTTTTACTTTTCATCTCGCCTCCATTTTATACAGTGTTAGTTTTTTTGCTGTTTATATTCTGACAAGTCTGTTTTAAGACTGGGTGCCACACAATCACTTTTAGGATTTTCTTTTAACAAATGTCGATATCTGTCTAAAGTCTTTACTCTGAAATGTGTCATAACTGTACTTTGATTTTACTGTGTTTGTATTGCAAACCATTAGTACTCAATGTTTCATTTTTGCTCTCTGATATTAGAAAAAGGCAGTTTGGAAAATAAAACTACTCCAATTCTAAAGGAATAAAAACATTTCTAGGGCTCTTCCCACAAGTATACATAAATGACATTTTTTTAGATAGTAACAAATCCTTCACTTATAAATAAAAATAATTTCAAAAAATCAGCTTTGTGAGTTGTGTCTAGTTCATGTTTTTTGAATTGTCACTTTTTATAGATAATAGACTTCAATCTGTTTGAGGACCTTACCATCTGCACTATGGGAAAAATACTTTGGTATCTCTTAATTATTCCTGTGATTCGTGATCTTCCTCAGGGACAAAAATAAATGGCAGTTCTTCCAAGAACAAATTGTGCACAGTGGAAATACAGAACCCACACGGCAGTGTTAAAGCAACTGATTTCCTAAGTAGAGTATCAAGTATTCCTGGGATGCGGCAGGAAAAGTAAAAAGTAACCAGAAAGGTGTTGCACGCTTTTTGGGGTAATGCACTGGGGACTATCTGGCATTCGGTTCCAGTGTGCCAGTGCCTATCTTTAGGAACGTCTTCTTCAGGGCAGGATGAAGTCAACAGCAAAGACAAAGCAGAGTGTCTGTGTCAAATACCTTTTGTCTAGGAGAGAGAGCCAAGGAAGAGCTGACCAAGGCACACAGCGGTGTCAAAGCAGGGGAAGAAGCTGGTCAGATGTTGGTTCCTGCTATGAAATGTGTGTTGTATCATGTGAAAACACAGCAGTAGTGTAGGTAGATTTAGGACATCTCCTCCTCCCTAACTTTTGTGTACCCTTTGATTTGCTAGTGCTAAAGCAAGCCTGATGACATTCCTCCCATCCTTAGGGCATTGCTAGAAAGTTGGGAGGAAAAATGAGCTCTGCACCCCCCACAACACTCAGCCAGTGCCCAGGAATAACTGATCAAGCCTCAGCAAAGACAGGAAGGACTTAGCAGAGTTGAGAATAAGCTTATGCCTTGCAAGGGACCGGCCTTTGGAGAGAGGTTTGTGTCAGTGTCCAGGGCACATTGCTTTCAGTTGTCTGTAACAATAGGTGTTATCCAGATTTCCTTTTCCTGCTCTATTGTCTTTTCAAAAATAACACCTCATGCTTCGTGGTACATCCTTTCTGGTCCTTCCTAGCTTCTGGTTAAAAGTTTTGTGTGATTTTGCTCTCAATATAATCTTTGACTTCTCCTAGAAATGCACTTTTGGTTTTCCTATATGCAGACAGGCTTAGAACAGTAAGTTTTAAACAATACAGTAATGGAAGTTAAATAACTAACTTCTATGATTTTTAAAAGTATCAAGACTTGTTAAAAAAATGACACTTCTCATGGTTCAATTTACAATTATTTAAATATTTGGCCATATTGTACTTTACTGGTAACCCCATCCTTGCTTGTTTGTATTCATTGTCTAGTAGTAGGGAGATTTGTGCACCCTTTCACTGTATTTTCCTTTCTTTCTCTACTCCTCTGTCCACAATACTGTATTCCCCCTTTGTCCATTGTGACACTACCTACTGTTCTATTTTTGAGGCACCTTTCTAATGCGTTCAGAGAAGTTAAGTAAGTTCTTTCCAACTGGTTAAGACTAGCAACTCCTTCAAAGCATAAACAACTGACCACAAAAGGACTCTGATATGATTTCACATTTTAACACTGCTTAACATTGTCTTTTCTGAAATGTTACAGTACTTCAGTTTCTCAGATTCATCAGTTAGTGTCATCCCTGTAATTTAAATTCTTTCCAGAGCAAGATTCCCTAATTTGTCCTGTGATTTGTTATTGAGAATTTCCTTTACTTTCATGATAAAATGTGTTATGGGAAGGAAAAGTTTTATTTCTAAATTTATTTTCTGCTTTAATGAATGTTCTTGCCATTGCTAGCAGCTTTAAAACCTTCTCTTTTCAAAAATATTTCCTGAAAATTGCTCTGATATGAACCTCTTTCTACCTGAATTCCACTTATTAATTACTTTATCATAATTCTTCAGGTCAGCCTGTAGTTCTAGTGTTACCTGTAATGAAAAAAAAAGAATACATGGTTGCTAGGGTTTCAGTGAAGCTCACAGAACAACATTTAAAAAAAATTTTTTATATGGCTATTTTAAAGTTTCAGGCCAACTGCGGCACCACTCCTCACCCCACTCAAAATTATGACTGAAAATTATTAAATCTGATTTGGAGGTTTGCCACACATTTTGTGCCAGATATATATGTTTTGACTTTTTATTAAGGTTTCTTATCATTTTCCCTAAAAGAAAGCTTAGAGAAATTTTCAAAAGTGCTGAAATGTCTGTTTGCATGTTCAGGACCCTAGACTGGAGATTGAATCCTAAATGATTTAATATGTCTTACAAAAGTGTTAGAGCTATGAGAGAAGTACATTCATTTGAAGTTTTCCTTTGAAAGTAAGACAAAAGCCCAGCATTCTTGTCATTCTTCTGCTGCACTTTTTTCTTGTCCATGATATATAATTTGAACTCTGTCATCTGCTGTCCTTTAATCCTCCATTCTTTTTCTTAAGAAGACTTTTTTCTTCATCACTATGATCTCAAAATAACGGGACTCATTAGTTTGACTTAGAAAACACTGCAGCTTCTATTTTGGAGGAAAACAACACATAAAAGTTATTTTTAGAGTTTTTGTCACCTTAGAAAAGGTGTGAACTTCATTTTGAAAATTATCCTCTGTAATAAGAGTTCCAAATCAAGCCTCTTCAATATACCTTAAATCCAGGATAAATTTTAAATTTGCAGTACAAAACTGTCATGTTGATTCCCAGAAATGTTTGAACAACTTTGAGGACCAAACCTCTGTTAGGATTAAGGACCTAGAACTCAAAACTGGTATGCGTATGGTAAAACAAACAATTTAATTTGATGATGCTTTTAAGTGTATTTTCAGACTGCTTCTAGTATCTGGGAAGAATTCTGATAGAGGCTTCTGATGGACAATATAGCATTAAAATATTTAACATATCAAATCAGATGAGGTTAAAAAATCAAATAAATCTAGATCTTTTGCAACAATTCCCAAACTGTATTACAATGCACTCAAGTTAGATTGATTAGTGGGTGATGTATCTATTCATGGGGACATGACAAATTCGAGGAAAGAGCTGATTTTGGATGGGAGCAGCACAGAGTACTTCTCATGGGAGGTTTTAGAAATTATGAAAGGAGCTTTCCTCATTTCCTCTTTTCCTTTGCAGTTTGATTGGGAAGAAGGAAAAACTATGCCTTTCTCTTTTCTTCTGCTGCTGCCTCAGGAATGAGAAATGCATGCTTCTGTTCATAACGTTATCATGAGGAATCTGTGATGAGAGTATTGTTCACTGTAAACACAAATAAAACCAATAGCCTCTAATTATCAGCAAGTCTTTATTTCCTAACAATCCTTGTGTTAAAGCTTATTATTCTTGTCATTATTATTGTTGTTATTATTCCTTCTAAGGCACATTGAGATATTGTTAGTCCTGCTAAGTATGGGGAAGCAAACAAACATCAGGTAGAGCTATGATGTGGGTTAGGAAAACTCAAGTGATAAATCTGTTCAGATTTTTTCAGGGGAAAATTTATCTTTTAAGAATAAGCAGTGAAAATCTTGAAACAAATTCTAGGACAGTGACCATTCCACATATCATATCTGAACCTTTGCTCTTTATGTGCTGTCCACTTATTACCTAGCATGGTGTATAGTTAGAAAGCTGTCACTCATGCAGAAAAGCAGTTTTACTGTGATTTTACAAATATTAATTTCCAATCTGAATTCTTTTACTGGTACGCACTTTGTTCCAGCTGTCATATCTGGAGATGAAGTGCCTGTTGGCCCCATTGTCAGAATGACAGCATGTAAAGAGGAGCATGTGGGTTGTAATAATAATGTGGTACATGTGTAGAAGGTCAGAGAAGCAACAGATTAAAATTCCAGCAAATGATTTCCCTAGGGACACGTCTTGAAAGTATCACAACACCAATAATTTGTCTAATGCTAGCAAAATAGTTGTTTGAATTTGTCAGTTGGGGGGGTAATGCTTTTGCTCTTTTTTTCAGTCAGGTAGTGACACCTGCTCTGAACACTGAAAAATTAATTCCATAAATATTTGTCTAGTTACATAGGTAGTAATGATGTTTAAATCAACCAATTTCTCAGTCTATATTATGACACATATTAAAATGAAGGAAAGTAAACCTAATGGATTAACTGAAGAAGTTTTCTTTGTGACCCAAAATTTTGTCATGGAAAAGGTCAGGAAATGTGTGAAACTTTTTTTATTGTAGACAGTGCACAATGAAAACTAAGCTTCATTTCCAGCTCAGGAAGTCATGGGAGGTGTGGATGAAAAAAGTGCTCCCAGCCAAACTCATACACAAAAAGGAAATGTAATGAGTGTAGAAAGAAGGATGAGTAACATAGAAGGAATACCAAAATGTTGCCTGAGCATCTTTGGATGAAGTTAGGAAAGCTAATGTCCAAATGGAATTTAATCTAGTCAAGGACATCAAAGACAAGAAGTGTTTCTATAACTATACAGAAGGAAGGCTATCAACAAAAGGAAGGCTATCAAATGCGTGAGTGCATTGCTGAAGTAGACATGGACTTGGTTACCCAGGACATGGGAAAAGCTAAGGTGTTAAATGTCTTCCTCACCTCAGTCTTTACTAGCGAGACTGGCTCTTTATAAGGGAGTGTGGTCATAGGATGGTAGATAATGGTCTTAAGGTAAGAGGGTAGATTCACATTACATATAAGGAAGAAATTTTTTACTTGGTGGAAAAAGATCAGGTCAGAGAATACTTCAGCAAACTTGGCATATGTAAGTCCATGAGTCCTGACGGGATGCACTTATGAGAGCTGAGGGAGCTGGCAGATGTCATTATGAGGCTGTTCTCAATAACTGATTGCTCATTGCAACTCGGAGAAATATCCAAAGACTAGATGAAAGCAAATGTCATCCCTATCTTCAAGAAGAGTAAGAAGGAGGACCCAGGGAATTACAGGCTGGTTGTCCAAATCACAACACCTTGGAAGGTGGTGGAGCAGCTAATCATGAAAGGTATTTCCAGGCACATGAAGGACAAGAAAATCATCAGGAATAGTCAGCATGGCTTCACCAAGAGGAAGTGCCGCAAAGATGATCAAGGGACTGGAGCATTGGCAGTGTTAGGTTTACAGATGAACTTGATGATCCTAAAGGTCTTTTCCAACCTAAATGATTCTGTGAAAGGCCAAGAGAGGTGGGGCTGTTCAGCCTGGAGAAGAAAAGACTCAAGGGGGGTTTCATCAATTTATAAAATGATATAGAATCATAGAATCACTAGGTTGGAAGAGACCCACCAGATCATTGAGTCCAACCATGAGTGGAGAATGTGAACAGGATCAAGCCATGCCCTTTTCAGTGGTGTCCAGTGCCATGGCCGGAGGCAGTGGGCAGAACACAAACACAGGAGGCTCTCTCTGAACATCAGGAAACACTTTTCACTGTAAAGTGCTGACACAGGTTGCCCAGGGATGTTGTGGCATCTCCATTCTTGGAGATACCCAACAGCCATCTAGGCATGGTCTTGTGCAACCAGGTCTAGGTGGCCCTGCTTGAGTAGGGGTTTGGACCAGATGACCTACAACCTCAGCCATTCTATGATTCTGTCTTTCTGTGAAAATATAGTATTTGAGCAAAAATTCATTCTAAAAGGAGTCTATTGTCAAAAGCCACAGGAAAAAACGGCTTTCTGGGCTTTGAATTGTATGGACCTTCTTGGGAAGTAAAAAGACATTTCCTCTATCTGCTAGGCTGACCAAACCCAAGCAGAGGTTTGAAATTCAACATGAATACTTTAGTAGTAAGGCAGGATTTTGAAAATGACTGAGACTAGAAACTGCTAATGGACACTATTAATTAGCTCAAGGTACCAAGATGAAAGAGCCAGTCCTTTTCGCTCCCAGTTGTTTTCACTGTGTGTGGTACTTCCTTCACCCACAGATGGGATGTAGGTGTGCCTAACCAATACTTCATTATACAGAAACAGAAAAAATTATTTCCATTTCATTGCAATATATGACATATGGGTTGGAGTGAGCAGCACTAACATGCTCAAACAGCCTGAAGCAAGTAGTTTAATAGATTCCATGACTACTTGATGAGTCTGAACACAAAAGACGGGCTAGGGGGACTCTGGCAAGAAGTAGCAGGAGGAAAATTAAGCAGGGACATACAATGAAACAAAGGTTTTCTCCCGTTTCTTAAAATATTGGTATGTCTGCTCTGCTGAATGTGCTGTTTCTTTTAAAAGCTTCTGGAAATACGCTTATGAAAATTCAGAACACGGCCACAAATCATTTATAAGAGACAAAAAACAATAAGTAGTGTCAGCACAGAGGGATATATTTTACTTGGCTGTGCCAGGAGGAATTATGGTGGGCCGTGATGAGTGGAATATAAAGTAACATAAGTTGCCTGTTGACATCAGGGTTTGAAATTATTAAAATGTAAAAACCAATATATTTCCTTCATAGTATCAAACAGCTGGGATTTTTTCATACCTACTAGCAGAATAGCATGTCATTTTTCAGAGCCTCATAATTCTAGAAGCATGTTTAAGTGCATGCTGTTATTTATTTTGTTTGTTTGGTTTCAAGTGTTACATAGATTGTGATGAACTGAGATGCAAATTCAACAAAAGTGGTCAGCATTTTGTTGAAAGCTATAATCATACATGATTTTCTGATCTTAACTCTGGTTTTGGTCATTATGGGGATTGCATTTAGTATTCTAAAATATCTAGCAATTGTACCTTCCCTTTATGAATCATCACTGAGATAAAAATCCTGAAGCTAACTTATTTTTTCATGCTATTTAAAAATCTAATTATAAAACCAAGTCTTTATGGCAAACCAGCAGCAGCAGCAGAGATCAAATAAGAGCTTTTCAAGTGACAGATGGTAATATGCAAGTCAGACAGTTAGATGATGGTTTATGTGCTAGACACTATAGGTGTTGTAACTGTTGACCCATGTTAATGCGGTTACTCTGGCAGATAAAATGCAGGAAACAAAGCTACCTTGAATGACTCTTATCTCAGATGCTGATTAGTAGAATATCTGTCAGTCAGCTGCAGGATCTGGTCAGCTGCCAGATCGTAAACCTTCACCACCTTGTCTTTTCCATCTCAGTTCCTCTTTTACCTGCTTTACCATTCCTATTTCTTTTCTCTCAATATGCCTATTTATTACCACTTTGATGTTTTTGATGGCTAACCTGATTCTGACAAGTAATGCTATTAGGGTCAAGAGGAAGCAGAGGTGGTAAGGGAGGTATTTATCTCCACCTGCGTGAGGTAAATAAGTCTTTTGTCTAGAAGGCACTCTAAAGGCTTTGTACAGAATGGTGATAAAAGAAAATTAGGTGCAGCGATGGGAAAGGCAGCAGGAATAGCAGCAGAGCTGGTGATCCGTATTAGTTGAACCCATCACTCATAATTGTAACACTAGGGGACAGCTAATAATCTGTAATCTGAAAACCTGCGATTCAAGTGTAGAGGTGATGTGTGGGAATGGCAAATACATTTGAAAATAATTCAGACTTGGTTTGTGAAATATTTGCCTTCAAAAATGTTTCAAAAAGAGCAAATTTTTCCACATTTTGTAGCAATTGCACTGGGATCTGCAGTTAAGATGCAGCCGTTACTGTGTTCTACACGCTATTGCTTTCTTTCATATTCTTTCATGTTGAATGGAGCTGGCATGTCTTTTGGGTCATTGCCAGCTATGGGAAGTATGCCTGCACCGGAGAAATGGGCTGTTAGTAAGTGAACCGGCAGGATTACAGCATTTCCTTGGTAATTATGACAGGGTGATTATGGTACTTTCTGGCTGCATCTCTCCTAGTTAATCTGTGTTATTCTCAAAACCAGACCATAGGAACGGCAATTATAATCTTTCTAGAAGAGAAAGCGAATGCTGTTTGTCTGCCAAAGTTGTGCTTTTCTAATCTGCTGCCTGTGCAGGGTCAGGGAGTTATAAGGTGTATGATGGTGTGGTGATTACGGCATTCATGGATGGCATTGCACGGCACACGTTTAGGATGACAACACTGAAAAGCACTGAGCTGATTCAACACTTGTGCTGCCTGAGAGTTGCCTGAGCTGTTAAAGGAAGGCATTCCTACTTCCAAAGCAAGCTCAAGATGTTCATAGTGCAGGGCATACTGCCTTGGGCCTATGGCATAACTTATGACTTTGTATAACATGTCCAGGTATGTGCTTGTGATTTTATTTTTCAGCCTATTAGAATTCCTTCAATATCTGAAGAGTAGAATTTATTCCCTCTGTATTACCACAATGATACACCCCCCTCATTATTATCCCTCCCTCTTGATTGCTCTTGCTGCACATGACTTTCACCTTACTTCCTAAAAAAATTCTTATATTAAATAAAGATTAAGAAACTGAGTTAGCTGCAGTCACACAAGATTCAGTGTGAATATTCATGATCTGCATTTTTGTGATCGAAATTGAAATGGGATTCATGTTAGTCTTCATAACAATCCAGTGACTTTAATGGTGCTTATAATTGCTGCTACTACCTTTTATGTGAAGTAAATGTAAAATAAAATAAGAGGTTAACTCTTTAGTGTACACTGAACTCAAAGATTCTGCTTTTGTTGTAATCCAGACTGTCACAAAATCCCTGTTATTTAGAGCATGGTCCTTAGCCATCATGTTGTTAAACAAGAAAGTTCCTTGTAGAGGTGCGGGGATAACATACACACAAGCATAGTTCATACAGAAATCACATTTCTTTCAAAACAGATAACAGCACAGTTTTTAGAGTTCTCATCTAGGACACTAAAATTGAATACCTAGTTGGGAGGGGATGGAACTTCTTCAAATCTCTGGTGAGGATAATGAAATACAACAATAATTATTTGGGAGGCATGTTGAGAAAGCTGTTTTAACAGAATATGTTTCCTTTCAGAACAGTTTGAGTGTATGTCTTGCTGCAAAAGGCATTTGGCTTTATGATCAAACTGTGGAAAGGAAAACAATTTTCATCCTACTGCATGTTTAATTTAGTGCCCAGGCTATTTCTGTGGTCTGATATAATCAGGCTGGGGATAAAGCAATAGCAAGGTCACCTGGCTCCTAGGTGAGGAATCTAATCACTGACATTTGGACTAGATGAGTCTTTGCAGACATGAAGTATGATTTCCCATTTTCCCTGAAAAAAATACAATTATTTGGTAATATATTTATATGTAAATGATATACATATATATCATAGATACTGTTTTCATCCAGTGGTGGTGGGATTTCTTCCCACTCCACTAGCCACACAGACCACTCTGTGCTGGGTTGCACAATCTTTTTGTTGTACTTGGATAAACACCTTCTCTCCCCTGTCTGGGCTACAACATAATCCAGTGGAATGCAGGCTTCATAAGGAGAAAAATTTCCATTGTACAGAGGCAGTCATCTGGGGCACCATGGCACATCCCTCAGCCTACCTGAAACTGCTGTAACTGGGAAACAAATTGTCTCTGGACTCTTCTGGACTGCAGCAAGCTGAGACCAGTAACATTCTCCTGAGTTAGGATGTTTCTTAAGCGTAGTGTGCAACCTCATTTGTTAACACAGCTAATGAAAAGGCCTTGGGTGAAGTCATCCTCCTTGAGAGCTGACCATTGCCTGTCAGGAATCCTGGTTATATTATTATATGTGTGCATTCTTAACAGTCTTAAGAGGGAAATTTTCTGGCTTCTTTTCTCCATCTGCCATTGCCTGTACTTCTCAAGTTTAAATATTGGTACATCTTTGCGTACACACGCACCTCTGTATCTCTGTGCTTGCATATATAGTTATTACATCATGTAGTAAACGGGAGTGAATCTTGTTATTTCAAATATGACTAAAATGTAGATAATTTGATTATAATATACAGAGAAGATTTTAACTGTTTTGTTAATCAATTGATAATTGTTAACAGAATTTTGCAGTTGTACTCTAATGAATTCTAAACTGCTGATACACCAAAGTTTTGTAAGCTTTTATCCGTGATACATTCTGATGTGAAACAGACTAGTGCCTCATCAGATGGAAACCAACTTCCTGTGAATAATGCTCAAAAAACAAACTGATTTCTCCATTATTTTCCTTTGACTACTATTTTCAGGTAGATTTGGGCAGAATGAGTCAGCAAGATGACACCCACACTGAGCTCAAGACTTTCACTCTCCTTGAGAAAGCTATAGCCAAATGAGAGGGGAAAGATGTATTAAAAGATATTAAACCTAGAGAAATACTGATAATATAAAATTAGGTTAGAGGAACAAGGACTTTCCACTTCTTTTCACACTATCTTGTCAAATTTGTGTATACATTGAGATATACCTGTGTTAAAGTCCTGGATTTTGCCCATCTAGCTGCTTATCCATTTTGCTGAGTCTCACTCAGATGAAGCCCATGTTCTTGGATCAAACCAAGCAAAGACAAAGTAGTTTTATGGTTTCCTGTAGTCACAGGAGCTTACATGGAAGACCAAGTAAAAAGGATGTACTTCAAAAAGCATTATCTTCATTCACCACATCAGATCTGCTGTTAGTCTTGTCTGGGCTTTGTGTATAAGACTTAGATACCTCTGAACCAGACAACTTGGATGTTCATAGTTTTTCCTAAACTCATTCACCTGTGCCTAGGTTACTTGTGCTTCATGCCCTGAATTTCTTATTAGCTGTAGCCCTGTTCTGACTCTCCTGGTAGCTCAGATACCCCATCTCCCAATGTTTCTGACTGCTGAATTTAGCTTCTACTGGCTTTATTTGCCTCTGTAAGTATTGTTGAGTGTCCATGTGCCAGCTTTCAATAAACATTTAGAAGCAGACACATGCTAAATATCTGCGTAAAATGGAGTTAATTACTTTTAAGGGAAAACATTGCATTTTCTGGGACCTGTGACTTCGCTAGTTCCTAAGGAGAGATGAGGCATCATTTTTACCAGTGAGAGCCTGCAGCAAACAAACTTCACAGACCATCTAACTAGTGACTGGAGTGGAAGGTCTGTTTGTACTAAGTGAGTTTTTATGTTAACAAGGGTTACCAGGGAAGACTGGCAGTGTGGAGGACTTCTTGCTGAAAGCAGATCTGAACTATTAAGCTGATTTTCAAAGAGTTTGCAGTGTTTGGAGTCTGGCCAAAGAAATGCGTTCATTGAATCAACCACCAGACAATATAATATTTTAGAAATACCTTAAATTTCCCTGGCAAACCTTGAAAATACAGCACTCGCATTTCTCCTGTCTCTTAGAAAGGGCTTTCTTTGATTGGCTGTCAGATACATTGTGTGCTATATTTTGGCAGTCAGTAATAGAGTGCGAAGAAATCAGAAAAGAGCTATTCAAAGGATGAGGCAAGACCTGAAGATCTACACTCTAATTTTGCATTTGTCCCTGGTGACTAAAGCCACTACAGGTGGCTACAGACAGGAGCCATTTCAGGTAAGTTGGTTTTCTCTTCTCCAGCTTGAATGGATGAAGGGAAGATCTTAAGGAACTTTCTCAATTTGAAAGCCAGTAATTTATACTCTTCAAATATGTACTTTACTAAGCTACTAAGCACCAACTTAAAATATGGTGTGATTCCTATATATATTGTGCAGTTTTTCTTCCTGTTAACGTTACCTGGAACCATGCTTCTTTCCTGCCACTGGAAAAATCATCATCTCATTATTTAGAAGCTTGGATATAGATTTAGATGTCAACATACAAGGTTTCATTTTTGGAATATTTGGTTCAGAATAGGTGCTTGGAAATCAATCAAAACTATTTGAGAACATTAAATAAATGCAAGCAAAGTATTCTGTTTGGATTTACTTGGATCAGTTCAGTTTCAGATAACAAGCTTTTTTATTATCTTCCATATCCATTTAGGTGCCGTGCTTATAACACAGAAATTGTCTTAGACTTGTTCACGACCAGAGAAAGGAGGTAGAAGTTATTGGAAGTTTACATGGAACTGGCAATCAGGGTGAAGAGGGAGCAGATTTAACTACCAGATAGTAAATGCCTTCTAACAGGAGAAAATTGCACTGAAATGAAGCAGCTTCCCTTCAAGACCAAAGATACTGAGCTAGCCTGAAAAAATTCTGTGCCTCAAGCTGTGGTACCTTTCCTTTTCTTTTGCCTTAGGAAATTGGTGAGGATAAGTGCTGCTTGCCAAATAGCAGTTTGTTAGCAGTCAGCAGCACCTGGAGGTGACAAAACCAAAACAGTGTTTGCAGATTCTCGACAGTGGCCAGTTGTTGAGTTGAAAAGAGAGGATCATCAGACGCTGCTTATCAAACAAAGTCATAGATTTCATGCTCAGAACCTCAAAGAAAACTCAGGATTTCAGTTCTTAAGGCTCAAAAAAGAGATCTTTGTTCCTTTGAAGTAATATCAGGCAATGTGATATGAATTTTAATCAGGATCTGCCAATATCTATCAGTGCAGAGCGTTTCATATAACAGATAGTAAGTCTAGAGAAAATGACAGATTGAAGAAAGTAAAATCTGTAGGTAAAGCACAGACTTTTGTGTATCCAGGTCAGATAAAGACACTAAATGTCTTTTTTGGTCTGGACAACAAAATACAAAAAGCACAAAACAACTCCTTTTATACTTATCCTCAATATGATCCTGTTTTTTGAAGCTTTTTTAATTTTTTTTTTTTAAAATGGAACAAAAATGTTTACAACAGAAATAGAAAATTTAACCAAACAGATAGAACCATGGTCTTTAATATAGCTGCAAATGTTAAGTGTTTACTAATAAAATGACAATGTAATAATTGAAAATACAGTGTAAAAGTTGAACTTAGAAATACATCAACCACTTGCATGAATAATAACTGTGAGTGTAGTTAAAATCATGATAGCAAGAGGGACGGATTCAAGAAATAAGTAGTGATTTTTTTCTTATTTGCTCATGTTCTGGGTGAAGCTTTGCCCTAGTTTTCACCTTCTGTAACCTGACGTTATGATGAATCTGGTAGGAAAATGTGCTTCTCCAGTGCTGAATAAAATATACCTGCCTTAATGGTTAAATATGCTTGTGATATGATTCAAAGCCCCTGATGGTAAAAACAAAAAGAATACTTATCCTCCAAATATGAAACAATATTTTAGTTGGCATGGAAAATGCCCATTTCATACCTGCCTACAAATTGCATCTCAAATACTGTCACAACCATCATGTTACCCAGACATTCCCATTGCAACTCTTGCTGAACACAGGAAATCTAAAATAAAGGCATGGCTAGAATACTGTAAAGTGCTTGAAGGGAATTTGAAAAATAACCAATATTATTGTAGAGAGTTTATAAGCACCAAGGCTTTCTCTTGAATCGACCAAGAAAAAAAGGTATGCCATCTGCAAAAAACCACTAAGAAACTGGACAGATTTACTCCTAGATAAGGGACACACATCACACTGACTATAAAAATCTTGTCAAATTCATCATGCTTCTGTTCAAATGAATTGTGCCACTTTAACATCCTGAATTACTCTTCTTGCAGCTCCAATTCGATCTTGCTTTCTAGGCCAGTAACAAAACAGAAATACTACTGAAACAAAGTCTAAGGGAATAAATTCCTCTCTAAACATCTGTTTAGCTGTCCCCATATCTATTCTTGGTATTTCTACAGTGACTATCTCCTTATTCCTTCAGTTCTGAGAGCTGAGACTAAGAGGATTTGAGGCAGTGTTAGATGATCATATCAGGAGTGAACTGCAGAGTCCTGCCTCTCAAAGTGCTGCAAAAGCTGTTCTTTTATTTCTTACTACAGTTGTGCTTACTGTACCCTGTAATCATAAAACCCTGCATGTCCAGTTACTATAGGTAGAGGAGAGTGTAGGTAAGAGCTTGCAACGGCATCTCTGATTTCACAGTACCAATTCCTGATTATGACTGCTCTTTCTAGATTATGATTTACTTAGAGATATTATTTTGTTATAATAAAATATTACTATACATTAAGTCCCAAGATGATCTCTTAAGACACTCTGGCTGGCAGGGCTTTTTGATTTTTTTTCCTTTTTATGGTGGACAAAGAGAGTCTTAGATCAAATTAAGATATGAGGTTTAAAAATAATTACTCTGGTTTCAATTTTGTAGACTTGCCAAACTCAATGACAGAGTTCAAGTCTGAATAAGACAAAAACATGAAAAAAGAATGTTTTACATCTTTGCAGCTGGTTCCAATTTTCTTCTCCAAATGTATTTTTTTTCTGCTCTGTTCCACTCTTTCTTCTTTGTCTGAAAGATGGTGGTGGAACAAAATATGCTTTGCTTCATCACTAGTTTCACGTTACGAAAGCTGGTGCACGTAGAGGCTGACTGATGCCTTCAGGATCAATACAGATACAGTTCAAATCTGCTCTGGCTTTCTGTTTCTAGGAGACAAGCTTGTTTAATGGTACAGCTTTGTTGCAATGTTGGCATTGCTCCCCAGGAGCAGGAGGTTTTATGCACTGTCCTCCAAAGAGAGACAATATAGGTGCATTTCCTCACAGAAAGATGGAAACAGATGGGGAAAGTATTCTGTTTATCAGGTAAAAATGATTGCAGCTATCTTTCTCACTCAGCTAAGAAACACAAAACCCTGTGTTTGCACTGCTGGGGTCCATGCTGCTGTAATGTGGAAAAACCTGCCCCAGGCTCTGAACTTCATTTAATGCCTTGGCATGACATTTATAGTTTTAGAAATACTCCAGTAAATAATTGTTATCTTCCTTCTATTCCTATACCATTGATTCCCCATTTTAACATTTCTCAGCAAGAAGAAATCTTTGATGATTTCTTCAGTACTGCATTCCTCTGTTCTAGACTAGGGGTGCAACCCCTTCACACATCCCTAGCCCATAGCCTTTTTTTGTGTCTGAACAGCTTTTTCACATCTCTCTGCACACTCTCTTCTGAGCCGCCCTCTTACTGTGAGCCACAAATCCGCACAGCATTCTTGACTACTTATTAAGCTCTGAGAACGCGTTCACTAACATAGAGTTATCAACTGAAGGCAGTGTCTGTTCTGGAAAACTTAGTTGAAAATGTATAAATGAGAGAGAAATAGCGTTGTGAAACTGAGGGAAAATCTTAGCCTTTGTATACCAGCATATGTATGTGAGCATGTACGATGATCTTATTTGTTGCCTGCATGTTTTCCTCTCTGTTTTCATAGTATCCTCAGTAGCAGCCGTAGGTATAAGGCACACAGCTACCAACGTGAGCGCACACAGAACTGAGGTTATTATTCTTAAAAGAAACAACTTATATTTTTGTCATGATTGGGTTTGACAGATGAGAGGTTTGTGCGCATATACACACAAAGATTTTGTTTATGGAGAGAACAAGGAAGTTATTTTTTAAAAAATTACTTGCCTCTCCCCTCTCCAAATGTGCTTATTTTCAGTAGATATTTATATTTACCACAGTTTTTCCATAGCATAATGACTTACAATTTGCTTTTCAACATAATGGATAATTTGTTTCTTAATTAAAAAGAAAAAAAACAACAACAGCAAGATTGACTTGCTCAGTTCCAGGCACTGTGTCTTCAACCTTAATATTTAAATGAGTGCATTAACAGTGTGCATACTCTCTTAGCCAGCCTTCCATTTCCAGGTCTTCCCTCCCTTGTAAAGTCCTTGTTTGAGTCCTCAGGCGTTCTTTTCTCTATGAACTCTTTCTGCATTTATGCAAGAAAAATGTAAAATGGATAATAAAAGAAATTAGAAACCACTCCTGGAATCCATAAGCCTCTGGTAACATGGTAAGGAGCATACCTGCACAACATATATGCATACTAGAAAAAACAACAAGAAAAATAAAATAAGAAAAGAAATTATGAGGATATGCGTTCTCAAAACACATTGGTATAATAGAAATACATGTACATTTCTTTATATTGAGCTTTGGGTCCTGCTCAATGTGTAGAATCAGATTCCTCATACAGTAACAATTGATAAGTAGCCAGCATAATGAAATATTCCTTTTCAAGGTTAATAGTGGACTCTCCCAAGACTCTCCATTTGTTATGGAGTTTAGTTTTCAAGACATTTCTGCCAAATGCAGCTGCTGACTGATATCAAAGAGTGCAGGTGAGAGCTCAAGGATCTCTACTTCCACAATTATAAAGCAACACATTAAAAAATCTTCCACTTCTGATTTTTATGAGATGAATGTACATATATTTCATTTAGCAAATGATATTGACTCGACTTACTTTCCTGTGTAAATTGAGTACTAGTGATGAGCTTAATTTGTAAGATCTGACTTGTGATTTCATGGCTTCAGTAACGCTATCATTTTAATAGAGTACAAGCAGAACAAACTATTGGAGATGATATATCAATTGATTGCATTTACATGCTGTTAACAGTATGTAGATGGAATATAAGATATTTTTTGTTTGTTTTTAAAATTTGTTCAAGCACTCTATTCTTTTATGGGGAAATACATCAGATTAATGAAAAAGATTACTGGAAAATGTAAGTATTTGATATGTATGATGTATGATTTGTTACCTTTGTCACATGCTGTTCTTTCAGTTCCATGATTCTGTGATAGTAACTTCTTTAAGCAAGAAGAGAGAAGATAGAAATTTCAGTATGGCCATGGGAAAATTTTTCAATAAAATCCATCACATTAGAACATGCACTGTGACAGAGCAATGAAGCAAATGTTTTGCTGATTTTTCTGAAGAATGACTGATACATAGGCACTGTAACAAATGATCTCTCTCTATAGAGTTTTATTATTCTACAGACTTTTTTCTTTAAAACTTGATGAAAAGTCTTTTCATGTGTATGTGTGGCATTGCTCTACAGAGGTGCTTGTTCTTCATTTGTTTATTCTCTTCTGTAAAAGAGCAGTTTAGGGTTTTTTCCTGACTTTACATAAAAGATAAATTATTTGGTGAAATACTTTACATATGCCTTGAGTGTATCTTACTCATACATCTCATACAGGCGAAGAATAAAAATATCCATTAAACTGAATGTAGTTGTAATTTCCCACTAAGAAAACCCCACAACACTTTGTCATCTTTTATGCAGTCTTTATATATTACAAACACTCTTGTGTTCTTATAATTTGCTGTAAATTCAGTTTTGGTAGAAACTTGGTTTTGTTTTGAATGAATTTTGTATACAGCTCTTAACATATACAGAAAGAACTTTAGATTCCTTTCAAAAGGCAAGCATTGATCTGTGCTTGCATAGACAAATAGATCGATACTGAGAAGCCTCTAGACAGAGGTGAACATTAAGTAGAAATGCAGCAGCATAGTTAAGTATCAGCACAAGAAGTACAGCACACAGTACAAATTGTGAACTGAATATATAAAGCATTATAATCCTCATTCTAGATTCTTCAGGTTCTCCTTTTGTCAGAGAGGAAAGGTAGCAGAACTTTTAACACCTACCATTTGTCATGCTTACCTCTGACGTGCCTTGCAAAAACGCACAGCATCCTAATTACACCATAAAAAGGATGTTATTTATAAAAGGGAAAGCTAGACCCTATGGACTATGAACCATTCACATACTAACTATAAACCAAATCAAATTAATCTAACAATTCCAAAGGGAGCTGTATAAGTTAAGCAAAGTAGGGGAAGAAAACAAGCTCACAACAATTTAATTGAAAATAAACAGCACCATGTTAAGTAAACATTTTGCTACTGAAGATCACTTTCTAATTTATGTGGCAAAGAGTGAGTGTGGTTTTCAGACATAAAATTAATTGTTTATATTTTGCCAGCGACGGTCTAGAGACAGTTTCACTGTCTTCTACCAGCTCACTCAGAAACAATCTCAATTGCCTTTGTTCTACTCTAAAGTAAGAGAACTGGTCCCAAAATTTTGCTAGAATCAAAACTGTTAGATAGCCTTATATAAAAAGAAATAAGATTTATTTTTTTTTTTTGCTTTTGCTTTGATAACAAATTGCTTTCCCCAGAAATTCTTACTACTGGGAGAAGATTCTTTACTTGGCTACATCAGTTTATAGCCATATAATTTTACTGGCTTCTGAGAAGCTGCAACTGATTCATAGTGGTGAGAGAGGACAACTAATGGCCCTGCTTGCATTTTGCTTCTTTGTCGCTTTCAGTAGCAAACATAGGGTCATTTATTCCAGCTAAACTTTCTTGCTCTCACTCTCAGCACACTGCTTCCACTCACTGTCTGCAACCCAATGACTCTGGCACTTGCCCAGGCCTGTAAAGCAGGAGGCACGGTGTGACTCTGTCATTCATCTGTAGAGGGGCAGTGGCAGCAGGCAGCAGACTAGAGGAGGAAGACACAATATTTATTCTTTCGTATGCTGCAGAACAAGCCGTGACTATGGCTTGAGCCAGAAACTGCAGTCTCACCAAGTATCTAACTTTGGGCTTAATTTCTGTCTCCTCAGTCTGAGTTTTAGAATTTTCTTTGTTTCTATTAATAATTTACATATAAACCTTCTCTGGCAATATGTGTCACCAGGACTATATTCTAGGTCTTGTATTTCCGCAGTAGCAATTTAAAGCAAAATAATTACTAAAATGAGAATCCCTCAGTTGGGATCAGATTAATTTCTATATACTCACTTTACAGGTTCACACCCTGGCTGAAGTCAGAAGGGACTTCTGGAGACCACTACTCAAACTGATTTGGATCCTAAGACAGCCAACATTAGATCCACAATGAGTTGTTGACATACATTATCAGTGACCTCCTCCTTCTGTCCACGTTGGCTGAGAAGAGCATCACATGTGTCCCCATGTCCCTGGCTGTCACTCCCAGACCTCTGTATTCACCCTTGGTACTCTCCAGGTTGCCCCAGCAGTATTGGTGCTCACATGTAAGAACATGAGGAGTTCCAGTTAAAGGGTAAGACAAGCTTTGGGAGAAACCCCACAACACCACCGATCCACGCCCCCAAGCAAGCAGCAAACCTTTGTAGACAACAGGTCAGGCTGACGGGTCAGTGTCTCTGTTCCCTGCAGCAGGGAGTCACTCATGACTGTCACTCATTTTTTCTTCATGATGGTCTTGTAAGGGTCTGTTGTCCCAGATGCTTGATTTGAAAGCACAGCTGGTTTCCTCAGCCTTGAGGGCATTGAACCTGTGTTGTATCCTCTGCTCTGGCAGGGACAGCTGCTCCAACACCTGCTGGGCAATGTGTCCTGTGGCACATCATCACCATGCCCTGAAATATTTAGACTGGTCTGAACTCAGAGGAGGACCCGTTCTGTGCACGCTTCTGCCCAAGTTTCTGCAATTGTGATCTGTGCTCTGGGACTGGATTTTATTAAGACTTCTCCATAGCATCAGCTAAAATGGTGCTTGAACCTTCCATGTTGTGGAGCACTTGTCACTAAGGGTTCCAGAGTCTTCAGTCAAGAGCAGCTGGCTAAGTTTTGAGGCTCTGTTCCCTGTATCTGCTGGCCCAGACAGATAACTGTTATGTTAGATGGGCATACTTATTTGTTTGAGGCTTTTATATGTCATTAAGTAAGTGTAAAAGTTCTGCAAATCGTAGCACTGTTAGAAATGAGATCTCTGTGATACTGATTAGTCTCCTTCCTGAAACCCTTGGGAGCCTAATTGTTGCTCATTGCTCTCTGTATGTTCTTCCATGTGTTCACCCCAGATGGCCAATTGATCTAATCTGATGTTTGAGGCAGTTGCAGCTTCTCTTGGCCTGGCAGATATTGATGTTTTGCAGCAGCATGATTACATCTCCTTCCCGTCTGGATTCTATTTTGGCTCCAAATCCTGCTGCCCAGCCGAAGGCAAAGAGTGATCTGTGTGACCACTGACAGCAGGCGCTTTTTCTGCAGGGAGGGGGAAATTGTGTTGTTTTTCATTACTGCTTTCATTTTGAGAAGAAAGAGTTTGGATCTTTTTAATAAATATTTGGATTTTTAAAACCTCCTACTTGTGACTGAAACCTTGGTTTTAATTACACAAATTTTCCATCAGGTTTTACTTTTCCAGGACTGTTTGGGATTATTCCTAGTCAAGGGCTAATGAAACATCTGAGTTCTGATGCTTACTTTTTCTAAAGACTACTCAGATTAAGTAAGATATTTAATTAAATCTTTACAGATGTTGCTTTTCAAGAAGGAGAGCTATTCCTCTACTTGTAGAAATATAAATTATAACTAATTTTTGTATATTACCTACTGTATAAAAATCTTTGTCTCTTCCAGAGACCGAATCTTCCCCAGAATACTGCTACAGGTAATGCTCATAACTTTTTTCTTTAATCACTGCTTTAAGTGTGGAAACTGCATTGGACAGAAACCAAATGTTCTTTGAAACTGATTGAAGTTTAATTGTGGAAGGAAGAATAGAATTAATAAATGCCCAGCTGTGTTTCTTGATGTCTTTTCTGGTTTGTAGTTAGTAGAAGATAAAAAAGGCAATCACTCTTCAACTATGCAATTAATTTAAATATTTGAATAACTTAGCACTCATGAATGCATCTCTGTTTTATCTCCTCATTTTATATCTTTGTTTATCTTATCATAAAATATGCAAAGTCTGTCAATTTCTTCTATGCCCAAGCCTCTATCTGCAGTTCAGTTTTGCTATTAGTAAACTAAATGTACTGAAATTTGTATGCTGGCCTTTACTTTTGTAGACAAAGTGATTTTGATTTTTAAGGACAATATCAGTAACTAATGATATCCGACTGGTTTGATTTACAGTAGGAATGATGCCTTCATTAGTCAGAACAAAAGATTAATCTGTCCTTGCAGCAGTGGCTGTTGTGCTTTCTCCAACCAACCATTTTAGTTTTCAAGTTGACAACCCGTCATAAAAAACCCATTATGTATGATCAAATCTCATATGGGATATTTTTTGTCTCAAAAATGATGAGTGGGGCAGGTCTAAAGTCTGGAGAAAGTTATTTGTGCTGTAGCCTGTGTCTGGTGCCAGCTGCTTGGCATTCCCTGCTGATATCTACCTCATTCCTCCCTGCACTGTTGAATTTCACCTTACTAGAATCATAGAATCATAGAATAGTTTTAGTCCAAAGGGACCCTAAAGATCATCTATTTCTAACGCCCTCGCCATGGGCAGGGACATCCAACTATATCAGGTTACCCAATGTCCCATCCAATCTGGCCTTGAACACCTCCAGGGATGGGGCATCCACAGCTTCCCCTGGCAATCTGTTCCAGTGTCTCATCACTCTCATGGTAAAGAAATTCTTCCTAATGTCTAGTCTAAATCTGCTCTTCTCCAGTTTATATCCATTCTCCGTCCTCCTATCACCACAAGCTTTTATCATAGTCCCTCTCCACCTTTCTTGTAGGCTCCTTTTAGGTACAAGTCACTATAAGATCTCCTCAGAGACTTAACTTTTCCAGGCTGAATAACACCAACCCTTTCAGCCTGTCCTTATATGGGAAGTGTTCCAGCCCTCTCACCATCTTTGTAGCCTCCTCTGGACCTGATCCATCCAAACATCTCCATATCCTTCTTATGCTGAGGATTCCAGAACTGGACACAATATTCTAGGTGAAGTCTCACAAGAGAAAGGAATAAACAGGCAGAGTCACTTCCCTCGACCTGCTGGCCACACTTCTTTTGATGAAGCCCAGGATACAGCTGGCCTTCTGGGCTGCAAGCACACATTACCAGCTCATATTAAGCTTCTCATTGACCACCATCCCCAAATCCTTCTCTGCAGGGCAGCTCTCAATCACGTCACCCCCCATCACATACTGAAAACATGGATTGTCCTGTTCCAGGTGTAGGACCTTGCACTTGGCCTTGTTGAACCTCATGAGGTTCTTACAGACCCACTTCTCCAGTCTGTCCAGGTCCCTCAGGATGGCATTCAATCCTTTTGGTGTGGCAACTGCCACCACTCAGCTTGGTATCATTTGCATACTTGCTGAAGGTGCACTCAATCTCACTGTCAACACCACTGATGAAGACATTAAAGAGCACCGGTCCCAGTACAGACCCCTGAGGGACATCACTTGTCATCTCCAGCTGGGCTTCAAGCCATTGATCACTACTCTCTGAATACGACCCTTCAACCACTGTACTGCTCACTCATCAAATCCATATCTCTCCAATTTAGAGAGGAGGACGTTGTGGGGGACCGTGTCAAAGGCTTTACAGAAGTCTAGGTAGATCACATCCATTGGTTTACCCATCGATGTCCACTGCTGCAGTTACCCCATCATAAAAAGCCACTAAGTTGGTCATAGAGGATTTACCCCTGGTGAAGTTGTGCTGGCTGTCATCAATCACCTCCATGTTCCTCCAGGCCAGAACCATAGCATCATAATATTTTGCAAATTCACAGCATTTCTGCATGGTGTGATTAGAGATCCCAGTGACTCTAACAAGCCAGGAGTTAGAATCGGTGCTGCAGTAGGAGGGTAAAGTCTCCACAGCCTCTCCATGAATTAAAGATTCTGATGTATGGGTCTGACCTGGGTCTTTAACTGGCTTGGGGCTCTTCACACACAGTCTGTATATAGGTAGTCAATCTATCTCACCTTGGAGAAAGGTGGGAATTTTGTTACCTTCAGTTGAGGCTTTTAAATCACAAAACTGTAAAACTCCCCTTCAATCTGATGCTCTTAATGTGCATGCATATACTTACACATATGCACACACACACACACACATATATATACACACACACATATATGTACACGTATTTTTTACATATATTTATGTATTTTCACAGAATCACAGAATCACAGTATAACCAGATTGGAAGAGACCCACTGGATCATCGAGTCCAACCATTCCTATCAAACACTAAACCATGTCCCTCAGCACCTCGTCCACCTGTGCCTTAAACACCTCCAGGGAAGGTGAATCAACCACCTCCCTGGGCAGCCTTAGGAAAAAAACCTCTTGGTGGCCTGCTGGTTAGGTCACACAGTTCACATTGAAAGACAGCTGCAAGTCCCTGCCCTGAACCAGATAGAGTGTCCATACGATAATGATTTTAGTTTCCCACTAATTCTGTTTTTCTTCCAGCTTAAGAATGAGATCAGGTCATTCAGGAAGCCATGGAGACTTTTCATGCACACAGCATGCATGCAGAGTAAACACTGCTCTTCTCTCAGTGCTTCAATTTTGCCCTTGTTAGTTCTGCCTTCCTACCTGGAAAGGAAAAAATAATGTTTTCTTTTCAACTGCACAGTTCTATTCATGTTTTGAGACTCTAGAGTATATCACAGGAGCTGCATTAAAGGATGTAAAGATATTGTTTTTTCATCAAACAAATTTAATTCCCTGTTGTTGGTAAGATAACATTATTTTCTAACAAGGTCAGTGCAATTCCAGCACAAAAAGAAGATTTGAAATATTTTGTTAGCAGGCTGCATGCTATATGTGACATTTTTTTTTTGTGGCAGGTATACTCTTTCTGGTTGCATCCTTTTTATGGTATCTTTTTCTGTGGGAAATTATTTGCAAAATTGCTTGTGTTGTTTCTACACTTCAGTTAGTTCTAAGAAGACACATAGGATATTGTATTTTTTTGCTTATGGTAGTTCTCCCAATCTCAAAGTCTGATGTACCTCCGTTTTCAAAAAAACTCCCCAAAACCACACAAAAAAACCCAACATTGAAACCAAGAATTCTCACTTTACAATACCACTTTTTCATTTTCCCAAATTCTTTTTTTTCCTGGTGTAGATGGAAAAAGAAGCACTGAGGAAAAAGCTCCTTTAGGATTGTAGATTTAGGATTGTTTTATGCACTGAGAAAATAAACACTCTGTGTTTAGTTCTGTCCATCTATTTTTCATTCAGATATTCTGCTTCTTCTCTGTTTCTCATGTTTTGAATGAACTTCTACAATGAATGTTAGATCTATTGTTGCAACTAAAAAACCCTACCTCTCTGATATAGTCAAATCTGTAAAGCCTTATCACAGAATACCTAGTGAACTGAAGGGCTTGTAAATGGAGCAGGGTGGCAAGACATTTATCTTCTAAATAGCTAACATACTCATAGCAAATTCTTTTTGCATAATTCTAGTGGCCAAATACAGCAATTCCACTTAGCTGTTCTAGCGGTTTCAGCAAGCCCTAGAGTTTACCATCTACAACTCAAAGTTTTCCAGTCTGTAGGTGTTAGATGCTTTCTCAGTCAAAAAGCATCCCTAGAAAAGTCTGTTCATTAACACCACACATTCCACACTAGTGTTAGACATATGTAAGGTGGTATAACTGGTGGTCCAGAAGTTTATCTTTTTATCTGAGAACTAAAGCAAAGCTGAAGGAGAAAATAATGTTTCACAAAAAAAAAAAAGCAAAAAAAAAAAGCCTTTTCTGAAAACAGGGTTTCACTTTCCTGATGATTTTGGCCTTCCTTCAACTGAAAGTGCTATCCTGTATCAGCGGTTGCCCTTGTGACAGGCAACTCTACAAGAGCAGGTACCTGGCCAGGGGGCATCACAAGAGATGTGCTGTGGTTGTGAGTCTTCTCCTGTAATAAAAAGTATGACCATAACCTCAATGAACGATTATTTCTACCAGGTTCTTATAAAAGAATCAGAAACTTCTTGGAGTACTGGAATTACTAGTAAATTTACAACCAATTATAAACCAGCTATGCGGAAGAACAATGGACAGAGGGAGTGTTCAGCCAAGATTTGTGGCAAGATTGTGATGTGTTCTCAAAGGAGCTGTTGCATCCTTGCTTATAATTGTACCTAAGCCTTGGCATAAAACTGAGAGAATTTCCTCTGGGTATCTAGGCTGTTTTCTCTATTGCAAAATTGTGTCGTTTTGGAATAGTTTTGTCTGAAATGGAAAGATTCATGCATTTAAAAAGTTACAGGAGGGAGGTTTGTAAAGCCTTTCAACTAGAAGTTGTATTTTATTCATTTGTGTTATTTTATTCATTTGTTGTTATTTTATTCATTTGTGGTCAAAGTTGTTTAATAGAACAGATGAGAAGTGCTGGCATGCTTGTTTTTATGAAAAGAGGGGATTTCCTTTTATCATGAAGAGAAAAGGAGCAGAGCCAGTCAGCATACTTAGTTTGTAGGGAGGGGTGCTTGCTTTGAAATAAAAAGTGATGTAGAGAATATTGATTGCAAACACATTGCTACATCTGTGAAAAAATAAACTTTTTGTGATACCCAGGTAGTGAACTTACAATAAATACAAATCCAATGGATTTTCAGTCCTGTTTTAGTTCAAATTCATCATACAGTATTTCTAGTAAGTGTTTCCAAAAAGAAGGAACTTAAAAAAATTTCAGAAAAAATCAGGGAAGGTTTCATTCAAAGTATCATCAGAGTTTGATTACATTGATGCGACCAATCTGCTATAAATCCATGGATTGTTAAGGATTTTACTAGATTAATTTTTATTTTCTATTGTGGCAATTGTGTATGTACATAATTATATACGTATGTACATAATTATATACGTACATATATTCTCTCTCTGTATCTGTGCTTTCTAAACTGATGAATCCAAAATGTGTTTTGTGGGCAGAAAGTCTTAATGTCTTGGTACAATACTTTTTTCTCAGGTTTGCCTTGCATGTGATCAACTCAGACCTGCTTGTACAGTTCAAGGGACTCTGAGTTGCTGTAAAATATATGCTAGGAAGGCATACTTCAATGTTTCTAATTTCTTATACATATTTTTGTGCCCTCCTGGTGATGAGTGATTTTCCTGATATCTACTGTTTAGTCCTCTGAAATACTAGTAATGTTACCACAGACAGTGGTGAAGCAGTCCAGTGAAGCAAAGAGTAATCGGATGGAAGAACTCCTACAACTGCAGGCTCATGGCTGTTTTGTTTTCCTTGCTTTCTATGCCCTTTTTTTTTTTTTTTTTTGAAAAAAGTGTGTTTCAGTCATATGTTTATATAGACCACTGAATGAGTTCTGTATCTGCTGTTATGGTATTAGCATAGTATTGAAAAAATGATGGTGGATTTGAATCCCTTCGTGCCAGACATTTTGCAGCTTCAGAATAGAAGTACTGATTCTCAGCAAAGTTATATTCAAGGTGTGTTTTCCACTTAGGGAGAAGGAGTTCATATAAATAATGTAACCTGATATTACTAGGACTAACACTGTCATTTTCCCTTGATCACAAACTTCAACAAAGTTCTCCTTGTGGCTCATCATAATCAGTTTCCTTCCCTGTAAGTCACTTCAGTCCTTTGAAAGTATGGTTTTCAAAATCTTTGCTTTGAATGGTGAATGCAGGAAGCTGAAATGTTCATCCTTTTCAATACAGATCTCTTTATTTAGGATTATGAAGGTGAATAAGAGCTGAAGGCCTGAACTGAGATGGTAGCGCTTCACAGAAGAAGTGAAGCAAGATCATGTCCTTCTACAGACTGTGAAAATGCCATTGTATGTGATAAGTAACTACTTTATTGAGGTCTGAATTTTGCAATTGCATCAAAAACCTGTCCAAAAATTCTGTTTCAGAAGTGGATGCAAAAACTGGATTGTAATTTATATTGATTGTCCTTTTTGACTATGTGCTCATAAAGTTTCAATAATAATAAATTGCTTTCTTATTTTTATTCACTTTCTCAGCAACTACTGATAAATGTAACAGATCATTTTGTCCTTTGTTGTAGAGAACGAGAGAAATCAGAGCTAAATGACCAGCACACTGTGTACTGTTAAGTACTTTATACGCCCATATCCATGTTTAAAAACTCCCAAACAGTGGATTTAGACACAATTTTAGTTCTTGCATTTACATAAACCTGGAGCAATTGTTATAACTGCTCTTGCTAAAAAGATGTCTAGTGGAAGAATTTTATCCAAAATCCTGATTTGGTCTGATACCATCAGCAAAGTTTATGCAAGACTTGTGTAACTCACTCATTTCAGTGAGTTTTAAGTATCTTCTGTTGATTATTTTGATTTTTCTACTATGTATTATATCATGAGATGTCAAAGTCTGGATTTACACTTAATTTTGTTAATGAGGAAACAACAGCAAATTCTAAAAATGGCACATATAAAAATTTTTCTGGGTGATCCTAGTTTTATGAATAGAATGCTGCAGTAAGATCTTATCTGCAAATCAGCCTTATATTTCTTCCTTTCACTCAGCACTGCTTTGGTCATAGTTGTTAAAGCAACGATTCTGAAGTAATCTAATTTTCTTAGCAACCTGGATAGCAGGTCTCATTGCTATGTCTAATGCTCCTATGAGTAGCTTCAGGGTACCAGGGTTTTGTTGTCTTGCAAATTCGAAAGTGCTACTACAGCTAGGAAAATATACTTGAATTAGATGTAAACACCTTAGCTCAAGCATGCATAGGAGGCAGTTTTGTTAAAGAGGATCTATAGATGTCCCAGATCAGGGTCCTATACTGATCTGGATAATGAGTCTGCACAGACTTTTGTTTAAAGGAATTAATTTCCAGTAAATTAATTATCTTAGGCCTGCAGTGTATATCTCAGCAAGGCATATTGGTCTGGCCAGTGACATGCTTAGGCAAGACACTGATTTCTGGCCTGTGTATGTGGATTTGGCAAATTCCTGTCTTCACTTCTTTTTATTTCTTCCTCTTTACATTCTCCTCCGTAAATCAGAAACCTTGGGACAAATAAACTTGTGTGTAGTTGGGCTTGGTTCTTCCATAAAGTAGCATTTACTTTTAACCTGAAATCTACTGTGCTGAACAGAGATACACTATTTTCTTATCTCCGGGGGCATAGTGAATGTATATTCATTATAACTTCAGAAGCTCTCTTGTCTGTCATAAAAGGAAAGATACAGTTGTTGAAGAAGAGGGAGGGGAAAAAAAAAGAGTAAGTGATACAACAATGCAAGTATGGAATTACTTGTTGTAGAGATAGTGAGGTCCACTGATTCCAGTCGAAATATCTCCAAGCAGCAGAAGTACCTGCCTGGTTTCTATAGTTGTTACTAAGGTGAGTTCAGTGATAACCATTACCAGAAGTTCAACTCGAAGTACAAACACACTAGATAATTATAGATCATTACAGTTCATTACTCCTGGCAAACTTGTGTTACATTATCTAATTACACACTTTCTTTTGTTTTACAAGGACTGTGAAAGCTTACCATATTTAAAATACAAAGAAAAATCCAACAAAATTTTAAGTACACTGCTTCTATAGTACCTTGCAAAAAACCACTAGTTTTATTTTCCATTCAGTCCTTTTATTGTGGCCTTGTGGTAACATGCACCGATATCAGTTACAAGTCATCAATCCTGAATCCACCTATTCTTAAATGCAAGACATAAAGCTCATAATTTCTTTAAAATTTTTACAGTTTAAGTTGAGTTTAACAACTGCTGATAGTTTTTATGACAGATAACCATACAAATAAACAAAGTTACCAAAGTTTTTCAGTGTTTTGATAACTGTATTGCTGGAAGCTCAGTCTGTAATTGTTTTATGTGAGGTTCAGCAATAAATCATTATACCTTGGTGATTTTTGGTAGTAGTGATCAGTTTAAAAAATTATGTGGCTTTCTTCAGTGAGAAGATGGTACAGTGTAAAAAATTTTCATACCATCCAGACATAATGCAACAAAGGAAAACAGAATGTACATTCTGGGTTGACCCCACGTGTGTTAGAAAGAGAAGTAATACACTTCATATGGGAATAGCTCACAGGATATTAAAAACAAAGAGAAATAGGTACTATTTTGTACCTAAGTAAGAGGAATGAATGAATGAAATATCAGGGCAAGTTGCTTTTCGAAGTTTTTCACAGCTTCAGGCTCTCAAAACTGCATTCAAAACCACAGTGCCAAGATAATTGCTTTGATGTGTCATTTAACAAGTTTCCTGTCCCAAGCTTACCAGTTACTGTTAGTTCCATAGTTGAGATATTGCTTTGAATTATGAAATGTTTATCTAAAAATTTAAAACTTATCACAGTGTTTGCTTATTATATTTACATTATCAGTTGGGTCACAAGAGCCAGAGACCATTATTAATTTTTAGAAGATAAATTGCTCTTGATTCTTTATGGTTTCTGATGCAAACAGTAAAGCACTACCTAAAATTATGCTAAAGCAAAAAAAAAAAAAAAAAGAAAATTTGTAATTTACTAGGACTAATTATTTGAGTATGTTTTTAGTAGACTGACAGCAACCTCTAAAAATCTCAAGGATACATCAACAGAACAAAACTTTTATCAATTCTGGTAAGAAGCAAAGTAAGTAGACAAAGATGATATGTGATTTGTCATCAGGGTACTACTGATGTTCTCTAACCTGAACAATGAATGAAAACACCTGTTCATACCTACAGGCATAGTTTTCTTGGAGATTTTTGGCTTTTTGTAGTTTAGGTCCAAGTTTCATGTCTGAGACTGAACTTGTCAAACCACATTGAAAGCAGAGGTTTATTCTATGGATGTATTTCTCAAACTTTGTTTATGAGTTCTTTCCTAGATGGCTTGCTATATCTTAACTCAACTTCAGTAAATGGAATTACTTCAGGAATTAATTTGACCTCTTGTTCTTCCACATTGTTCACTGAATAAAAAGATGAGGTAGAAAGTAGAGATGCAGACTTGCTTCCTGAAACCCAAATATTAAACTCATGCAAACACCTCAAGGGCAGGTTTTGTAAATAGTGGGATTTAATCAGTCTTGCTGAAAACCTTGTTTGGTTGGCAGGAAAAAAACTACAAAGTGATGGAGTAAATTTTCCAATAAACTTTGGTTCCTGTAGGCTACCAGAGCGGAGTAAGATGAGCGAAATATTAGGAATATAAACTTACCAGCAACGCTATTGAGTATGGTAATTTTCTGAGGAAAATAAATTATTAGCTCGCAGAGGAAATAGGCACCTCTGAGAACTTAACACTTTATATAATTTTCATTTAATGTCTGGGAGAGATATATTAATTAATTTGTGTACCAGACTTCAAAGACAGAGGTGAATCTGTTAATGGAATTGATAATGCTTATACAGTGGAAGATAAAAAACCACACCTGTAATTGGAAGAGAAGCTTTGTTTCTGGGTTTAATTTCCTGTCATACTGATATACAGTCAAAAAGTCTTAGCTAGAATATGACAGACTCTCCAATTTATGGAAGAATTAGCCTTTCAGGCAGAAACTAGAAAACTTTCTGAGTCTGAAAAACATGAAAGAAGTGAGCAAAACAAAATTTAAAAATTGTCTTAATTAAGATTCTCAAGAATGTGTCATCTTCATTTAGACACTGCCCTGGAAAAACATACATGTGTACTTCCACTGTGTAGAACTTTCCACTTGTTAGTGGAATTCACTGACAAATCAGTGGCTGTAAGAATAAATATGTGCATAATTCAGAATGGAGACCTAAGGAGCAAGCTCTCTTGGCAAAATAAGTTCATAAATCTATGTTGTTGATTGAATTCTTATTTCTTACCTATAACAGGCAGTGTCAACATGAGAAAATGGGAGTTGAACCACGTTTCAAAGAAGGTTATGGAGTTCTGTGCCCTCCAGCAGCAATTTTTTGCACAGTTCCTCTGTATTTTTTAATTGCCGTTTAAAATACACACTAAACAAACTGTCATAATGAAAATATTTCACTTTAGCCAAACATAGAACTGAGATTCCACAGTTTCTTATTCAGACAGACACTTAGTATGATCTGTTCCTTTCAATACTTTATATTGAGTGAAAGCCTTATCTGACATCATTTTAATCAAGAGTCAATGGAGAGGGAATTATAGCTGTGCCTGAGATTGGATTCTGCAGCTGCTGCTTAAGCAGAGACCACTGTGTAAAATGAACACATAACGTACATAATTTCTTCATGACCAGCAGCTCCACCAAAATGTGTGACTAGATCTTAGATATGGCTTATGTTTTGTGTGTTGAAATAAGAATGTTTGGAGGCACTTGTGGTGATGGATTCTTCTTCCTCCCGTGGCTGGTCTAGTTTACTAGAGACAAGCTAGGCTATACTGGAAGCATGTTGGATCAAGATTGCCTGAGAGACATTTTAGAACTGTAATCAGTTCTTTTATTGTTTATCAGCTTAGCTCACACACGACACAGTCCCTTTCCTTATGGGATTTTGACAGACACTTTTATAATAATTTCTTGCTGGCCCCACTAGCACAAATGTAACGTTCGTGTTAACAAAGCATCTCAGATGTGATTTTCTCAAAATAGCAGTTTTTATCACAAGAATTCCATCTTTTGGGGCTGCACCTGGATCAAATTTTAAAATAGGATATTCTGGTTTTGGCCCTGAACCAAATCTTAGCTTTCTGACTGAGAATGCTTCATCTTGATGTGTGTTTTGCAGTTGGATTTGAGTTCGCAGCACCTCTCTGATGCAAACAAAAAACTTCCTGTTCTGTGCCCTTGACATAGTTATTGCCTGAAATAACAAATAGTTGAAGAAGTATCTTTCAATTTTCAGTTTTCCATGCCAGATTCAAGTTGAAATACATATTTTCTAAAGAGTGAGGTTTTTGTGCTGAGATCCATCTAGTTTTTGAGACAATTCCAATTAAGTGTAACCTGAGATACATTTTCCTTATCTCTCTCTTTTCTTCTTCTAAAATGCAGCCCTCTGCCTTTTCTTTACTGGCCAGGTACTTCGGTATGTAAATTTAGACACTAGCTTCAGTGTTTCAAGGACATATGAATGTTTATCCTAGATAAGAGCCTTTGTAGGAAGTATGACAAGAATGCTGACCCATTTCATCCCTTGATAAGTTCCTTTTGTTGGGTTTTTTGTGAGGGAGTAACTGGAAAAAATGTTCCATTCAACATGAGTCTGTGTTAAAGCTCTGTGCCTAAAGCAGTTCTTTCACACGTATCAGTCCATTTTTCTATTCCTAACTTTGTCCCTTGCTCACTTTATGATCTTCAAGGTACTTCTTCTTCCTTCTTTCCCCTTCCTTTTCCTCTTTCCCTCTTCCAGTTTTCTCCATGGGTGCTAAGATATCACATTATATACTGAGATATACTGATAGGAAGACTTACACTGGTCAGTTTTATACTTGTAACCAAAATTCTCTGAAAATAAATCAGAAATACAAATAAGAAGAGGTACTGAAAAAATACTAACTTGGTCAGCTAGCCGTAGTAATTGAAGAATCTAATAAAACTGTCCAGGTTAAGTTAATTTGATTTGAGTGGCAGTGTCCCAGGAATGTGTTTGTCTGAGTTGTGTTTCCCCTGAAAGATAAGGTCAAATTAACTCTCTGTTCCATTTTTACTGCAAATAAATTCAGAAATAATTTTACAGAGAAATTACAGAAGATGTAGTAAATTCTTACAGGAAGTTGTATCTTTTTCAAAATACGCAGACTGAAAATAAGAAAAATAACTATCAATTAGATTTTTTTATCAAATTCTTTTTCTGTATCAACTTCAACATATGATACATAGGAAACTTAGTTTGGACCTTTATCTTGTGACATGATTGAAATATCCTACTTTTGTAGGATATTGAAATATCTAACTTTTGTCAATATCACAAAATCAATACACATTTCAATGTATTTAGTATCACATGCACTCTAGGGTCCTTTGGATTTAAGATGATATCAGCAGCAAAGTCTGGGTATGGCAGATTTCCCTTCTATACTATACAAGACTCCTGGGAGTAAAATTTTCATTCATGTCCATAAGCACTAGAATTTGTCAGCATTTGCTAAAAAAATTAAGTGAAGAATGTGTACAGTACTTGACAGAGTAGCATAATGTTTCTATGAGCTATTGGAAAGTATTTGAGTAACCTCTCAATTTTTGATAGAGAGTAGAATGGTATACAACTCCAGGCAATGCCACAGAACCAAAATGAATGCTGAAAATCAGAAAATGGTACAGGTTAATTTTAGAGGTATATTTTTATCTTTGCAGCAAATAGTCTTTAAGTCTATATGAGGCATTTATAAATGTGTTCACAGAATCACAGAATGACCAGGTTGGAAGAGACCCACTGGATCGTCGAGTCCAACCATTCCCACCATTCCCTAAATCATGCTCCTAAGCACCTCATCTACCCTAACCTTAAACACCTCCAGGGATGGTGACTCAACCACCTCCCTGGACAGACCATTCCAATGCCTAACCACCCTCTCCCTGAAGAATTTCTTCCTAATCTCAAGCCTAAATCTCCCCTGGCGGAGCTTGAGGCCATTCCCTCTTGTCCTGTCCCCTGTCACCTGGGAGAAGAGCCCACCTCCCTCCTCTCCACAACCTCCCCTCAGGTAGTTGTAGAGAGTAATAAGGTCTCCCCTCAGCCTCCTCTTCTCCAGGATAAACACCCCCAGCTCTCTCAGCCGCTCCTCATCAGGCCTGTTCTCCAGCCCCTTCACCAGCTTCTTTGCTCTTCTCTGGACTCGCTCCAGAGCCTCAACATCCTTCTTGTGGTGAGGGGCCCAGAACTGAACACAGGATTCGAGGTGCGGTCTCACCTGTGCCGAGTACAGGGGGAGAATAACCTCCCTGGACCTGCTGGTCACGCCGTTTCTGATACAAGCCAAGACGCCATTGGCCTTCTTGGCCACCTGGGCCACTGCTGGCTCATGTTCAGTCGGTTGTCAACCAACACCCCCAGGTCCTTCTCCTCCTGGCAGCTTTCCAGCCAGGCTTCTCCTAGTCTGTACCTCTGCTTAGGGTTGTTGTGCCCCAAGTGCAGGACCCGGCATTTGGCCTTGTTAAACCTCATGCCGTTGGTCTCAGCCCAGCAGTCCAGCCTGTTCAGATCCCTTTGGAGCCTCCCGACCCTCCAGCAGATCGATGCTTCCTCCCAGCTTGGTGTCATCTGCAAACTTGATGAGGGAGGACTCAATGCCTTCATCCAGGTCGTTGATAAAGACATTGAACAGGACTGGACCCAGGACTGAGCCCTGGGGAACCCCACTTGTCACTGGCCTCCAGCTGGATTTAACTCCATTTCCCACCACCCTCTGGGCCCGGTCATTCAACCAGTTTTTCACCCAGGAGAGTGTGCGCCCGTCCAGGCCAGAGGTGACAGTTTCCGAAGCAGAATGCTGTGAGAAACTGTATCAAAGGCTTTACTGAAGTCCAGGAAAACCACATCCACAGCCTTTCCCTCGTCCAAGAGTTTAGTTACTCGGTCATAGAAGGTGATCAGATTACTCTGGCAAGACCTGCCTTTCATGAACCCGTGTTGACTGGGCCTGATCACCCGGTTCTCTTGCAAGTGCTTCATGATCGCACTCAAGATCACCCGCTCCATGACTTTCCCCGGTACCGAGGTCAGGTTGACAGGCCTGTAGTTCCCCAGATCCTCCCTGCGCCCCTTCTTATAGATGGGCACGACATCAGCCTCCAGTCCAGTGGAACCTCCCCAGTCATCCAGGACTGTTGGAAGATGATGGAAAGGGGTTTGGCCAGTACATCTGCCAGCTCCCTCAAAACTCTCAGGTGGACTCCATCTGGCCTCATAGACTTGTGGGCATCTAGCTGGGCAAGCAAGTCTCTAACCACCTCCTCTTGGACCTTGGGAATCTCATACTTCTCTTCCAACCCTTGGGGTTGTGCACAGAGGGAACAATTTTCCTTACTGTTAAAGACTGAGGCAAAGTAGGCATTGAGCACTTCAGCCTTGTCTTCATCCCCTGTTACTGCTGTTCCCTCTGCATCTACTAGGGACTGGAGATTCTCCCTAGCCCTCCTTTTGCTGTTGACATATTTGTAGAAAGACTTTTTGTTGTCTTTCACAGTCTTGGCCAATCACATTTCTAGTTGGGCCTTAGCCCTCCTGATTTTTTCCCTGCACTTTCTCACTTTCTCCCTGTAGTCCACCCAGGATGCCTGCCCCTTCCTCCAGAGGTCGTAGGCCCTCCTCTTCCTATTGATGTCTCTCAGGATCTCCCTACTCAACCACGCTGGTTTCTTACCCCTCCGGCTACTTTTCCGGAACTTGGGGACGGCTTTCTCCTGAGCTGCTAGGAGTTCCTTCTTGAAGAGCGCCCAGCCCTCATGGACACTTTGCCTTCAAGGAGCGCCTCCCATGGGACTTTTCTGACCAGCCTTCTGAACAGCCCAAAGTCTGCTCTCTGAAAGCTGAGGGCGACTGTTCTGCTAACCTCCTTCTTCATTTTACCCCACACTGAGAACTCTATTATCTCATGATCGCTTTGCCCCAAGCGTCCTCCAACCTTCACATCCCCCACCAGTCCTTCTCTGTTCACCAACAGCAGGTCCAGGAGGGCACCGTCCCTTGTCGGTTCACTCGCCAGCTGTGTGAGGAAATTGTCTTCCGCACACTCCAGGAACCTCCGGGACTGCTTCCTTTCTGCTGTATTATACTCCCGGCCTATATCTGGGAAATTGAAGTCTCCCACAAGGACTAGAGGTAGCGATTTTGAGACTACACTCAGGTGTTTGTAGAAGACATTGTTGTTGACATTTGCTTAGTTCTAAACTGTAGATCACAGCAGCTGAGCAGCTTTGACACTGACTTGTAACAGGGAGAAAAAAACCAGGATGAGAGTTGATAATATGATACAACAATTTAACTTCAGTAGGTAGCATAGCAACTAGAGAACATTCAGAAAAATTCCCTTGTTGACTTTATAGAAGTGGATATGTACTTATTCTACAACACAACTTTTATGCTCAGCCTGCAGAACTGCAGAAATTTTCAATTTGGTGTTGCTCCAGGTTAAAAAACACACCAGTTGAAAAATGTGAATTGGAATAATTTGCCATCATATATGACTGATTCCCGTTCTGTATTCAGCAAGCTGCAAGGAATGGGTTTGAGTGGAATCCATATGGAAGTTGGCACGATATATTAAATTTAAGGCCTCTATTTCACAACTCCCTACAGAAATTGTGCATATAATGTAGCTGAAGTGCTTTCTTCATACTGTGTAACCCAGCTCTTTTAGTATTCTCATTAATTCCTTGCCCTTTTCTGCTGTATGCACCATTTAGAATTACACTAAGAGGAGGAAGGAATTGTACTGGGGTCTGTCATGCATTAGATATTCTTGTATTCATTTTAAATTTAGATATAAACAGCAGGAAAAAGACAGAAGTTCGTATAATGATGTGGTAAGTAGTCAGGCTTTTCAACTTAATTGCTATTTTCACACCTATTGTCTGGTTCGTATTTCCTGCAATGAAAATGCGTATCAGTAATCCAATTCCTAGAATTTAACTATTCTCTCCTATTTATCTTGAAGTCTAGACTTAATACACATACTTCTCTCCTATATCCTTATGTCTCCTACTGAGTATTGTGTAGTGATAAAGCTCTGACTTTTTTAAAACATGAGACAATTTTCATCCAATTATTTAGCCTCTTGAAGTACACTTTGCTGTGGTGGAGGCTTCCAGTGAGAAACAAAATGCCAAAATTGGCATGCTGAATATTCTGCATGCCAACAGAAACCTCATCCTTGCCAGATGGAACTAACATGTTAAATAGATCATTTTATTTCAAATGGAAATGTTTTAATGACTGTTTCTGTGCTGTCTTCCTGTTTAGATTGTATTAAAAATTTGCACTCATATGGCCGAGAGTGTAGAAGATCTTGCTAATGAATGCTAACATTTCCATTCAGAAGCCAAGTTAAACATGTAACAAAAGTAGAAGCCCAGATAGAGAGAACTAAGTATGCTGTGTCCTTAGGAGTTATGGATTCCATAAAGACAAAAAAACCTTTGGACAAAGATTCAATAGAAATTCAAAATATGAAATAGAAAGGGGACAGTACCAATATCTTGGTATCGGAATATCCCACAGACTTTGATTAATTGTATTAATTTGTTCCACCTTGGTAGCCAGTCCTTTGTGTGTTTGATGGCTGTCTGTTACTAACAGGAGTGTGTTCGATAAGTTAGAAGGAGAAATTTGTATTCCATGCATCTTCAAGAGAGGAGGATCTGGCATATTCACCCAGTGTGAGCACATAAGCAGAGCTGTGTGATTCTAATAAGTCACTGTATATTCTTCATCATTTTGGATTTAAAAGTCCTTGTTCCTCTGTGTTATAGGATTACATAATACCAAATAGACGACACTTTTATTTGTATTGCTTAGCTAATGTTTGTAATATATAAATTTACACTATTGAAAAAAAGCTATTTAAATAATTATATGAGTCCATGAAAAAAATACATACCATTCTTGCTTGTTTATGTAATTTCTTCTACCTTATGCACAGTTGCTTTTGTGTTCTGTCACTGAGGAAAAATATTTAGGAAAAACAAATACTGTAGCACTTAAAAGATTACAATTTAAAAGAAGGTGAAATATGAATACATGCATATAAAGTGAAAGCTAGAAACAATTCCATTTGATCTGACACTTGTGTTCTGTAGAAGTATTAAATCTATTATTTGAAACCAATCAACAGAGAAGAACAAAGATGTGTAAACTTGTACACTGAATACATTCAAGGAAATTAGGATTACTCACATGTTGCCTTAGTAAAAAATGACCACTTTCCATACGTGAGTTTTGTTGCAAATGAGTTGTCAAATTTCTGCTATATTAGTTAACCCCATTTAATAATCAGAACAGTAATGCAAAGCATACACAAGAAATACTGAATCATTTCTTTGTATTCCTTAATTTTGTGTATTTGACTTTTATGAAGGTTACTTTGCTTTCTCCAGTGGCCTCAGGAGCTGACAGCTGTGTAATTTGGTCAGTAAGTTGTGAATAAGTAAGAAAGGTAACAGTACAAAGAAGAGCATTAGAAACCTGGGTGCTGAGACGAAGATACTTACATATGCTGATTGTTTTTGTTTGTTTTGTTTGTTTGCTTAATAACAGATCATACTAGATAGCAGTAAAAAGATATTGCCCTTCTTAGAGTTAAAAAGAAACTTCTATTGAGACACATGAGACATGGCATGTCATCCACAGGGACCTGGACAGGCTGTAGAACTGGGACTGTGAGAACTTCATGAGGTTCAACAAGGTCAAGTGCAAGGTCCTACAACTGGCTCAGGGCAATCCATGATTTCAGTACAGGATGGGGAATGATGTGATTGAGAGCTGCCCTGCAGAGAAGGACTTGGGGGTGCTGGTTGAAAATAAGCTCGACATGGGCTGGCAATGTGCACTCACAGCCCAGAAGGCCAAACGTATCCTGGGCTGCATCAAAAGAAACATGGTCAGCAGGTTGAGGGAGGTGATTCTGCTCCTTTATTCCTCTCTTGTGGGACCTTACCTGGAGTATTGTGTCTGGTTCTGAAATCCTCAATGTAAGGATATGGAACTCTTGGGTCAGGTCCAGAGGAGGCTACAAAGATGGTCAGAGGTCTGGAGCACCTCCCATATGAAGACAGGTTGAGAAAGTTGGGGTTGTTCAGCCTGGAGAAGAGAAGGCTCTGAGGATATTTTGTAGGGACCTTCCAGTACCTGGAGGGCCTACAAGAAAGCTGGGGATGGACTGTTCACAAAGGCTTGTAGTGACAGGACAAGGGGGAATGGGTATAAGCTGGAGAGGGACAGATTTAGACTAGACATAAGGAAGAATGTCTTCACCATGAGAGTGGAGAGACACTGGCACAGGTTGCCAGGGGAAGTTGTGGCTGCCCCATCCCTGGAGGTGTTCAAGGCCAGGTTGGGTGGGGCTTGGAGCAACCTGATCTAATGGGAAGTGTCCCTGCCCACCACAAGGAGGTTGGAATTAGATGATCTTTAGGGTCCTTTCCAACTAAAACCATTCTATGACTCTATGTCCCTATGTAAAAATATTTCACTCATTTTATTTAATTTTTTTAATAGAAATCCTGCTTCCCCTCTTGTTCACTTATAAATAGTTACCTTTTTTTTTGGTGAGTTGCTCAGTTTATTTCTTATTTCTATTACTAATTTTGTTCTAATTTAAAGGTATTTTCTAAGATGTATGAATTCTAAGATATTCTGTTTGCAGTTCTTGTGTCCTTTTTCATTGTTTTTTTTCTGCCTACACATTTCCAGCCCATCTTCGTGTTGCCTGCTGTTCTCTTAAATAATGTAATCTCAGAAACCACTGCTCCTTCCAGCACAGTTACTTGTTTGGAAAGAAGCAAAACCAGTGCTGCAGGTGTAATCTGGCACCCTCCCCACTCCAGTCCTTATAACTTCATAAATCTTGACCCTGCCATAGTCCCACAATTACATTTCAGGACACAAAGCCAAGCAGTGTTATTCACTCAGTGCCCTAATTTACATTTCCCAAGACAAAAGAACATACAGATAATGTTTCAGAGCTCTCTGTGCTTTTACATTTGTCTAAAGGTTAGTTTCAGGTCCAGTACAAGAAACCTGGCAAAGGGGAAGGTGGTGATTAAACTTTAGAATGAATTAAAACTAAATAAAGATTAAGGAAAATGCAGGACTTAATCTCTCATTGTTCTCATGCCAGCTGAAAATATAGATCAGTGTATATTCTAATATCAGAAAAGTGCACCTGCTGTTTCTTTTGTGGAACAGAAAATGACTATTATGGATTTTTTGGCATGTCTAGCAAGACAAACTTCCCCTGCACATAGGTCCTTGGTCAAAATTTTGTGCTTAGAACACCCTAAATAAAGAAAAATGCAACTTGAAATGCTTTTAGAAAAGTACATTGACTTCTGCCTCCAGATACTGTGGTAGGGCTGGGAATTTACATCACGTAACTTTAGACATCTGCAAAATATATACTCTTCTACGTTGATGTTCCAGACGTTTATAACCAATAGGAGGAAGTAAGCACAATGAGGTCATGACTCACATCTGCTATAAATGTCTATTTAGGATAAGATGAGTAGTGCCCAGAATTACTTGTTCATAAGTCTAGGCAATTACTGCAGATGGAGATGTCTACACTGGAGCTCTCTAATGTCAGGTGACCTGAATGCCACCCTATTTTACTTAGGAGAAATGTAATAGGGTTTCCAGTGAGAAAGTTCAGTGCTGTAAGAACTCCTTTAGAAGTATTAAAAACAGTAGTTTTCACTTAGAAAATTTTGTGGTTATTATTGTCAGGTTGTGTGTCAGAACAAGTATTTCACAGCTTCATGTTACCACAGGTTTGGGGGACCTGCACATGAGCTGAGATTTCTCTCTGCTGATCCATCCATAAAGACACAAAGCAAAGATTTGGTCTCTGGCCAGTTTACCATCTATTCTACACAAGAAATTGGAAGCAAAACACAACAAGGAAGTGATAGGGTTAAAAATAGCAGTTAATTGAGTGGAAGCACCAATGGGCTAGGTGTTATCTAGCTTCTTTTAGAGAAAGAGCGCTCATAGAAATTCTTTGAAAGATTATAAGGTGCTTCTGTGGGCCTTACTATGAAGTTCTCCCAAGTATAGAGAGGATCCTGGGTCTAAGCCTGAAGCTGTGTGTAAGCCTGAAGGTGCTTGTTGTTCACCAGGTGAACACACCAACACATCGATGTTCCCTTTGTCAATTCCAAGCAAAAGAAAGTGGCAATAAAAGACCTTAGTTCATAATGTGGACAAAAATATTAGTTGTGTGAATGTGTGGAAGGGCGCATTTGGAGGCATAATGTTAATATTTGAAAACAAAGAGAAATCCAAGTTAAATCCTACATCTTTGTGATTTTAGTACATATGATAGCCATAGCAATTGAGTAAGAAAGAAGCAGAAATGCCTTAAGAAGAAGATGTAGCCATTTTGAGCTTAATTTGACAGTTGTCCACAGGAGGTTATAGAGACATGCTGAGTGTTTGTTTTGGAAGAGAGTTAGGTCTGGAATAAAAGGGTAGATTTGTAACTGCAGCCCAGAGATAGTAGGTGAACTTCAAAATAATATAATTGTCAGAGAAATAGGAGAGTGGTGGTCTGCAGAACACCAAGATGAAAATAGGACTGGGGATTCAAAGACTGTTTGAAAGGCCAGAGTTGAAGGAATGGGGGGAGAACTCAAGGCTTGCTCAAGATAAGACATTTATGACATCTCTGTGCCATAAAGAAATGGAAAAAAATTGGAAAACTAACAAATGGGACACATTTTGAAAAACCTCATACCACAAGATTTTTGATTGGGCTCACAGTATCTGCAATAGGTTAAAACAAGTTTTCAGAGCCTGAAAATTGACAGAAAGGAACAGCAAGTCTAGAAATGCTCTTTGTGGCATGAAGAAGGACCTGTTTTCAAAAGGACTACTCATAACTGTCTGCAATATGGGGGTTGGGGCTTGACAGTCCTTAATGTAGATCTTTTCATGTTCTATAAAGCATAGCAACAAGTGTGAGAGTGGGTTATTGCTTAGTCTTATTGTCTTCAGGTGGTGAAATATGTAAAGGGAAAATCTGCATTTTCAATAGAATTGACTGATTTTTTATTCTTCTACTGTCCGTCTATCTGATAAGGGTTGGTTTTGAAATTCATCGCATCTCCAACTGGAGAGAATGTGGACAGGACAAGAGATGTACAGTGTTAAAATCAGATAAATGTCTATTTAAGTGAGTATTCTCAAGTGTTTGGAATGCAGAGGGTACCATGAGAAACAAATAAAGCCATTACATTCATTGTTAACAGAACTGGGCTTCACAGATGTTTCTGTAATGCATAGATTTCTGCCATCTCAAAGAAGGTTTTCAGCTGTCCTTGCAATTTTAAGAGTAAAATATTCTATTAAAGGAACAAGTGAAAATAAATGAAACATATAATTACTCTTACAATGGACAAATTGTTGACATGTCAAACCATAGAGACAGGAACTCTAAGTTATAATTCTCGTTCCCATTTAAGAATGTGTTTAAAGAAATAATTAGAAAAATCCAAGACAGTCCCCTCTCTCAGTGCTTTCCTGAAGCTTCCTTTGTGGATTCATTTTACTATACTTTTTCTTAATTTTGTTTTAAACTTCCCACACTTTGCCATGGAGATCATTTGCAGTTGAAAAAGAGCATTTAGGGGTTTTTAGTTTAACAGTTCTCCTGAAAACTGAGGACATAGTAGGTTTGTACAAATTCCCTGCAGCCTGGATGTGCCAGACTTTTACAGCTGCATTCTTCTTCTTTATCAACTAATCAAAACCCTTTAGTGCTATCTTTCAGCAAGGCTGTGGATTATTTATCCCTTTGGATTTGGATGTTTTTACAGATGTCAATGTAGCTGCATTGTGCAACGAAGCCAATCGTTTGGCTGCCCCCTGCATTATGTGAAATAATAGTGCATCTTTTGTGTGGGCACTATTGATGCAGAAGTGAATGAGCCATGAAATCAAGGTGTGAATTGCTGTAGAACTGTCTGCCCCCCTTCCCCTTTCTCTTTTTACAAATTTTCTTGGGGCCAGATTCTTGGTAAAAGAAATTATAATGCTTGCACAATCTCACAACTTGTTTCTCAGTATTTTATTACCCCTTAGTTATGAGAAATTGAGTTTACGTCTGCCTTAGACATTGTAGAAGGCAACCTTGACCCAAAGTGAAGTGTGATAAATGATACTTCTAAACTCATATTACACATATTCTAATTGTGCCATTTTGAATTGTTTAGCAAAAGGAATAAGTGATTTAGTGTACATAAAACTCTGTTTTGTAAACATTGCTTCCGTAGAAAACTAGGCTAAAAAGAAAGAAATTTGCTTCTGGTTTTTTTCTCTTGCAGAAGTATCATATCTTGTTTTCTTTTAGTGATGGTTGAGTTTTAGATTTCCATCCCTAGCCTGTGGTTTTGCATGGAGGGTCAGAAAGGATGAGTAGTCTACAAGGAGCTAAGAGCGCAAGAAACTCTAGAGAAGCAGGGTGCATTTTCACTGGCTAATAGTAGAAAAATCATGGCTTTTCAGTGTGTATTGTAAAGCTGTCCCACAAATCTACCACTACAGTATGAGAAGCTTGCAAAAGCAGAATTTGAGCCGGAATAAAACTGAATCTCAAGCTGTGTGACAATAGTTCTTCCAGTAATACAGAGCCAACACTAGCTCTGGGTCTATCTGCGGAGTTGTGCAGTGTAACTTGCTGTAGGATGGGTGAGTCACACATGCACCTGCCTCAGGGTGCATGTGTAACTCAGGTTCCCCAACTCTGACATAGGCATGATCATATAGGATTGACTGTTAACATTCCCTTTTGTCATAAAGTGGGGCTTAGTGTTCTTTTCTTTCATTCTCTCAATAAATAACTTTTATCCAGTAGTGCTGCAACAAGCCACATGCTGAGAGGTAGCAGGAGTAGCAGTACCATTTTCTTTTGAAGAAATCTATCATTTTCATTGTACTGATAGTAATTTAGTCTTTCTGCGTGTCTGTTGAAGGCAAGGAGAGTTTCTCTTGAACTTTACTTTCAGAAAGTGTCTGGTGAAATACATGTCAGAAGCAACAGGATCCATAACTCTGATTAAGGAGATCAGAATCTTCTCCCTTAACTCAGGAAATATGTCACTTTTAGGTCAGTTGCATCAAGCCAAAGGAGATCTTTTTCTTGCTATGCTTTCCTGTTGCTTGTATTATAATAAAGCTCCTTTCTGACGGTACTGGATAACTCAGGATTTTATTCCCTTTTTTATTTCTGTTTGTAACTGCTAACTGTCTGCCAAGTCTATTTAAAAACTACCCTCCTGTTGCTGCTGTGCTCAGGTTAAGGTGAATGTGATGATTTGACCGTTGCGGGTTTTGAGGATGAAGTTCCATGAAAGACTTCATACAAGCTGTAAGAGTCACTGCCACCCCAAGGCAAGAAAATCTGCAATGTCTTAGGCTACTCACCTCACCTTCTTAAAAATTTTTGTTTTCTTCTCTGGGATTTCACTGGCAGACCTATATTACATAAGAAGCCTCGCGATGTTATACGGTAAGCATTCCTTCTGCCCACCTTCTGTCATCTTGAGGCAGCTCCACAAGCCTGAACTGGTATATGTGGGTCACCTGATGAACTGGATTGCAGAGCTGACCTGACTTTAAAGCAGTTTTGCAAATTTACAGCTGTCCAGTCTGGTCTGCAATGTGACTCCAATTTATTTTATATGAATGACTGGTTTTGCTACAAAAAGCAATATTCATTATATTATGTACTCAACACTCTGTGTTGTCAACATTCATAGCACCCCATTTCCAGGCTGGGATAGAACTGAATGTACCAACATCTAGATTAATTTACACAGAACCCTTTTGTTTACATGTAGCTAGTGGATCACTCCCCTTCTCCCCTCTCCCACCCACTTCGCCCCTTTATTTGCCCAAAAGCTACATAGTGCAAAAAGGCAAGTACCTAAAACTGTAATGAACAACAGCTCTGTTAATGTATTAAGTTCATTGGTTTTACTGCCTTATAGTGTTTGCATTGCTTTTGTAGCACTGGAAAGATGCAGGGTATCATTTCATAGAATCATAGAATGTTAGAATCATAGAATGATAGAATCATAGAATGATAGAATCATAGAATAACCAGGTTGGAAGAGACCCACCAGATCATCGAGTCCAACCATTCCTATCAATCACTAAACTGTGTCCCTCAGTGCCTCTTCCCATGCCTTAAACACCTCCAAGGAAGGTAACTCAACCACCTCCCTGAGCAGCCTGTTCCAGTGCCCAATGACCCTTTCCGTGAAATTCTTTTTCCTAATGTCCAGCCTAAACGTCCCCTGGTGGAGCTTGTGGCCATTCCCTCTTGTCCTATCCCCTGTCCAGGGAACTACAGGCCTGTCAGTCTGACCTCAGTACCGGGGAAAGTCATGGAGCGGGTGATCTTGTGTGCGATCGTGAAGCACTTGCAAGAGAACCGGGTGATCAGGCCCAGTCAACACGGGTTCATGAAAGGCACGTCTTGCCAGAGTAACCTGATCATCTTCTATGACCAAGTGACTAAACTCTTGGACAAGGCAAAGGCTGTGGTTGTATCTTCCTGGACTTCAGTAAAGCCTTTGATACAGTTTCTCACAGCATTCTGCTTCGGAAACTGTCACCTCTGGCCTGGACGGGCGCACACTCTCCTGGGTGGAAAACTGGTTGAATGACCCGGCCCAGAGAGTGGTGGGAAATGGAGTTAAATCCAGCTGGAGGCCAGTGACAAGTGGGGTTCCCCAGGGCTCAGTCCTGGGTCCAGTCCTGTTCAATGTCTTTATCAACGACCTGGATGAAGGCATTGAGTCCTCCCTCATCAAGTTTGCAGATGACACCAAGCTGGACAGAAGCATCGATCTGCTTGAGGGTCGGGAGGCTCCAAAGGGATCTGAACAGGCTGGACTGCTGGGCTGAGACCAACGGCATGAGGTTTAACAAGGCCAAATGCCGGGTCCTGCACTTGGGGCACAACAACCCTAAGCAGAGGTACAGACTAGGAGAAGCCTGGCTGGAAAGCTGCCCGGAGGAGAAGGACCTGGGGGTGTTGGTTGACAGCGACTGAACATGAGCCAGCAGTGGCCCAGGTGGCCAAGAAGGCCAATGGCATCTTGGCTTGTATCAGAAACGGCGTGACCAGCAGGGCCAGGGAGGTTCTTCTCCCTCTGTATTCGGCACTGGTGAGACCGCACCTTGAATCCTGTGTTCAGTTCTGGGCCCCTCACCACAAGAAGGATGTTGAGGCTCTGGAGCGAGTCCAGAGAAGAGCAAAGAAGCTGGTGAAGGGGCTGGAGAACAGGCCTGATGAGGAGCGGCTGAGAGAGCTGGGGGTGTTTATCCTGGAGAAGAGGAGGCTGAGGGGAGACCTTATTACTCTCTACAACTACCTGAAGGGAGGTTGTGGAGAGGAGGGAGCTGGCCTCTTCTCCCAAGTGACAGGGGACAGGACGAGAGGGAAAGCTCTGCCAGGGGAGATTTAGGCTTGAGGTAAGGAAAAAATTCTTCACAGAGAGGGTGGTTAGGCATTGGAATGGTCTGCCCAGGGAGGTGGTTGAGTCACCGTCCCTGGAGTTGTTTAAGGTGAGGGTGGATGAGGTGCTTGGGGGCATGATTTAGGGAATGGTGGGAATGGTTGGACTCAATGATCCGGTGGGTCTCTTCCAACCTGGTTATTCTGTGATTCTGTGATTCTGTGATTCTGTCACTTGGGAGAAGAGCCCAGCTCCCTCCTCTCCACAACCTCCCCTCAGGTAGTTGGAGAGAGCAATGAGGTCTCCCCTCAGCCTCCTCTTCTCCAGGCTAAACACTCCCAGCTCTCTCAGCCATTCCTCATAAGGCCTGTAATTTAACCACTATTTGCCTTGCTTTGACAACCTCATCTGTTCTTCCTTTACTTACAGTAAAATATCACTTATTTAAAACAAATTAAAAAAAAATCTATCATAGGCCTTGAAGCAGGTACTTGTTTGGCCCAATTTTCCCAAGCTATATATCAACTTCTAGTCATTCCCCAAATGCAGAGAACTGCCAAAAAGATTTATAGATTTGCTACTAACTCTCTTGACTACAGAACTTATTCAATTAAAGAAATCTATGTATGATCCAGCATGTCTCTGTTTATGCTCAACAGCACTTCTGCTCAGAGCAGGAAGAATAACACAGATTACATCATTATTACCAGGAAGAGCATAGAGAGTTCCTACAATTAGCATTATGATAAAAGATTTCCCCAATGCTCCTGATCTAACTATTTTCCTGTGGGCTCTTGTAGTTTTTTTAACTTCCATTGTTCCCACTTAGAAGATAGGTTCTTTCTTTATGATATAAATATTTTTCATTAATCACTTCTCTTTATACTTTTCCCAAAGTATTCAATTTTTGCCAAGTTTTCATTAAAGACAAACAACAAAAACCTCTTCAGTCTTCATGCCTGTGTAGAACTTCTCAGTGTTTTTCATAGAACAAAGAGTCTTTTAACTAATATGTCAGCAATCTGCAGAACATTTGACCTATCACGGTGAAATGGTGCTTGAAAACATCTTCAAGTACACCAAACAAGAAAAACATATGTAACAAAAAATCCCATAAACCTTTGAACTGTAGAGTTTCTTCTGGAAACTTCTTTCCCTGAACATTAAAGAGATCAGAACTGCACGTATGTGTAACTAATACAACACTGGCTTCTAAAAATGTTCCTGAAGTCTTATCTCTTCATACAAAAAATAAGTACAGTGTTTAATAGATGTGTTCTTGGAAAGTTTGGTCCATGTACATAAATAATATTTCACAGTTTTATGCTTAAACCACATAGTAAGCACATAGATATAGTTCTATTAAACATGTTATTTCCAGTACATTTATTATGAGAAAATAGGTATTAGAATTTCTTCTTCAGTGGGAAATGGTATACAAACCTAAGGAAAAGATAGTTTGTTGCTCTATCAGCAACTATTTTTAAGTCACCTATAATCACCCCAAGCATTTACCTACATCTTTAGGTATGACCACTTGGCTTGAATTGGAGTTTTTCCTATGATAAACTGCATTACAAATGCAGTTTTTAAATTCATCTTTTTATTCAACAGAAGCAATTTTTTTTTCTCCAGCTACGGCAGATGTAGGCTTTTGTCTTGTAGTTGCCTGTATATTTTGCATTTCTAATTAAGTCATACTAAAGTTTTCTTCTCTGTTTATAGTTCCCTTCCACACTCAGCTAATCCAAGGCTGCTGGAAACTTCACGTCACTAGATCTCCTGAGATAGACGCTGTCTGTTGTGCCAAGCTGCTGTTGTGGGGTTTGGACCTTCCTGAGAGGGAGTGGTGAAGCTTTGCAGCCCTTCTGCAAAATGTGCCTGTTACAGCCCAGCAGTCACCTAATCACTGCTGGGATCGATCACGCTTATGAGGCAAGGAGAAGTTTGCACTGAACTGCACCTACAGGAACTGGGAAAGGAAGGGTGTACACAAATGTGTTTCCAGTAGAAGAAGGAGCAAACATTACAAAAATGTGCTGAGGATTTAAAATGATTGATTTTTCCTTCTTAGCTTCTTTATGCTGGGTACTTTGCAAAGAGCTTCACAGGTGCAGCTTAACAGTTCTTTAGTGATTTTTATCCCACCTAACGCAAATGGCAGTAGAAAGACTGCACTTTTAAGTAATAGCTAAACGTCATCCAGGCTTTGCATAATAAGCTCTGAATTTGTAGTCAGTGTTTTACAGAGTTGTGCTTAGGTAACTCTGGAAATACCTGCATTATTGTGCTTAACCAGGAAGAATCTCCAATGAAATTAGAAATGCAGAGGATTCTGACAGTTTAAACCCGTATTTCTCAAGATTTACCCTGCTGCTCTGACAGGGTGATGCACCGAAACCTCATCCCATTCCTCACAGAGCAAACGTGGTGAGAACTGCCTTCCCCACCACTCTAACATCATTTGCCTTAAAATGGATTTTAGCTCAAATTATCACCACTGAAGGCATATTTCATTAGAAACCCTCACTCTCATATTTAAAAGACACAATGGATGCATTTTTTAGGGCAGAGGGATGACCCAAAAACAAGGATGAAAGAATGAAAGGCAGAGGGCTGGGAATCAAGCAAAGGAATGAAAAACAATAAAGGAGTCGAGAAAAAACCCTGCTGGTGTGACTAGAAATGTAATGAGAAGAGCCAATATACTTCCTCCCAGTACATGTACTCTCTCTCATTTTTCAGAACTAGACAGGATTACCTAGCCTCAGTGTTAACATAAAATTAATACCAATAAATTCATGGGAAGGAGTACATTTGCCTTTTTTCCACAGGTGTAAGCAGTTAATATTTTTTTGGGGCTCTCTTTAATCCATTACTATTTTACTGATAACTGAATCCAATCATAAGCCATTTATTAACATTGCCAAAAGGGACCTGTAAAACACACATGACTAAAGAGATTATTTTTTCAGCTACAGACCTGTGGCTTGCAAATTGAAAACAAACTGGAGAGGGATTTAATGGTTATGTGCAAATCCTCGGTTACTTGATCATGGTGCTTTAGAGTGCTCAATTCCAGATTTGTCAGTTCAGAAGAAAATCATCATAGAAAATCTTACCGGCCTCCAATCAAAAGAGATTGTATTTCCAGAACTATTTCTAAGGATAAGACCCCACTATGGAAGCATATTAGACTATGGTGGTTTGGGCAGCTTGTTTTCAGCTGATATTATGTTCCTTGAAGGAAATGCTATGTGTTTGATAGGATTTATTTAAAGACCACACAATGATGCTCACTCAGATATGGATGGAAATATGTTTGAAAGCATACAGAAGATTGTTTAAGGTTTGAAAGGGTTATGAGAAAGCCGTAAGACATTTGATAGCAGCTTCCCTCTGGACCAGATGAAGATAAAAAAAGGCTGTTGTTAAGGGAATACAGCTTTTAAAAACAAATTAGTATTAATTCATTTACAGAAGGAAAACTCTATGTGAATGATATTCAAGGTATTTTATGAGACTGTGTTTTTGATATATGTTTCAATCACAGAGGGAAGGTGACATGCCACAGCCCTTCCTCTATGCCAGCATTTCCTGGAGGTAATGGATTTGACTATTGTCATGCTTAATCCCATGTCAAACAAAGAAACACTGGACCTGCTATGCAGTTCTGGATTGCCTTTCTATCTATCTTTATTAAATTCAATATTTTCAGGAAGGGATTAATTTTCTTATTGCTGATTTACTGATTTATATACAACATGAATTGTGTATATGCAAGATGCTCACTTGGATACATGCAGCACTATTTTAAGGGAAGAATCTGAGATGTGTTGAGAGATGATGGTGGCTAACACCAGTCTATTGCCATTGCTCAAAATCTCCTTATCCTCCTAGGAAAGACAACAGTGAGAGCAAAGTTTTGAGAGTGGCAGAACTGGCTGAGTAGCCTGAGCACATCAAGCATATTGGTGTATTGTTCACTACTTTGAAATAATAGCCAGTGTGCCCTATTTTAATGGTTGTGAATTTAAGTCGTTTAAACTGAGGTAGGAGTTTAGATACATAACTCCTCTTAATCTCCAAAGTTGGTAGAATGTGGTGCTGGAAATGCCCACAGATAAAGCCCACATTTAAAAGGGAAAGATATAATTTAGTTATTAGCTTGTTCTGAGTATTTTTGTGTTAAAATAATGTCATTTTAAAAATACCTTTTTCGTTAAATTCTGTCTTGAAGAGGCATGATCTGGCAATGAGAAGAAAAAGGGAGAAGAAATCAAGGTGGCCACAGAACTGTCAAATCTGCTGTTGTGAGTGGAGCCGAGCCACCCACGGAGTAAAGCATCTTCCCGCAAGCTTAGACACCAAACAATCTTTGTACACCACAGGTGCACCTGCTGTCCCTGGGACAGAGCTGGCATATGCCAGCCTTCTCACAGCAGCCTCCAGGGTGGGGAGTAGTCCTTTGCTCTCCTTAAAGTATCTTCTCATGTTGCTATATCGCTCCTGCTTCGGTTTGGGTTTTTTGGGTTTTTTTTGTTTTGTTTTGGTTTTTTTGTTAAGTACTTTTCTCCTTGTCAGTGGTGTACAAGGGATCAAAGCAAAGATAAAATAAGAGATGTATGATGCTCACACATTCATAGTGTAAGTACATATGTGTGTGTGTGTGTGTGTGTTGTAACATATAAAATTATTTAGGTAAACCAGTATCTGGTTTCTCCTTAGTTGGAAATCAAGATTACAGCACTGCTAGACATTCTAAAAGGTTGTCTGTGTGAAAAAAATATTGGTTTTACACAATGATTGAGTACACTTACAGTCCCTAATCCTGAAAGCTGTTGGAGTGTTTCCTCTTCATCTAGCTAGTATTTATTTACATCAAATAAAAATTATTCCCTTTTTGTCCTAAGGGGAAGGATGGCCAACAGATGGATCCCAAGAAATGTTATTAACCACTTAGGATGTTTTGACACTTTGCTGAATATTGCTTCATTAATGGTGAAAATAAATGGTTCTTCTCATTGTCTAGCAACTAGCGTTATTTAGAGAAAGGTATTACTATGAGAAAGATACTATAAAATGCATATTTTAGTTACTGAGATATAGATATTCTTGGGATGCTTTGGGTGAGGTTATTAGAAAGTATGTACTTTTCTTCTCATGTATATGTGGACACTTTTAATTGAAGATTAAATCTTCAGTTTTTCAGCTCAAAGACTGATTTCATAATGAAAATAAGAGTCCCATCAGACAGGTCAAATGCAGACTCTTTAGACACCTTGCTCTTTTTTTTTTGCCTTGATTTTCTTTTGCCATAAACTCTGAACTTTTGCCCTTAAAGCACTTTGTAGGATAAAGCAGAATGAACTTCATCAACCTCCTGAACCTCACTTCTATCTGATAAGACAACTCGTAAGTCAATAGTCTATGAAAATTTTAAGATATATTGAAAGACTGGATTTGATTTCTGTTCTCGCCTAAATAATGGCAATAATAGAAATCTAATTCCAACAAAGCAGGTGTAAATTCATCACAGAATTACAGCTGGAAAATACAAATAAAATAATTAAAATATCACTGCTTAGGTGTTAAAACAGTAACTCCTTTACAAATTAGTAATTGAGATTCAACCATAAAGTCCTAAATAGCTAACCAGGTACATGAATAATCTTTCCATGTCAGTTTCCATGTCATTTCCAGGTCAGGTTTGTTCAGTACACAACATGTGAGAAAAAGGTCAATTAATTCTTTGTGTTAATTATTTCCTTCCCTAAACTGAAAAATGATGATACCTACCACGAAGCACTATGTACCAATGCTTTTGCGTAAGCTGGGAGAAGACATTGGACTGGTCAGAAAACCAGCATTATGGGAGACTATTTGGGTGTGTCTCGGTATGCTTCCCTTGAGCACTCAATTGAAGCAAAGTAAAACTTTTGTAAAATGTACTTGAAAGGTCATGTGCGTGCCCAAAACCAGTTCACAACTAGAGGACTGTCCCTTACCCTTCACAAGACCTCCAACCACCAGGTGGTGGGCTGCCTCAGGACAGCTGGGACTCTGTTCTCCCTCCTTTACTTTGTTTGTCTTGCCCAGAAATAGGGGGGAAAAAAAGTTATCTAAAAACTGTCATCCTTCTCTAATAAATATTGATACCCAAACATTTCAAACAAAGCCTGTCAAAAGCTAAGTGAAATACATGCCCTGAAAAAGGCCTCTGATTAAAAACAAAGCTCTGAGCTTAGATCTTTTTTCAGACCTGGAGTCAGCGACTGTCTATTTCCTCACTAATACACTGTAACAGTTAGATCTTTATTGCGATCTCTAACCACAGTTTTTGGAAGACACGTGTGGTACTGCAGGAGAACTAAAGCATATGTGTCAGCCCCTGCTGCCAAATGAAATTGTTCTTGGCATGGAGTCACTTGCCTGTGAACTGTGATTGAAGCTGCTGTCCAAAGTCAGTGGCCTAAGATCAGACGGGAACTGCTGAAAAGCTAAAGAGCTAAACTGATGGATCTTGCCTAGCTGTGTGTCAGAATCTTTAGAAACACCATTTTCTGCTCTATGTGAAATTCCTAAAGCCTTCTGGTGAATGAGTTTCAGTTCATTACTTCAGTGGACTGAGAGAAGAAATCACCTATGCAAACTGCCATTACTGACTCTGAGGTCTTTCCAGTTTTAGCCTTAATTTCAAACTGGTTTCACTTTTTTTCTGAAGCCTTTGGCTGTGTGAGTCTTTAAATGAATCTGCCTAATGAACAATGTTACCATCTTCCCAAATCATCCATGGCAGATATCATGCGACATTTTTTTCTGTGATGGCCACTTTAACATTAACTATCCCTGCAGGACAGATGCAAAACTAAATTTATTATTGTGGTATCTATCACCTCTCTACCCAAAGGATCTCAAAACAGTATGTAAACACTGACCCAAGACTTGTGCACCCTGTCACAGATGGGGTTTAATTGTATGTCTCAAATGGTTCTGCTTGGGTTAGTTACTGAACTGGGGTTTTAAGCCTAAAACACCACTGGAACGGAAACAATGATAGCGTATCCCTTGTTCCTGCTATGCTACAGAAAAAGAATGAAAGGTAAATTATTGACCAAGCTCAAAAATATGAAGCCTTTTCTTTAGAACCAAAATAACCACCCCCTCAGGCCACACAGAACTCCAAAAAAATCACAAAACCCCAACAGAATCCCAAATCCCCAAATTCTTATGTCTGTGCAAAAGACAGACTTATTTTGTGAAGCTTCCCTCAGCAGATCTAGGGAGCATAAATTCTGGGCTGCTTCTGCAAACTTAAGTGTTCAGTAAGGCTCTCTCTCTACCAATATGGAGCACTGTATTTTTATACCAGTGACTGTAAAAAGATATACTCATTATCAGAGAAAAATTATGAGATTTCCTTATTGAGACCAAGGAGATACCAAGGTCATACATAGCTTCATTCAAAACTTATGTTATTACTTCCCTTGGACAATATGAACTGGACAGGAGGAACAAAATTTTCACATTCTCTGTGTGTGATGAAACTTGAGCACTGCTTCTATTACTGAATTTTAGAATTTTTTCATGAACAGGTAATTTCCTTAAGAAAATTCAGTTTATAAATGACAGCAGCATTGCATTTTAAGCAGCAATACACAGAAGTATATTTATCACATTCTGGTAAGAGACTGCTAAACAGTGATGATAAAGACCACTGTCTGCAAGCCAGCAGCCAGCCATACTCTTATTTTATCCACATAACTTAACGGTTACACTAGCAAATCAACAAATCGCATGCAGAAAACAATTTGAATATTTTTTTTCTTCTAATTGCTCTAACTCATAATGGCTTGCATGAAATTATGTTAGATTTTATGATGCCAGCTAATTCTTGTATGTTTCTACCATTCTGTACATCTCTACTGTTTAGCGACTTGGAAGAGTTGCCCCACACGAGAATGCTTGCAGTGCAACGATATAAATAAAAGGTTTAATACCTCTTAGCATTGTGGCACAGAGCATATTAGCATTCATTACACTCTATTTCTCTCAGTCTCTGTAATTACATAATATTGAATTTATTGCTATTTTATGTGGAAAGAGTAGCTAGAGATATTTTACTGTCCTCATCTTTGTCAATGTGACATTTTATTGGCAAAATCTACTCATACAAAACATTACGTTCTGAAACTAATGCACACAAAATTACCAATCAAGTATATGAAAGAGGAATTGTAATTTCCCTGGTTTTAAATGAAGACCAATATATTTTACATTCTTCATGCTTACTGCTTTATCTCATTGTGAATGCATGGCTCTGTCATAGCCCCTGAGTGCTCTGAATTTTAAATAAAACCTTAAAAGCTGATCTGCTTTGCACGTGGTTTGTTACACTCCTCCACAAACCCAAATCAGCTAACCCTTTGAGTTAAAAAAAGGAATCCCTGAGTGGTGCAGTCAACTCTTGATGGTCTGAAGAAACCAAATCTCACAATATGATGTCTTTTTGTCATTGTTTGCATATCTGCTAGGGAAAAGTGGGGAGAACTCCCCTGTAGTAGACTTAACCAGAAAGGAAAAGCCACGAGGAAAGTGAAACAAAAGAATGGAAAAGAAAAAGTCTCCCTGCGTACTAGACTGAGAACAAGGGTTGTGTTTCTTTTTCTGGCCAAACCTAACCCACACAGTGTTTGCAAACAGCTCCATGAATGGAAATGGAAAAAATGCAAATAACAAAGGGTGAAATTACAAAAATTATAAACTTGTCCCTAGGAAGAAGATAAAAATGGCAAAAGGGCCATATTTAGTATAGAGAAACATGTGTTTTCTGCTGCTTGGGACAAGAACCCTGAGCTAATCATTATTTAGACTTTAATTCGACTATTCCCTCTGCATTAAGGTTACGGCTTTAGTAAAAGGTGTCCTTGTCTGGACTGATCGCTTCCATTCAGCTATTTTTGCCACAGCTAGATTGAGCCCAGATTTAGTATCTTTGCATTTGCCCTGTCACTTTTATAACAGGACGTTGCACAACAGCTCCTGCATTCCTGATCTTATAATAGAGTAACAGAGCACCTACGCTGGACCCATGCCAGGTTGCACCAGAGAAAGTAAGTGTCCTGTCCACGTGAGTTTTAAACTGCCAGCTGTTGTAAAGGGTAAACTCTGATAAGCTTGGTCTGGCAGTGACGCAAACTTTCTTCTCCTGTACGCAATGTCAATAAACTTGATGTTCTAACTCTTTCCAAATGCAAGGTCTTTTCTACAGTCAGAGAAGATTGAAAAGAAGGGCAGCACTTAAGATGGATTTTTCCCTGCCTAATGCTTATCAGAAGGATAAGCTGAGAGGTGCTGCAGGAATGGCATAGTACAAAAAATGCAAGTGTCAAAACAATAGGAAATAGATTTTTTTTCAAAATATAACACTTCTAGTTAGCAACTGGGAAAGATATCAAAGAAAATTATCACTGTTCTCTAATTTCTTCATTTTTATGAGGAAGAAGAAGAAGTCTGAATAGCTGCTTTGGACTTGTTTTGAAGTGGACAACCTGCTAGGCATTTTAAGAGGTGTGAATGGTATAAATGTGGCTTCTGCACTCTATGTTAATATATAGTAGGGCATGAAGTGGTGCCAAACCTCATGTGAACAACATAAAACGGTGGGTCTTGTTCTCCTCTGAAATGAAAGAGAGAAAACTCTATAAAAGGCAGTGGAAATATGTATAAGGGGCAAAGAGAATCGGGTCTAGGATGATTTTTGATGGTCAAATACTTCCTGCTAGCTCTCACTCTGTGTACACTATAATGCAGGGCCTACAGCAGTTCTTTTCAGTTGTATAGACAGCTTTCAACAATCGCAGTCAATGTTTCCTCTGCTAGCAGAGACCGAGTGTGGTAAGTGAGACAATTCATGACTATTACTGTTTATCATATTCTGCACATATAGTTAACCTGGGAACTTATGGGCTTTATTGTTGTGGTTGATAGACTAAAAGATATTTTCTTTTCATTCTGGTATTTGCAATAGTATATATTCATATCTATGAAGTGAGATTTCTCAAAAACCATGGTCACACACATATATGCACACAGATTTTTAATTGCTTGCTGTTTCTTAAATAAATGTTTCATAAGATTAAGTTCTGCAGAGAAAGGAAGTTGCTATGTCGCTCTTGCTGTGCATCCAGAGGCTTTTTCTGACAGTGTATCATTTACAGAGTCCTGAATCCTCATTACTGTGCTCAGCAGGCAATAGGAAACTGCAGTACTGATAGCAACCCTGTTATCCGTATTAATAAAAACTTAATGTCTTTTCCTTCCCCCTACATTTACAGAATTTTAAAGAATTTATTTTTCTGATTGCTGCTGGTCATCTAGTAAGCATTTAAATCATATTATTTTAGTCACTGGAAAAAGAAATAAAACAGTTCTACAATGAAGGTGAGACCTCACTAGACAATTAGAATGCCTGTTAGTCTTTCACACTTTTCACAGCAAAAATGTTCTTGGGGCATCCTTGGTGTGTACAAGTCTCTCAAATGCTTCACTGCACATCCAGAAATGCTAATGACAGGCAGCGTAACAAATTAGAGTAAAATGTATCATCAAAATTACTCTCTTTTTCTCTCTCCTTTTTTTTTTTTTTTGTTTGCAAGTAACATTTATTAAGAAGCTGCTTTTCATAGGCTGGCTTTTATTAAACATTCCTGAAGTAAGAACGCATCAGTTATGCCAGGACCTATCACATTTGACAAGGCTAGACAGGACATGATTGTGTTGAGTGAGGTGGTCCACTGCCAAAAATATATCAAAACAGGCTCCTTATATGTCATTTCCTAAATTATAGTTTTGGTAATGTTGGAAATCAGTTATTCATTTATAAGGCCTGAAATACAACGTGTATCTCTGTGTGCAAAGAAAGATAGACGTCTTTTTTGCAGCCCACATGCTTTTTCAGTGTGTGAATGTGTGAGGCAGAGCATAAGTATGTACAATCACCCCCTGGTATGCTTATTTATTTATTCTGATTTAAGTCCTCGTTTCTTTATACAGGTGTAATTTTTCAAGCTCTACTGTATTTACCTTTGATTTATACTGGTAAATCCACCATGCTGGGTGCTCACAGTCCATTTGCTCCTAGCAAAATTCAAAGAGTGACTTCATTCACTTTGTTTTAAGATAGTAGGATACCATGAAGGCATTCTGAAGTCCAAAGGGAAAACTGTCACTAAGGACCAGGTACAGAAGTTCATCACATTTTTAACCCAAACCACAGCTGAAACAATCAAAGTTTGTGAAAATGTATGACCAGGATGAAAATTCTTATAAATGAAATCATAGTCAGGGACTGATAGAACACCTTCCAAGGCTCTCGCAAATTGGTCTTTTTAAGCAGTGTTTTAATGCTTCTCTACATAACGATAGAAGTGAGAATGTGCAAAGAATCTGGAAGCAAATAAACTTAAGGAAACTTTATTACTGGGGAGGTAGGTTTGGAAAATGTTTTTGCTTTTGACAAAACTGCTTCATGTATTTCCTTTCCTCATGTTGCTGAGCTCTAGGCAGCAATGACATTCTGCTGGAGCTTGTGACCAATATTTGCCTGAAGTCTAGTTTGAGAGTCAGAGTTTTTAGACACTGTGAGGTCATTCTAGACCATGTCCAGGAGCTGAATTGTGCCTTCTAGTGTGTTTCTTACAGCTTTGTCATATACAGTTCTTCCCACTTGGAATACTGTCTGACTAATGAATGGTATCTCTACAGGTGTTAATTCTGGTTATTTTACCAACATATAGTTTTTTTCACTGATTTTCAATAATTAATTTTTACTGTGTGTTGAAAATAACACAAACCATCACAGTTCTGGGAGTAATGGATTTCTAAACAGGCTTTAAAAAATAGAGTATTATGGCTATTTTAAAATTGCAGTATCATGAGATACGTATCTTAAAAGTTATCAGATCTGGTTGTAGGATAGAGACAGTGATTCCCTGTTCTTTTGATTGGATCAATTTTCAATGAATTAAGTTACTTTATTTTTATTGCAAAACCTTTGTTATTTCAGGTTATGTTATTGACTATGCAAGATAAGCAATTCTGTCACTTGAGTAAAAAAGGCATTTAATGGAAGATCTTAATCAGAAGTTTGTAGCAGGGCCTCCTCTTTAACGTGTACCTCTGTTGTCATGAAAAGTTACAGTCAAATAGACATCTGATAATGACAACTAAGGAGCTCTCAGTAAGTTTATAAAAGTGATTCATGCTTCTGTCCAACATTTAACTGAAAAAGCTTAAACTAAAATTGGCCTTTGTATCAATCATTGTTTTGTTTAAGCCCTTTTTTCTTTATGTTATATCCATTTGTAATTAGTTGTATCAAAAATGCACTGCAGCAAGGAGGAACTTGGATTGCCCAGTACCCGGAAAAATATTCAAAATTAAAGGAAAATACTGCTATTTTACTGAAATCAGGTCATCTTAACAATTTATCAGAGACAGTTTCCATGTTGGTGGTCAGAGTGAAAAGTACTAATCTCACCCTCGCTATTACATAAATAAATAACAAAATAAATAGGAGTAAAGAGAAAACACAGGCATGAAACTTGAAATAAACAAAGGTATTCATAGTTCATTACACCTACATTAACTAAGCCCTATGAAATCATCAGATGGAACACATTAAACCTTCATATATCTTTCTTCTGAGAGGGCAGTGAAGAGCGGTAGCCAATGTCCATGGAAGGTTGATGAGGAATCCTTTGCAGCAGTGGTCATGTTACTAATCAGTCAGAGTATGTTATTATTCTGTGTTAACTCTCAGAAATGGTCTTGTCTTAGCTTTATACAGAAAGGGAATTATGAGTCAAGAAAAGAAAGTCTGAAAAAAACTTTGTGAAAGTCCAGCAAGAAGAGACAATTTTTTTCTATGTGTTTAGACATGAGAGATTTCTTTTTTTAGCTAAAGGATAGACAGGGCGTCCTCAGAGTTTTAGTCCAAAGAAATTGTCCAGGATTTAAGAAATGTCCTTTTAAAGCTGCCTTATTAGTCATAGCAGCCTGCAGATAATACACATCAATGACTTCAGCTTAGACAGTTGGGATTTGAATGTTCCACTGCTGTGTGTCCTTTTAAAGCAAAGTATTCAGATAATAAAGCTTTCCTTTCTTCCCTTTTTCTTTTTTTTGGGGGGGGAGGATGGTGGGGTGGGTGGGATTTGGGAAAAGCTGCCAAACTGGGACCTCTTAATTTAAAAGGATTACTGTTTTCTTTCTCTTTCTAAGCCTTGTTAAAGAGTATAAGAATAACACAATGTGAAACTGATTTCCTCTAAAAGATAGAACAGCAATGTAACAAAAATGAAGCAGCAGTGTTGCAGATTGTAATCCTTCCAAAGAATAAAAATGCCTGAGTTGAAAGTGAAGCACTGGCATCTGCTGCTTGAGATGAAAGCTACTGTGACAGGTATTGGTATTTTGACCTAACAGAAGACACAAAAAGAATGACAAGGTTCGATGACTTCATACTAGTTTTTAAATCATTGTTTCCTTAAAGGAGCATTTTGTTTTCAACAGCTGTCTACCAATTACATTATCTCACGAAATACGCACCAGCTCCCCTCAACCAGTGGTTTCTCTTCTTTTTCCCAGCGTGTTTTTAAAAAAGAAATCAGAAGAAAGGCCTCATTGTAACTTCAAGCAAGCTTTAGATGGATTTAAAGTAATTTGAAATTACAGTAAATAATCCCTCACCATTCTGGTCCTGGTTTTACATTTCTCTGTAATTATTGTTGAATAAGCTACATTTTAACCATGATTAAAACATAAGTTTTTCCTTCATTTACTGCTTTATGCCACAGATAAAAATGATGTTTCTATAAGGAAACCTAAGCCACTCTTCTTTGCCCTTAGGGACCCGTTCAAGGAGACTTGTTCATGTATTTTAAGTGGTAGCCAATGCAAATTTTCTTTGTGCTCCCCTGCCCTGCAACCCTTCCAGGGCTTCAAAGTAAGTAGCTGTGTCCTGTCAGTCACCGCTTGATCAACATCTGTATGGTAATATAATAAGTTCCATGAAAACACCAAGAGACAAGATGAAGGTGATTAATGCTGGTGTAAAATCTGTCTACAACAGAAAAGAGTTGAAAGGGTAAAAATTACTGCATACCTCAGGATTCCATGGACTGGAATTCGTGCATAAACTAAACCGATACCTTAAGTAAGCAGTACACACTCTGATCTATCCCCAGACTTAAATACCATCCTTATTACCTTATTAGTAGTTACTTCCCAATGTATGAGCCAGTCTTTCTGTGAAAGGAAGGAGTCCAGCTCATTTTCCTAAGGCATTTAAGGGTCATTACTATAGCACTGCAGCAAATGTTTTATTCATTTTGCTACAGCCCAATTTCTCTGCTATGACTTTCATAGAAAAATGCTACACAGCTCAGCAAAGAGGTGACTGATTAAGCAAGAATGAACAGAATTTGGGCATCCGCGTAAAATTTTCTGAGTGTCTGCTCAGTTAACATAAATCAGTTTTATTTAGGTAGTAACACTTGAATACTAACTAGGCAATTTCATTTGTTGGAAAAAATGGATGACAATACCTCTGAGTTAATATTACCTGAACATGTCATTCTTGAAAAAATTATACCTGTTAGTGAGTATCTATCTCTTCACAATTGTCTTTAGGTCTTGCTAAGATACTCTACACACTTGCAGTGTTGGTCTGAAACAGGAAGATATGGTCCTCTGAGAGTGAGTGCGACCAGAAACAAAGCTGCACTTTGGGCAAGCACAGTAATGCTGTGCACTGAGTGACCCGAGTGCTTGATTAACAAAAAAACCTATTTAATCATTAGAATTTCATTCACCTCTGGGCTGCAGAGGTACAGCTGTGATGCTGAGAGTATTGCATTGCTGCAGTCTGTGCAAAAGTTTTCTTCTACCAAGGCGATTTTTCAAATAGCATGTCAGGTGGAGTGGGAAAGGCAGGAGCCTCTTTAGCTAACAGAAACAATGGCTAAACTGCTTCAGATACCCATCAAAGAGAAAAAGAAAACAGCTGCATAATTTTTAAACGAAAGACTTAACACTTATCTGGACTGAAAATGTTACAGAAGTTAATGAACCCTCTTTCACTTTCTTTCACTTTCTGAACTCTAAATTAAATAAATCTGTCTCATAATACTGAGATTCATAAATGCTGTCCACATAGTACAGAGCAAAGTGGCTTTATTTTAATTATTATAGAAAAAAAGAGTGATATTTCTATAGATAATCTGCATAAAAATGATGAAAATGATTAATCGCCAGGTAGTGACTGTAAAAAAGGAATTGAGTACCTTTTTGCAGGTCATCAAAAGCCAGGGTTCATTTTGGTGTCTTTGTGTCTGCTTCATCTACAAGTATTCCAGTCATCCCACTAAGAATTGTTTTTATCTCCAGGGTTTAACTGGATTTTAACACTAACTTCAGTGAACTGGAAAAAAAAATCTAATTCTTGGGAATTTGATTGAGGAGAATATGATACAATTTGGATTGAATGTGTTCTGGACCTCTTTAGGTGCACTTGAGCCGAACAGAATTGATTCGTATTGGACATATGTGTAAAATTATATAATGGACTGACCTTTGTAATAGAAACACATAGCTCATTCTAAGGTGCAGATTTCCCAGCGATAATATATTTTTAAAAAGAAAATAGGGGGAAAAGGTAACCAGATCACATCAGAGTAGTTGAACTGAGCCAGGAATGTGTCAACTTGAATATCCTTCTTGTCAGAAACACCCTATATTATCAGCAAAGAGGAAAACCTATTACTTTTACTTTTCTACATGATATAAAAGAAAGAAAGAAAAAAATTCTTTTTGATACACTCAGTTAAAACTCTCCATTGGACCAGAAAGAGTTTTCTTCACCTCAGGAAACAAAACCACTTTTAAAGATTTACATTGAGGTTGCTATTACTTGCATAGTCTTGTTCCAGGGAAACACTTGACAGCTGTTTAGAAAGAAATACGGTTATGTGATGTAAAGACCTACTCATGGGGCTGGTCCCAGTGACAGAGGACACACGATATTCATTGGCCAAGACTTGTAAACTCATACATATATCAGACAGAGGGAGAATTTGCCTATGTAAAGCCTGTTTTTGCAGAACATATAGCTCATGCTGTATGCTGCCAGATGTGGAGGCCACCCATGGCCATCAATGTGTTGTGTAGTAGGTGCCACGGTGCGATGGAGGGACTCTGAGGGACCCCTGGCTGGGCTGGTCATGTGTTTTCTGGTCAGTGCTTGGGGTGCAAAGGTCCCTCAGTGCCAGAATTAGCAGAGTGCTGTTTTTGAGACTTTACCTCATCTGTAAGTCTCAAGTATCTATGAGGCAAGTGGAGCTCTTTGATGTGGAGTTTCTCTGTTTATTTATAGGTATTTTTTTCATGCTGCTTTTGTGCTTTATCCTGTCTTTCCTGCTTTTAAAAATCTGTATAAGTATTTTTTATAAACTATGTCTTGATCTGCTTTATAATAGGATATCAAGTCTAAAGGTATTGTAGATGTACAGAAGAATGGCAAATTAAACTGTATATAACAATACCAAATAGAGTCTTGTGGGAATGGATAGGATTAAATGTGTATGTGTTTATTTACACAGAAAAGGAAAGTTTTTCATGTGGAAGACATAATTCACTAATTCTTCCAGTAGACTTTATTCCCAGTATTATCAGTATTTTTTGTTTGATAACGTGTTCACATAATATTTTTTTAATTGAAATACCATACATTTGTAACAAAGAAGATGTAGAGTAAGTTATGTAAGAAAATCAAAAGATGGGTTTTTTTTAAAGTGATTATAAGTGATTATTTTAAGTGATTATAATACTGATGATCTTATTATCACAATGCAAATTCATGTCTGCTGGGTATTTCACTCAGGTGTTGTCCCCAAAACATACAAAGACCTTGCTTTTGTCTTTTGGAATGAATCTTATAAAGAAGCTTACAAACAGTTGGTCGTTTCTGGAGAAACAGAAATATATATATACCTGTGTCTAAAATTTCAAACAATAGTGCAAGAATTTTCCTATGTTTATTTAGCTTACTGTAGAGGAAAGTTCCTTTTTTCTTTTTAAACCGGTTTCTGGCCTTCTGTTGATAGGAATTATAGTTTTTGTTAGAAAGCATGAGCAATGTTGGAGTAAATTTCTTTCATATGTGGATTACAATGTTGTGTGTACTTCTGATTGTGCTGTGTAAAAAGCCTGAAGCAGACTTCAGGAAGGAACAACAGACAACCACATGATGTAACAAGTGTTATGTTTTACAGTGGGGTCTCTGTTATAGCTGACATATGTCTAAAATAATGTGCAGCCAGGCTAATCCCTATTGACTTTACATCTGAGATGAATCAAGAGTGAACTTTATTGAACTTCGTTTCACTCTTGTCCATCATTAACTTAAACTCACAAAAATTAACTCCAGATCCACCTGCTTCAGACTGTTGTGTAGGAGTATTTTTTTTGCTGCCATTTTCATCTTCTGTAATTTAAGTGTTCTCCTTTTCCTGGTTGTCCCAACAGAAATGGAAGACGAGAGCTTAGCTAGCTCTTTATTTTTTCTGGACAAATTTACTTCCTGAATTTACTGAGGAATAGGAAAATGACTACATGTCTTAAAAAAACCCAGAGACTTCTCGGGCTAGCAGATATACAAACAAAGACGTATTACAGAAATCTGCAATACATTTCTGTTGACAGCATGCTAACAGCAAGATAAGTCTATAAATATCTGCTTGTCAAGTTATAATCTTCCTGAACACTTGAGAAGTACGTGATGATGGACTTTTACAAGTAGATATTATTTATTTATAACTACACTATGATATTGAAGGTATCATTTTAACAATGCATTTTCCAGCTTTCTGAAACATATTTTACTGGATAGTATAATCTTTGTTGTTGATCCCACCTAAATGGTAAATTTGACTTATTGCACACCAGTTACTCATGGTGATACAGTAGAAGAGTCTGGCACAGACAGGACAAAGAAAGCCCACAATTGCTCTTGTGTTTTATGTTATGACTCTTTGAGAGCAGCTTTAATGAATATGTGAGACCTTTTTAAGTGACCTTTATCCTCATGTCTGTTATATTTTTCTAAAAAATATTCATTTGTGTGTGCAACACACGCAGGGAGATGTATATATTTATACATGTATGAATGCATAAGCTATTTCTGTAAAGTCAAATCGAATTTAGATCAAGACACAAATCATCTAAAACACTAAGTTCTCTCCTTAGTAGAAAAATGACCTTTTCACAAGTTAATTGTACCTCTTAAAATGACAGATCATGGAATGAGAGGTAGCAGACTTGAGAAACTTGCTGACAATTGCCATCCTTGTTTAATTTCAAGAATCTAGGGCAAAGGGCATGTTAGAAATTATTAGGTCAGAAATAAATTGACATGTCAGATAGGCAGATACTTAAGTTTCATACAGGACTTGGGGGAAAAATAATTTAAATCCCATATTAGAGTTATATTCTGCAACTTTGATGTGTAATAATTTCTTAAACTAATGTCTTTCAATTTCAACACACTAGGCACAGGTTCTGAATGCAGTAGAATCCTTTTAAGTAGAGCAACTTGGAGACCAGCTATCATCTTGATTAAGGAAAGACAGTCCTAACAAGTGTGAGAAAATTTTTCTCTGAATTTTTGCCTGGCATAATTGATTATTTTTCTACCATGCCTAAGAATTTAGGACAATTATTGACAACTTGCAGAGAAGAATCACCAAAGTCAGATGAAATGCTGTGTTCTGTGCAATAAAGATCTTTTTAAGTTAGAAATTTGGATAAAGAGGATTGATTTTTCAAAAAAAAAACTCACGCAAGTAGTCTCTTGATCTCTAAGCTAACCATAAAGACAGAATGATTTCAAGTGTCAGTATCTGTTTAAAAAAAATGCGAAAAGTGATTTTTTTTTGCAAAGCAGTCTCTACTTTTTCATGTGGCTACGTGCAACACTAAGGTAATAATGTCACATAACAATCATGCTCCTACATAGCACTGAAGAGTTTTTTGCAGTCATTTGGTGGGTCGCACAACAGATTATTTGTTAATTATCTTGCTAGGCAGTATCTATTTCTAGATGCCATTAGGAAACTGAAATGATTTCCCAGAAACACACTGTTAGTCATTAACAGTAACATTGGGCTCCATTGCAATTATAGTAAAGTAGAATGCACAAAATGTAAGTACAAATCATAGATACATAAAAAACACAGCTTCCATTTCAGAAATTATGACCTTTATAGCATAAAGTTCCAGAATGATGGAAGAGGCAAAGAAAATCAAAAGGTAAAGGGACTAAAAACTGTCTTTCAACAATTCTGGCTTACTTTGCTTATGGGGATATTTTGTCCAAACAATGGGGCAAATTATGCCTAATGTTCTGCCTCTAGAAAGCAAATAGCTAATGCGAGCTCTTTAAATCACGGTCAGACCTTCATATCAAATACCTAAGTGTCTAAGAAAATACAAGTAAAGTTTATGTGATGGCTAATGCCAGGAATTGTTTTTTTCCATTTGCCCACAAACCACAATGTTTACCACAAATTGTTCAAAGCAAAAAAAAATGTTTTCACTATTCATATTTAGACTCATGCTCAGAGTTCTGTACATGGAGAACAAAATTCACACAAATAGGAACATGCTAGTGTAATGCATAGGTATTGCGTATCATGAGGTGATAAATATTTACTACAGAATAATTGTCTATTGCTAGAAATGCTGCTGTTCAGGGTTTTTTCTGTAGCTTAATGAGAATGATAGCTTTTAACACACTATTATTAACTTATTATACGAACAGCTTGGTTGATGATGTTGAGCATCATCTTCCTGAAAAATTATCACATTCAGTCAACTGAGACAGTTTGAGGTAAGTCCAGCCTAAACTGAATTTTACTCTGTTGTAAAAAACATTATTTAAAGGCTTTTTGAAAATATTATCTTCATTATCGGAGGTGGCACTTGATATGCACAAACAAGGATTTCCAGCTCTTGAAACTGAAGGTCACCTGTAGGTTGGAAAGTCCTGACCAATACTGATGTCAGCAGAAGGCTGGTAACCACCCTTGTGGCAGTGACCTGGTACACACCTGTAAGGTCACCAAACTGATCTTTCTACTTGTGAATGTGGCCTCAGACTTTAGTTTCTTCCTCTGCAGCTGACTTGAACGAGATGGTGTTGGACTGAGAAGGAAAGTCCATAACATCTACTTGTCAGTGTTTGGACGTAATAGGTATAGCTGCAATAGCTGGAGCCTTTACAGCTATTTACAGTGGCTTTTGATAGCTGCTATGGTATGAGGCATGGGATTGCTACTACAAAGTGATCGTGCGTATAATCTGCAGCCAGAACATAGCTTGCATGTAGTTTTGAGCTCCACCTCCAGTTTTTAGTCTGGATTATTCCGGTTTTGGTTTTTTAATTACTCTGAATGTTATGGGGTTTGGGTGGTTGAGTGCAGGAGAAATTTTAGTCTTTGGTTCAAATGCTGTTATTTTAAAACACATTATTACACTAAGCAAGAGTGAAAGAATGGTGAAAGTGTAGTCTCTTACATAAACCACAAGTAAGGATATTTAACACATACAGAACTCTTTGCTGTATAAAAATATAAAAGTGCATAATAAAAGAAAAATCTTTTGCTTAGGTGTTCATAATGATTTTCTGAAATTGCAACACTCACCTAGAGGAGCAGTCAGAGAACTTCTCATGTGTGGTCAGTGGCAAATTACGGCCATTTTATTCTCCCCCAAGGGACTCTGCATGAATGAAGATATTTTGAAAATTAAAAGACTCTCTTCTTGGTGTCAGGCATCTGTTCTTTCTGGTTCTTTAGACTCCTCAGTTCTTTGGATAAGCCTGTGTTGATGCTTCCTTTCCAAGCCAAGCATGGATGCTTCCACCCCTGAGGATACCAAATTAAGTCCTGAGCTGTGAAGGATTACATTCCTTCCAATGTTGTCAACTTTACTACTTAGTTTTTCAACTCAGCACAGTTTAATTTCTACATAAATATCTAATGTACTTCTGGATTCTGATGATGTCTTTGCTCCAGATATGTTGTGGCAGTGAATCCAGGGGTGGGCTGTACACCAGGGAAGGAGCTTCAGTGATTAGAAGGCTATGTAGGGAGCTGCAAAAAAAGGCTGGCTTTGATCTCTATCTTTGCCAAAGGTTGTTAAAATTGGCTCAAGTTTTTTAAACTTATTTATAAAAAAGATGCTTAGGATACTTCTGAATTTTCTTAGATACATCTGACTGTCACTGCAAGGGGTCTAAATTTTTGGACGTAGCTCTACCTTTAGGCTAAATACCTAAATAACTCCTTTATTAAGTTTTCTTTATCTCTATGTGATTCCATCTGTGCCTATCCCACTGAACAGATTGCAGCTCATAGTTCCTGAAGCTCATTCTCCCACACAGCACAGGTATTGTAGAAGCTTAGTCCTGGCAGGAGGACTATGTCTCCTGGCATTGCACTGTGCTTGGGATCACTGGCCCAAATACATCCCCAAAATGCAATGTGCTGTAGAGAAAGCTGCAGGGCTACAGAATACCACAAGTCCTCAACTGCCAGAGAATGGCTTTCTGAGGAAAGGCCAAACCAGTCCAGTCCCCAATATCTCTCTATCTCCTGGAGAGACGATCTCCACATCTGCCTCCCATCTATCCTCTGCACTGGTTGCAGAAGCCTGGTGAGGGCCCCCCCTTGAGCTGCATGAAAAAGTGTAATGAGGTGACACTGGAGATATTTCGTATGCAAAACTTCTAATTAATGAAGTCATTAGGAGCTATAGTAAACAAATACAGAAGTAAAATTTCTGACAGTACTTGGCATAATTTACTTATTTGTCTTTTAATACTCAGCTGTTAACACAGTACTCTTTTTAATAGCTTCCATGCTGACATTCTGTATGCCATTCTTTGGCTCCCTGCCACTTTTTACAGGTCTATTCTTCCAAAACAGGGAAAAAACTGTGCATGATGGAAAGCCTGAAATGTCTTTAATAGCACCCTAACAGCAATAATGACATTAATCTGGTCCTGAGGACTAGTGAGGTACTTTGCCTCCATGGTAATGACAAAGTGCCCTTCGTCTGAGACAATTAGTCAGGTTTCTGGGTATCTGTACGTGGCTTTTAAGCAGATGAGCTCGTGCAAACTTCTGTTATTCTGCACGAAGTACTTGTGAGTTTCTTTGAAACTGCTAATAGGAGTTGGGGGAACAACAGACACTACCGCTTCAAGCCTTGCTTAGCTTGAACAGTCACAAAGGACTTATTGTACTTTGTGTCTAATAGACTTTGCTCTGAAAATCTTTAGCCATTAGTGTGCCAAATATTCTTCTCCTTCTGCCGTATATCATGTTCAGCAATTGCATTAGCTCATAAATTACACTTTCCGTTGAAATCCTGTCTGTCCTTTGCCCAAGGCTGCAATGATTTGGACTATAGTTTTTTCCTCAAGACCCTCAGTTCTGCATTTAAAAAGCATGTGGAAAAAAAAAAACAGCTGAAAACCAGCTGCTCTGGAGTCCTTCTCTGTGTTCTCCAAATCAGCATGGGCTACAGATACATTTTTTTTTCATTTATTACCATCAGGGAGCGACAACTCACAGAGAATATCTAATGCTTTTTGATTACTCACTTGCAGCTTGGAAAGTCTGTCCTGCTCTCTTTGACAAGAGAAGTCTGAAATGCACAGAAAGGATTTCGGAATACTGCGGGCAAGGTTGCTTGTATCAAAACTGAGGGATCGACAGGCTGAGTTGCAGAACTAGAAATGCAGAGGACAGCCAAGGAGAGAGAGAGCGCTCTCTTTCTGTGTTTGCTGCAATTTATAGCCTGTGGTGTATGTCTGTCCTGCGGTTTGGCCTCCCCTGAGTTTATTCAGGTGGAGGTATAAAACTGATGAGTGCTGGAGAAGGTCAATGTTACATATTCATTTTGTTTTAAATAATTGATGATGTTTCCTGTTTCTGCTTACATTAATTGCTCTCAGGTGTGGTAGAAATGCTCAGTGAGATGCCTTTTAATTTGTTACTTTAGAAAGGCAGTATGTTGCTTTTCAGGATAATATACGTAGTCTGTTCCAGGCAGTACTTCCTAACTGGAGGTTTATAAGAATGCACTGTATGCGTGTTTGGGTACCGTTGTCTCTCCACATGGACATGTGTGCTCACGTGCATGCATGTGTGGGAAGAGAAGAGGATGAGGTGGAGGAGCGCAAACAGAGAAGAACCTCAAGTATCTCTGTGCTGATACTTTAAAATATACTTTATGTTCCCCTGACAGTTAGGGCTGTACATCAAACCTCTGATTCAGGAAAGTGCAGAGTACTCAACTGTTGTTGATTTCAGTATAGTTGGTATTAGTCAATACCTGCAAGGACTTGGGTAGCAGATAGCTTAATTTCCATTTTTCTGTGGGGAAGGCTTAATTCCATTGTGTACTTTATCTGCTTTGCCACAGAAACAAGAAGAAAATACAATTTACAAACCCACATTACTTGAAATTCAAGCAAAATTGTTTTTTGAGTATGACACCTACAGAATAACAGTACTATTTTCATTAATTTCTCTTTCCTTACTGTGTCCATTCATATGCAAATAATTGACATGCCAGTGAGGTTCAAAATGTGCTGGAGATAGATACACTTTGTGAGTGGAATTACATGATATGATTTGATTAAAACTACTGCATCTATGTTATGTAACTGTCCTGGACCGAAGTTTTCACTGCATCTAAACTTCCTGGTGGTCCAGAGAGCTTTGTGTTTTGGCTGAATCAAGTGTGACATAACCCAACTGGTTTATCTTGCAATGAAAATCAAATAAAAGTGGGGAGTTGTTTGAACTCAAGCTCTGTCCCACTAGGCAGTCTGCATGAGTGTTTATCAGTTTTATTTGAACTGTTCAAGGACAAGGAAAGACCTCCCAATTTCAGTAAGGCCTATTGACTACACCAATTGAAATTTACATTATTGATTCAGCTTTATATGGGAGAGATTATTGACTCATGAGCTTTGCTAATAATTCATGCCTTTGGAAGATAAAGTTGGATGCTATCCTACTGTTTTCATTTTTGTATGCTGGCAAATAATTCTTCTGGCTTTCCATTTTCTCATTGGGTCATTGTAGCATGATGAGACTGGCCCTATTTTTCAGTGTTCCTGAAGGACTGACTGCATGTATTTCACAGTTCTCTGTCATTTCCTATTGCTCTATCTATAGATTCGTGTCCTTAGAGCTTTCATTTCCCTGTAGCCACCAGTCTCCTTGCCTGTAGCCTAGAAAAGGATGCTGACTTGACCCAAGAAAAAGCATAATGAAATATCTGAAGAGCCAGACACCAGTTATGTGTTAGTGACTATAAATCAGCTCTAGCGGCCTACCATGTCCTGGATTATAATCCAGCAACCACTTGCTGCATATCTGATAAAGGATGTTTCCCTTGAGCGGGCAGAAGTTTTAAGCATGAATCTGCATCACTAGAAAGTTATTTTGTCAAGAGAATGCCTGATATGGTAGGACACACCTTCTATGCTCTCTACAGATGTGTGGAACAAAGTCTCTAATCGTTCGCTGGGTGACAGGTTTTGGGAGGGGCATAAGCTGGAGCATTAGAGGTTTCCTGGGCTAAAAAAATATTTAAAAAGGCAGCAGCTTCTGTCCAGGGTGATTGCAGTGTTTCCTATTGCACTATGAAGGACGAAGGCCACAGTTGTCATTGACTCTCTCCATTTCCTCACACAACACCACGGGTGTCAGAAGAGCTTGCGACACGGGACTGCTGTAACTAGCATACCTTGTTCCAACGGCATATGAGATAACTAGTATGTCCAAGTTTGGTCTTTTTGTTTATTACCAATGGCTAATGTCAAAAGAGAACCATGCCTACAGTGTGACTGAGATTCCTAAATCCCATGAGCTTGAACTTAAAATCAGTTATACACCCCAAAACCAGTAGAAATATGAAGGCCCAGGCTCTGAGTTGGATGAGTCCTGACAGTTGCCCGTTCCTTCCATATACATGTACAACCTGGGAGGATTTCTAGATCAGAATTTATATGGACATGGTACGGATTGAATGCTGTTAAGACCAGGCAATTAGAGAATACATACCTAGAGTGAGTGAGTTTTTTTTTCAGAAAAGGACATCTATTTTTAAGTAGACAGCTAGTGAATCCTTACTTCTCTCCCTTCAACATAAAACTATTTTTTGTCAAGGAATCAATGTAAGTTTTGACCCTGACTCATTTACTTGACATGATGGAGAGGTGTATGTTTGGTCCTGCTACTGAATTATGCCATGCAGCCACAAACTTTTCACAGTGTGACATTTTGACCTTGTTACTCCTGGCCAAGACCTTTTGGTTTTGTATCTTTCTGGCAGGACAGATCTTGACTGCTGGTAAATACACCAACTTAATATTTTACTCCTGCCACCTCCACCAGACTGAAGTCGGTAGCAATGCCATTTGCCCACCTCTGGGAGGAAAGCTGTGGCCAGCCCAGTGACTCTCATGGGATGTGCACAACACCTCCTCTTCCTGTAAGGGCATTTTTCTCCCCTACGGTCTGGGAAAGAATTCTAGCCTGATCCATGCCATCTATTTTTATATCTGTATCATCCACTGTGTCTGAATATCCACCCAAACACAGACCACAAGTCAATAAGCCCAGCTGTTTGGTATTATTTACATTGTACTGGCATCTCTGCTGACCTAAAGAGCAAAAGAAAATAACACGGCATATTTGAGGCTTAATAAAACATTGCAATAGGGAGTCCTTTCTGAGCCATTACAAGTGTTTGCTGGAAGTACATTTGCTGATTTAACAAACTGGTTAGGACAAATGTTTAACATGCTGTTGTAATGATATTCAGATGCTTTTCTTAGTATTTGTTGATCTGCGAAAATGTGTCCTTGCCCAATTGCACTAAAGAGTGGGATTAAATAAATAAATAAATGCAATGTGATGTGTTTGCACAAAAGCGGAGCAGTGACTGCCCCTGACAGATGGAAAAAAAGTCAATATGATGTCTGAGACAGCCCAGGCGCTGCACTGCAGAATAAATTACATGATTCACTGAATGCCTGGGCTTCACACAGACGTACACAAAATTGGAAAGATAAAAGCTTGCATGGGCTTCAGATGATATTTATTGCTTGATGGATTTACTAGCAGCCCCAGTACAGTCATACTGTATTGAATTATTGGCCTTTATTTAGCTCTGTGTCTGTTGAAGCTTGAGTGTCCATTTAAGCATAAGCGAACTGGAGCCCTGCCAAGGCTCTTTGAAGCTTTGTGTACAGAGGAAGATGTGAGCTAATGGCTACTAGCTTGAACAACAGGGAATTTAAGGGTGCTGGGGGTAGACAACAAAACATAAGGTGCACTCTTATCAATATTAATGCCAGCATAAATATTAATAAGGGCTGCCCAGCACATCATTTTTGAATGATTCTTGTCTTCTTTGTATTTTAACTCAAATGCCTGGAAATGACTATGATTTCTCTCTCTTTCTTGCTCCCACTCAGAATGGAGAGTTTAAGAAAGACCATTAGCTTTAACAGCTATCCATTGTCACAGCAGCAGGATTTCTACAAGGCAAAGGAGGCAAATGAAATGCTAGCTTTAAGAAGCATGCCGTTACCAATAAAATATCTGATTGGAATAGTCATATACTGTACAAAGCTATTGTTATGGATTCATTATCAAGGCATTTCAGTTAAGGAGTAGCAGTTCATTTCCAGCAAGCCCCACGAGAAGGTCACAGCGTTGCTGTAGCTACGGCGTAGGGAAGGCAGGCTGAGTGCTTGGCTGCTCAAAGCTTTGGCTTGTGCTCCAAGAAGCCTGGGGCTCTGGTTTTGGCCTGGCCCTCGCACAAGGTGAGTTTAGCTTGTTGTAATGTTTCTGTACGCTGAGGGAGGAGGACTGCCTCTGAGAAACGGCTGTTAATTGCATGCTGATGGCAGAGGGTTTATCCAGTTAACTACACTTCAGTAAAAGGAAAATAACCCTGAGATTGCATTGTGCTGATCAACTGGATCAGCAACAAAAATTAGCAAGGCTTTGCTCCAGGTGTATTAGTTGCAGTGGCAGTGCAAAGGGAAGAGACGACAAGGATTGATGTGCTTGTAGGAGCAAGGAGGCACGCAGACCAGTGAAGGATGAGACATTATTTTGAGACATGAATAAAATGCACCACAAATCTTCTGTCATCTTACAGATAAGATGCTCCTGTCGAGGACTCTGACTCACAGTCTCTGGCAAGCCTTAATGGAGATATTTACAAGGTTATAGCTTTCAGCTGTCCCTTTGAGCCACTGCCAAAGGTTACTGCCCTGCAGTTGGCATGGCAGATGTGAATATGGACCGATTCCTCAGCTACCCCACTCCCAAACCCACACATTGGCACAAGCTGTAGCAGCAGAAAATGCCTCAGCTGAATCCAGCAGACACAGTAAGAGCCCACGGTTCTGTCTATTTTCTTCTGAAGCAAGTCTGATCTTAAGCAGCTATTTTCTCTTAATTTTCAGGAATAATGGTAATAGAATTACACACTTCCACACTTTACCAATAAAGACTGTTTATCACTGAATAGAGAAAGAGATGGAGTGGATCCAACTGCCGCCTGATAAAATGAAAATGGAAAGATTTAGGGTAAAAGATCTCTTTATATGTCATTCTGATAGTTTCATTGTTTTTTTCTTGCCTCCTCCTTCCTCTGAAATTTCTCCTTGTTAAAAATGAAACTGAGCTTACCAGCAATGTCTTGTGGCAGAGGGAGTAACCCCTCCAGATCCCGATGTGTTTAGGTCATATGTGCAGAGCTAAACCAAAGGTTAGCTGAAATTCTGGTAGGGAGAAATGTGTCTTCTATCTTGAAAAGGCTTTGGAGTTGTGTATCTTTACCAGCGTGAAGTGACACATAGCAACTTGGAATTCTAGCTGCATCTCTCAAACTTTTCCTTACTGCTGAAGGACTTTTAGCTGGGAGAGTACCTCAATTTCTCCCTTTTTCTCTGCTTTGGACTGAAAAGGTTTTATGTAAGTTATGCCATTGGACTTATTAAAAGTTAGTTACTCTGGCAGATGAGGTCTGAACAAGCCCACTGGCTTTAGGTGCTGTGAAACAAAGATTCATCCATGCTTATGAACCACAGCTTGATGTTCACTATAAACTTTTCAATGGGCTGATACAAGATGCAATTGCCTTCATGTCTTCTGTCATATCAAGACCCATCCACAGATTACAAAGAGAATCAGTGTCAAGATAGAATGGTAACTACTGAATTTCATCTCCAAAACCAAATTTTTCACATTGTTGACTATTATTAAGGCTCATGAGAATACCTGTCTAATTAATTTCTGAAAGGCATGGAACTATATAATCTCCGCTAAGATAATAAAGTAATAAGGGATTCTCCAAATTATACATTATGATGCTACAGTACAGTGCCTGATTCTTGCTTGCCATTTGTGCTAGTGCCTCCTTATATTTTTCTGCAAAAATAAAGAGCCACAGAAATGTGTAATTTTAATAAGTATCCATGCTAAGGTTCTTTTGCTTGTCCAGTGCCAAATCCATCTCTTCTTTGTAATACAGAAGTAAGGGAATTGCAGCTTTTATGTCTTGGCCCAAATGTTTATGACTTCTTTAATGCTTCAAGGCCAAGTGTCAGTCCCCTACCTACTGCAGTGCCTGATTATAGATGTTCCTAGATTTAACATATATGATCTATTCTAATTATCTTTTGTAAAAAATCAAAATATATTTCACTGATAAGGAGGGAAAAAAAAAATCAAAAAAAGTCCCAAGCAAATATTAGTCAGTATATTAATGAAGCTAGACTAATTGCTGTGGAAAGCATAGTTAACTGGGTTCCCAGATTGGTTACATGTGCTCTGGATTATAAAGTTAAAACCTTGCATATTGGAAAGTCCTTTGTATCATTCAGCTGTTTCCAGTTTGTCATTCAGCGTTGTGGAACATTGTGTCTAAAATCCCTTTGAAGATAGTGGGCATCTTATCAAAAAACACTATATTTGCCCAGTGTAGTAGTCCGTTACTCCCTATCCTGTAACAAATAAACTCTGTGGTAAGGGCATTCTCTATTTCCAAAGCCACTTATTCCTTCTTACTAATGAACATTAATAGTAAATTGAAAATTAATTATAACAGTTTAGCCTGAAAACATTTGTTTGTATTGGATGGAGCTTCTTCTAGTTGTGTGGAATATGGTTTAGTCACTTTTCGGAATGGAAAGAAAAATAATGTATTGTTTCACCTGTGTTAAATAAATTCTACTCAATTTTCCCCTGAGAAGTTAGCACTTGTCATGTCACAGGGCAGAAATAATATGTGGAATTTTATGAGAAGGGTATGTTTTGCCACCCCTGTGAACAACGACTAAAGACTGAACGACCTTGAAAACACAGAGTTCATTTCACAGTCAGGAGGTCTTCTGGATTACCTGGAAACTCATTCGGTATTGGACAGACCTTATTCTAGGACTGAACAGTACTTTCCAAGTAAGTGCTGTGCATGTATTAACATTTTAGAGCTGTGCAAGGATTCTCTTTCACCCTTTCATTCAGCATTTGTTGATCCTAGACACTGTGGGAAAGAAAGGTACCAAATGTGAATGCAGAGCATCAAGTGAAGAGTTCCTGTTTCTCATGCAGTATTTCTTGGTATCACTCGCACACATGCATATAGTTTGCTAAATATTTCTTCAGAAAAAAAAATTCCCAGGGTCATACTGGCAGGCCTATTGCAGTTATTCTGCCTTCTCTGTGGCATAAAGTGTCATTCTAAAGTCATCTGGTAATTTCCACATTTCCTGACACTTCGTGGATTTAGTACATTAAAAGTGTCCTTGTTATTTTCTGCTTCATTTGCTGTGACTCTTTATAGCTTTTGTGGCTTTGGTTTTCTAGTAAAGGTTTTAATTTTGCTGAGGGGTACTGGAAATTTTTTTATGGCTGGTGGAGCATTTGGGGGGATGTGAGGCAGGGCCTCCATGAACCCTTTAGATGACCTGCTGGTTGCAAGGGGCAGGACGTGGCAGCTCAGGCAGACCTTGCTAGTCCCACAATCCAGCCTTTGCTTCCAGGAGTTTACTCTGAGCTCCTCTTGGTTTGGTTCCCTCAACTCCCGGTGCCTTCCCAGCCTGCAATCTAGTTTCCTGCCTGTAACCTCTTAATCCTGCCTGCTCAAGCACTCACCTCCTCTCCTGGTGGCCAGTAAAAAAAAAAAAAAAAGTTTTATGAGGAGGTTAAGTCTCCAGTAGATTTCTCAAGTGAAAACTGCAACCTAAAGATCCCACACCAAATAATATGCCTGATGATATAAAGAAAGAAACACTGCAGGTTAATAAATCCCTAAAGTATGCTTAGGGAAAAACAAGCTATTAAACTGAGCTGGTTTCCCAGGTGACTAGAGATAGGGTAATTATTAAGGTTTTCTGTGATCTGGGAATTCAATAACATATTCCTGAAGTAGAAATCCTCTGTAATAAATGATTATGATCTTTCCTATTGACAAATACACAGAATTTTTTTGTAAAGCTCCTCAGGTTTGAATTATATAAGCGAAATGTAGAATTCGCAGCTGTATATCCAGATACAGACGTGAGCCACAATGTTATATATTGCCATGCTGTGCTACTTGGGTGTGCCCTATGTTGCATATTCAGCCTATGGTAACTGAAGTCCTGTTTTGTAAGTGAACTGAGTTCTGAAACACAAAGTTAAGAAGAAGAAGAAGAAGATATTACTCATTCCCAGCTGGCAAAAATTGATAGTGGCACTTAAGTTGTTTTTATTAATAAGCCAGTAGACATGGTAAATACTATGATGGAAGTAGCACAGCAGATGGCACAAGTGCTGAGATGACTCAATGTGAAGGAAATGGTAAATAGCTTCATAATAAAAATGGACAACCAGTAACAAATTGAATGCAAGAGAATCACGCATACTGGAAGGAGTGTTTTGGACTACTGGTGAGTTCTGTGTTAGTTACTGCTTCTGAAAAGACAATGTGGGCTTCTCTGTGAGCATCTCTTGGACGCTCTCCATTCAAAGTACACACTGGCAGCCATAAAAATAAATGAATTCTGTCTAAACTAAATTTGCTGCTGTGGTTGCTAGCCCACAGAACCTGTCCAAGACCAGTGAAAACCATAGAACTGACTAACTGATCTGAGATATTATAACCCCTCCATAAAGGCCTAAAATAATGCCTTGGTGTGTAAGGAATGCCCTTCCTGTGGCCAGATCATAGAATCACGAAATCATAGAATAACCAGGTTGGAAAAGACCCACCAGATCATCAAGTCCAACTATTCCTATCAAACACTAAACCATGTCCCTTAGCAACTCATCCACCTGTGCCTTAAACCCCTCCAGGGAAGGTGACTCAACCCCCTCCCTGGGCAGCCTCTGCCACTGCACAATGACCCTTTCTGTGAAGAATTTTTTCCTAATATTGAGCCTAAACCTCCTCTGGAGGAGCGTGAGGCCATTCCCTCTCGTCCTGTCCCCTGTCACTTGGGAGAAGAGCCCAGCTCCCTCCTCTCCACAACCTCCCTTCAGGTAGTTGTAGAGAGCAATGAGGTCTCCCCTCAGCCTCCTCTTCTCCAGGCTAAACACCCCCAGCTCTCTCAGCCGCTCCTCATCAGGCCTGTTCTCCAGCCCCTTCACCAGCTTTGTTGCTCTTCTCTGGACTCGCTCCAGAGCCTCAACATCCTTCTTGTGGTGAGGGGCCCAGAACTGAACACAGGATTCGAGGTGCGGTCTCACCAGTGCCGAGTACAGAAGGAGAATATCACAAACTGTGTCAAACTGTATTGTAGTTGCATTTCTGTGCTAACATGTAGTCTGTAACTGAGCAGTGTAGCCTATAGAATCCATATATGAGAACAGATTTTCCTAAGCTAAATGCAAGGTTTTCTTACAAGTGCCTTGCAAGCATCTACCACAGAGAAGTTGCCCTTTTAGATGCAGGGTCTCATAAAGAATAAATGTCTGGACAGTCTCTGTAGCTGTGTTCTAAAAGACTCATAAGCAGGACTAAAAGTCTATCTTCTGCTCTAAGAGTTAAAGGAAAGACAACTGAATGAAACAGCTTAATCAGTGAGGAAGCCACAAGGATTTTACTTTTTAAGAAGACTGGATGTGTGGAAGACACTGCAAAGACCAGAGCTTCTAGAGTGTGGACTAGGCTCACTACAAGTGTGTTTGCCTGGAGGTAGATATGTCTATGAGGATGATGGTCTTTTGTATAAGCGGTTCATGTCATTTTGTGAATATAGCCTGTAACAAATACCTCAAAATGGAGCTGACAAAACAGACATTGCCTTTACAAATACAAGTGCTTAGTGGCTGTTGTGGTGGCTGCAGGAAGTATGGCTTCTGCCATAGCTTGACACAGACAATTTTCACTAGACCACCAAAGGTACCTCTGTGATGAGGGAAAGTGCTCCTGCCAAATGTCAAGTTTCTATGGTACTTAATTCTCCAGCACGTTAATTCTGTTTCCAGAAAAAGTTACAGCAAGGGAATAAAAAAAGGTCAAAAAGTAGTTTTTTACTTCAGCTCTTCAAAACAGCAAGGCAACTTCAATCAAACTGAAAAAAAATGTTCTTCTCTTCAAATAACACTTCTACATACAAACTGTGCACAGCCCTTGATATCTATGCTGCTTTACATTGTCCCTTGTGATCATTCTAATCATGTAGTGCACAGAGAAAGTGTGTAAAAAGCAAAGAATAAATTCTTCCTGAGTTTTCAGAGTAAGCTTTTCAGTAAAGCATATTGTATATGGAAGAGCTTCCTTTCCAGTGTAGTAACAGTTGTATTTTTAAATAATGAAATGTATGACCCCGGAGAAAATAATAAATACATTCGATCAGAGTAAAACCAAATGCTCAACACATATAAAAAAGAAACACAAACAAAAGAAATACATCATCGTACCACCAGTTTTTGCAACTGAAATCTTTCCAAAATAAATCAAAAATCTTATTGAAATTGTTTCTAGTTATCATGATCTCACTGGGAAACGAAAGGATTTTCTTCAATAGCCTGTTATAACTCAGTCATTATACTGTGGTGAGGTAATTTGCTAAAACAGCTGCCTCTGATGAGCAAACCTTTCCATCTGGCAGATCCCAAATAGACACAAACAAACTCATGTCAGTTTTTCTTACTAGAACATAAAATCAAAACAAGCTCCTTCTGCTCTAATGGAATAAGTCTTTGAACTGCAGGAACCAAGATTTGTTTCTTTTTTGATGCCCTTCTCGTACTCTCATACTCAGACTTGGCCCAGGCTGTGGGACTGTTGATATCATGCCACCTTTGAGATGGATTACAGCATAACTGGGAATGTGTTTGCAATATAAACCTTCCACCAAGGAACCAGACAGAATTAACAGTTGTTGGAACTTGTTAGCTATAGCGAGACAGCACTTGTGGATAGTATATTTTCATAGCAGTAGCTATTTTTTTCTTTAAAGACTCTATTTTTTTTAATGTGCTAGAGAAAATTCCACTGCTTCTTAGTAAAACCATGGTATTGCTGCAGACGCAAAACCTTAACAGTACAGACTATACTTTTCACAATGATTCAATGAAAAACAAGACTGACACAACTTTTTCACTCCCAGCAGACCCATATAGAGTTGTAATCTCTATATTTAATACTGAATATAACCTGTCTTTACACCAGCTGTTTTTCTCTAGGTCAGATAAATAGCACTTTCTTCCATGACCATTTAGACTCAGATAGAGTAAACCAATCTTTTTCATATTTTTTCAAACTACACACATTTTATTCTCTGTAAATCCTAACAGTATAATAAATGAGCGTAAGTATTTCACGTGGACATTTTAATTTCTCATTATAAAAGTCTGCAATGTATTGCCAAGACAGAATTAATGAAGAAGACATTTCTGTTTGTTAGCTTTTATTCTTACTGGAAAATGTTGTAGGAAAAGTTTAAAAACATGTTTATTAAATTTAGTGATTCTTCTTCTTCTAATATAGTGATTCTTCTTCTTCTAATTTAGTGATTATTCTTCTAAATATTTCCTCAGCCAAGGGCCTGATGTATTTTGAGTGAAGTCATTGGAAAGTCTCCCACTATCTTTAACAGAAGTTACATCAAACACTAAATACGGAAAACTTGAATCCATGTGTTGCACTTGGGTCCCATTTCTGTAATAAGTTGCGCCAAAGTGCTAATTCTAAAATGTTTAAAACTTTCAGGAAGTTCAGCTTGGGATGCAGATTTATTTCTACACACTCTTATTTCTCTGAGCAAGAAATCTACACCTATGGAAATAATTTTCCTGATACACAGTATCATCAAGGTGCTTAAAATACTGTTTCCCTCACTAGCAGCCTAGTGAATATAACAAGGTCCCTTGGCACTGCAGTGATGAAAACACAGGACCAATAAGGCAAAAAAAGATCAGGGAAGGACTTTGTGGAAAATCTGCCTTACGATAACATGCTATGCACCTTGTTCTGTAGATTCCCACCAGAGCCAGCAGGATTTGGCTACAGTCTACGAACTCTGCCTTGCAGAATGCTTTATAATCTGGGAAATTTGATGTAATAAAGTCACAGTTCTGTCTAGAATTGTACCTGTCCTTGTACTATAAAGTCATATCAGCACTGTGGGAGAAAGGATATTATGAAATTGTAATATCAAAGTATTAAGAGTTCTCCTTGACTGCTGGAGGTAATGTAAATTTAATGTACAATATGGCAAGGTTGTGATACTCCATTTGTCCAAAAATATTGGTTGCCTCATGTGTCTCCTTCACCAATATGCTGAATGTTACTGGTAATAGGAGTATATGATTCAAAGCAGACGTTACTGTCAGCGGTCTTAGCCTCATGCTAGCTGTAGTTAATGGGAAAGTTTCTTTTGACTTCAAAAGGAAAACCACTGTCAAATACAGGAAACACAGTAATAAGATCTCATAGTTAATTATACTAAAGAAAGGTAAGAAAGAACCTTCTGCCAATCAGTCTACTGCTGAGAGGATTATGAAACATGTTTTGCAAGAATAAACCCTTTTCTCTAAATACAGACACAGCTAGAAAAGATTACAAAGCAAATATCATGTTTACTGACATTTAATGTACTGGAGATCTAACTGTGCATGAGTTTGTTGGGTTCATTTCATTTCATCTACTTAAATTACAGCTCTACCTATTCTATATTAATTTATCTAGATATTGTTTTTATACAAAGTGTATCACTATTTGTTAAACCATGTCTTGAAAAACTAAATTCATTAACATATTTCACAAAGATAATTTTGTAGACAACAGACGCAGAAAAAAAGCAGATCAATATTTGGAAAAATTGCCTGGATCATAACTGTTTTGTGAGTCTTAAAGGTGCTTCTTTTAACTAATAAAATGATTTTTAAAGTTTGTAAATGAAATTAATGTTACTCAAAGAACAAATGGTCACACTGGGTAATGTCTTCTCCTAATAGTTAATTTTCAGATTTATATTAGCTGCAATAAATAGGAATAATCAAACTACATTTTAATTTTTCTTTAAATGTTTCTAATACATCTGTGGTTAACCTTAAAGGAAGTGGCTTGCAGCAGTTTTCTTAAACATTATAACAGGAGCAATAATATAGCTACTGCATTCATATCTATGTTTTCTGCACGTGGAATTGATTTTATATTTTTTACAGCTGATAGCCTGCAGCATCTAGATTTCTGTGCAAAGAAGGTTATCATTGCCTCTAGATGCTGATAAGCAAGAGAGAAAATATTCTGCTAGGCCTGTTTTGGTATAGAAATGTTGATTTCATTCATTTCCAGGTAACTGTTATGCTGCCCTTCTGTTTCCTAATAGGGTTGAACATTGCTTTGGATGAAACTAAGTTTTGATGAAAATAATATAACCTTATATCTCCTGCTCAGCTAGCTTGGTGGACCTTGTTTTGGTCCTGCTAGCTTTGCCAAAAGCAGTAGCTGGTTGTTTTATCAGAGGTATGAAAAAGAAAATTTATGTGTTGTTATTACTTATGGACATCAGAGTTCCCTCCTCTATAGCTATAAACAAAGCCCTTAATTTTTTCGTGTTTCTTTTTGTGCGGGTTCACTGTCACAGAAAGAGCAATGGTACAAGTGGATCAATATATGCATCTTGGCTTGCCCTTCCTCACCCTTGGGGAGCCATCCATCATAACCTGCCAGCACTTGTGGCCAGGAGGAGAGACCATAAACCTCCAAGCCTGCATGCTTGGTTCCTATACAGGTGTCTGGAAAGGGATAGGCTCGTCCTTTATTTAATTATACTTAACTGATCTTGAATTCAGATTTGCAACACCCAACAGTTCAAGGATGTTCAGTTCTGGGAGTTTTGTTTGACCTTTTTACTAAGAACAAATTTAGACCTGGCTTTAAGTTCTGATTTACCTAGTAGTTAAGTATTGCTTTTGACCCAGATTCTTTTGTACGTGTGGCATAGCTACAGGGCTTATGTTTCCAGAATTTTACATACCTGCAATTAGGTAGTGTTAACAGGATGTTATTGTTTTGATCTGTGATTGTGCAAGGGGAGGGGGCATAATTCATCAACATTCTATTTTTACATGATACTCATAAATATCTAGCAACCTGTGTGAAGGCACTGTTACCTTTCAAAAAAAAACCAATTATTTTTTCACAGTGTCCATTCAGTTTTTGAAAGCCAAGCTTGCATCATTTTTGCAGAAGAAATTCTTCTGCAAGTGTTATTGTAGGGGTACAGCTTCCTCAGTGTTGTTCAACACAACTCAGTGGGAACAAGGACATCACAAAATCATCAGGGCCAGGAGGTGAAATATGTTTTTCAGAAAGCCCTCATTACGGAATTCCTCGGTGAGCACCAGGCTGAGAACAAGACCTCCCAGAAACCTACCTTCTCCTCTCCCAGGAGATCTGAGAGCACAGTGGTCACCTGCTGCACCTCTCAGTCCTGACAAGAGCAGAATCCCAGTGCAGTGAGGATCGCACCTCTTGAAAAATTGCATACCATTTGCCCAAAGGTGATTTAAAGGTCAACAGTGAATATGTGGTAATTTAAAAATTATTAACAGCACTTTCAGCTGTGACTTCAAAACTAAAAACTACTTGGCATGTGGAGCAATTTTATTGGCTGTTAAGACAATTTAAAAGGTAGAATAATATATAAGGCTTGTTCTGCTATACAGTAACCTTAATGGTCACCTTTCTTTTAATCAGATTCTAAAATATTAATTTTCTAAAGAATAACACTACTTAATTATAAGAACTTTAATAAACCAAATATGTTGGTTATGGGTGTCTTGGGATAACCACATTCTCAGGAGTGGTGAGGTATTTTGCTTCTGCCTCATAATTGGCCAGTATTGTGATTATTTTATGATAAAAGTGCACCTCCTGCTAGGTTGCAGTGCTTAATTAACGTAGTCTTTTTCAAAGAACTTACCAGCCCATGAGAAACTAGGCTGTAGCGAGATCTTAGGCTTGTGCTACTGACATCATTCAACATGTAGGAAGGTGTTTCTTTTCTGTTTTTGAAGTAAAATGTTGGAGAAACTTTATCTGCTTTGCCTTATTTCCTGTTTGCTGAGCAATTTCAACTCACTGCTTATTGGAGTATAGCATGGAGCATTTTTATTTACCTGCATTTAATGCATACCAAAATAAGGCAAGAGACTGAAAACTTCAGTTCCTCATCCAGTTGTAGAAGATGGTATTCAATATTGTCAGCATTTGTACAGTTTCAGCCTTCAGGGACTAACTGAGGAGGAATAACAGCATCATAGCTCAGTGTCTGTGACCAGCTGATCTTTGCACCCCAGGGTTTAGTTTGATACTAATCTATTTTAGTTTGATTCTGTTCTATACAAGATGCTACCCTGGGATTTTAGGCTACCTGTGAGTCTTCAGAAACTCAGATCCTCCCTTTCCTGATGTCTCCTGTACAGTTCTTGACCTGGACAAGTGGGGTGAAAAGACAAAAATAGCCTTATAATGGCCCTCCACAATGCCCTACACTGATGCAACAATAAGTATTTCAGTGCTTCCATATTTCTAAAAACCAAATTCTCTCACCCACTGTTAGGTTGGTTGAAGACTTCTTCAAAACAACTGCAATTTATAAGCAATGTCTTGCAAAAGCACTGATACCATTAGTGACAGTGGCACCCACTGGAAGAGAAGTACTCTACATCAAGCGTATTTTGAAAATAATGATACCACCTAAATGCTTCTCTCCTGCAGTAATGGATCGTACAATATCTTATCAGTTGGAGAAGAGTGAGCAGGAGAAAAAGAGAGAAATAAAAATAATAAAATCCACTCCTGTGTAAAACATTTGAAGTGTGGCACTAACAAAGACTTCCACATAGAATTAGTGCTGGCAGAGGCAGCTCACAGTGCTGTGGGTGTACTCAGCTGTGCAGAGCTGATTATAGAAGATGAAAGAGCCTGGCAATTTGTTTCATCTCATGCTGAAGTACTGCTGACAACTGAAAGTGAAGACAGAAGGATTCATTTGTTCGACTTCTGTTTTAGAAAGCAGGCTTCAGATGATACCACAGAGAAAGTGGAGGGAAATGCTGAGGTGCAATTGTCTTCTTTTTTCCTTTCGCTGACTGTAAGATTTATATTTTCAGCTGCTGAGAGGTTTTGCAGGGGGGGAGGGTTGATATTTGGGAAGTCTGCAACACCATGTTGCCGGTGAAAAACATGGGTAGTGTTGCCTTAACTTAATAAATGTAATAATACATTATATACATGTGTGAGTATCAGAATAGGAAAGTAATAGATAAATATGTACATGTTTATGTATATGTAAGAAATAAATATATCTAACACCTTTCTTTCCATTCTATTATACTGAGGCCTCAGGAGTTTCACAATCACTTTCAATGCTGAAATGTCTGAACTGAGTATTTAATTGTAGTATTAACATTTATTCAGCAGTCATAATAGTGCATAATTCCTGGAAAATTGGAGGGCATGTATTCTACTCTTACTAGAGCTTCAGGGACAGATGGTAATAGCCCTGAAGTAGGGGTTCTGTACAGCAGGACTGGCTAAGTAAAAGACAGGGTACAAACCAGTCTGGAGACACAAGCTGGACGTTCCCTATCCCTCACTTCTGTGCCTGTGGCAAGCAGAATGAGACACAGTACGTTTAAGCCGTGGGTGGGAGAAATTCAATTTCAAAGGATAAGGACAGCAAAGAATGGGAAAATAGTATCTGGGAGCCTCCCTTCCTGCACTGGGTGTCTTTAAGAACAAGGCTGACGTTAGTATAATTGATCCTGCCTTTGGGCAGGAAGAAAACTAAAGATGTCTTGAGGTTCCCATGGTTCTCAGTGTATGTTGGTTATTTTCAAGGACTTCATCTTCATTTTAAATTACGATTAGCCAACCATGCTATTTCTCTTTAGTGCTAACACATACTTTACAAGTAAAACCAACCTTACTGTGTAAGAGTCAGACGAAAGGTCTGCTGAAACTGTTGTTACACTGAAACCTGCTTAAATCTGAACATGAATCCTGTACTTATCCTAAACATTACTTGTAGTCAGTTGGGTCTGACATCTCAGAGGGCTGAATAATAGCCCCTCAGACTTCAAGAAATGAGACTCAAAAGAGGTAGCACCTCTCCTAACATTTTGTCACAATTATGTATTTAGTCCTAGAATTATATTATTATATATCATAGGCCAAATCCTCTTTCTTCTAATTCCAATTTCCCATTGCTTTATTTTTTCACAATCAAAGAAGCACAGCTAAACTATTTTTCTGAGAGTAAACTGTAAACAAATCAGTTTCTTCAACTTCCAATCTAAAGGGAAAATAGTAATACATAACTTCAAACTGATCTGAAACAAAAATAAAATATTTTTCTCATGAAATTAGAATTCAGCAAGATCATTTTTCTATCAAAAGATGTATTTTGCTGAAGAAATTCAGAGGCTTTATAAACTGAAGCACTGGAAATACAATTTAACAGCAGATTGAAAAGTTTTGATACTTTCCATGGTTTAAGGTGTTCATTGTCAAAATTAAATGAACAATGCAAAATTCATACAATTTCTCAAATAGTCTGGAGGTTTTTTTTTAATTTTAGGTAAAATTTTTCACCTAACAGTACCAAGTATAAGTCTCAAGAAAAAAAACAGGTTAAAAGCTGTTGCAAAAAAAGAACAGATGATGGATTTAGATTGAAAGAGAAATTATACTGAACTGCAAGTTTTGGTAAATTTGCAGGGCAGGTCCAGCAGCAAAGTGAAGGTGGAGGGGCTGTGCAGTTGGTAATGCATCATATTAAGATAGTACCCATGGGAGACTACATCAAGCTAAATTAAACTACATGTATAACATTAACCGTTCTTACCCTTTCTGAATTTCAAAGTCTCTGAAATTCCTCCCCCCAAAATGTATTTGAGTGTTTTCCTTGCTTCCAGAATATTGCATTTCAGCATAATAACGTAAAAGATAATTTTTCTGATAAAACTCTTTTCTCATTTACTCTCTGCTTCCAGGCCTTTCCTTACACAAAATTTACTGTCTGATTTTTATTAAACCAATGTGAATTTGTCATGATGATGATAATTTTTGGAACATCCCCCTGTATAGCAAAAAGTGCAGTCACTTATTCACCAAGTGCCCAGGAACAGAAAGGTTGGAGCTTTCAAAGATGATGCTTCCTAGTTTTGTGACCTGTAGAAATAAAAAAATATGGTGCTAGTATTTATCACAGCAGGTTTCCAGGTAAACAACTATACAATACATCAAGGTAAGAAAAAAATCAAATAAATATAATCATACCAATATTCTCAGTTGCTGCTTTGTTGACTTTCTATACAGTATGCCATTGTGTAACAGGAAAAGCACAGAGGGATATATGATTAGGAAATAGGTCACTAACTAATGAAAATCCCTTCTGTTCTGTGAAGCAAGGAACATTAAACAAAAGGGCAGCTTGGCATAAGCAGGTGATTATCTACATAAAACAAGCTCTTTATGGGAATTGTAACACTTCCCTTTTTGCTGTTGTCATGCCATGTCCTTCCAAACCTGATCACCTGGTACTGTTGCAACTCTCCTCTGAAAGCAATGCCCAGGCAAAAGATCAGAAACAGTTTCTTTTGTCTTTTCTCTGCTGCCTGAATAGGAAAGGACTGGATTAGTTATGTCAGAACATGGAGGAGAGAACAGTCACACACCTGTAAATAATTCAGAGAGTTTGGCGTCGCATGCTCTGCTGCCTGTCCCAGCCAACACAGGCTGCATGGCACCCTTCAGTAAAATCAAGCCTAATACTTCATGATTTGGTCCCAAGGTCACTAGAACACCCTACAGTGTAACTTCTTTTACTCCTATGATTTTTCTTAAATTTTTCTTTTTCTTCACACAAACTGGTCAGCCTTAGCTTGTTCTGTGTTGGAGAGCATGAACACTGGGACTGAAGATTATCCTATATGGCACTGTGCAGCAGGGCTCTGTGTGAGGGAGGCACGATGCTTTTTGTATCAGCTGAGCAACTCATGCATACATTTAAATCCATCTTTCCACCTGTTGGTCTGTTCTTACTGTGCTCTGCTCCTAAGTCAGCAGTAACTACCTCATTGTCATTATATCCATAGATGGAGGGATTTATATCATGTGTATTCTGTCAGTTATTTCTAGATTAAATATTTTTCTATCGTACATCAATATTTGAGAAAATGACTTGGAGAAAAAGGAAGTACAGCATATGCATAGTAAGTATACAGACTGTGAATCCGGATGGCAGTAAGCACTAACTGCAGACAGCATCCATTTAATTGACACAATTTCTTTGTATGTGGTCTATTTGGCCCACATTTTGACACCACAGAAGATGATCGGTTTGCTCATGTTTGCCTTGTTAGCACCATGTTATGAAGTATACATTATTTTAGAAAAGTGATTGGATGGTAAGGTGTCATTTCCAGGTAAGGGAACATTAATTTGGATTCAATGTTCTTTCATGAAGAACTTTCATGAAGGTTTGCTCATAATAGCTTATTTTGGTGTGTCCATAACAATTTTTTCAAGCACCTGTATGTAAGTAGTAATTGCTTTTTGAAGAGCTATGTTAGATGTTAGTAAAATTGTTTTTACAACATCATTTTGGAAACAATTTTTTTTTAAAACAAGTAGTACTTAGTATATTTACCAACAATCTCATTTCAATAAGTATAAAAATCAACTATTCTCTCGCGGAAGCAATAAGGTTCTGTTCAAACTATAACACATATATTATCAGTATAAGTCACATCGGACAAGTGTTTATGTTTCAAAACTATAGCATTGCCATTCACATGATGTGGTGCTCTCTGTGACAGGGGTTAGTGTCCTTCATCAGAAAAACATAAAATAAAATAACCAGAAGGACATTCTTCTACAGGAATAATACCCCCTTCTGTTAGGCCACATTTGCAGCATTTCATTGGGAATTCCTGTTTTGAGGGTTAGCAAATAAAAGCAAAAGTTCTTTGCTGACAGTGAACCTGGGAAATGTTCTTGAGTCTTTAATCTCCACTTGCAGCAACTAACCCTTACTCTGTCTGAGGGCATGACAGGGAAGTGATAAGGAGTTTGTATCCTTGCCCTTGCCCCTACTATTTTGTTCTTGCCATCTTACTTAGAAGTTGTTGACCTACATGACATAGAAGGGACAGTAGACTTTAAAACTCAGTATTCATATCAATTCATATCATTTGGAATGGAAGACCATGATTGCTTTTATATGTGAACTATGTATTGTAGGTAAACTGTGGAAAAATCCTACAGCAGCGGTTGATTTCATCACTATTAAGTCAGTGTTATCAAAGAAATAAAAACATAAATAAGTACATGAGTTGTAGAAAAGGCCTATTTGAAATATGACCTTCCAGAATCTTCTTGTTTGGAAAGGAGTGGGCAACTGTGCTGTCTTTGAAAAGGTTTGAATATGAAGGTAAAGAGAATTCAAATAATGTGGTCAAATAGTAAAATAGCAAATCCATTAGCATTGAATCTTTTCAAAAGCTCAAAATCCTGAGTCTGTTTCTGAAAGACGCCAGACTGATAAGTCTGAATTTATTCTCTGTTTGAGATTCGTTTAGAAAGCAAACCTAACTCATTGTAATGTGGTTAGAAAATGCACTGGCCTCTCAACAGACACAGAAAGCATAGAATGGAGAAATGAGTTTTCTTTTATTTCCCTTTGCAGCATTGACCTTGAAAGAAAAAGGTACATTAAATGAATGTATTCACATCTTAGGAATATTTCTCAGTGTAACAGTAAATGACTAAATGTATTTATGCCATCATCAGCCTTGATTCCCAATCAATCTACTGTCTCTGATTTTTAACCTAATACAATGCCTTTTCTTTCAACATCTACAGGCTGTTGAATTATATCTTAGTGTAATGATTATGCACTAGAAATGTAGAAGCATGCAATGAGGATAATTTATCAGTAAATTTTGTCTACCTAATTAAGAAATTAATTACACAATTTCTGAAGAAGTGTTCTGCAAATAAATGTTGTTCAGGCCACTGTTTGTCGTATTAACTATAGGCTGAGACCTTAACAAGCTTGGATTGTGAATGTACTGATGCTCAGACCTTCAATAAACAATGCCAAAATAAAAAAAAACATGCAGTCATCAAAAATTTTGCAGTGCAGTCTGTTTTCATAAAACAGGTAGGAAACATTAATTTGAATCACTGCTAGGAAAAGATACTTGTTCCAACTTAAGCTCATGGTAGTTCAGATACTTCAACAAATGTCTGAATGCTGTGTAAAAAGTTTACTTTTCTAATGCATTACAGACCAGTTACAGGAATGAGCATTGTTTGGCTGGACAACAAAGAATGGTCATTCTTTTCATAACCTTTATGTAACTTCTCCCTTTTTGTGCTCTACAAATGCCAGTAAGGTATAGAGTGAGTCGCTGTGTTCAGGAAGTATGAGAGTAGTTAGGAATGAAAGCTGGAGTAACTTGACTGGAGACTGTGATAGTTGTAGGAAAAAATGAAGTATTGGTCAGTTGGTATGGAAAGCAGAGTGATAAAGAAAAGTCTAGTGATTATTAAGTACTGGCTTATAAAAAAATTTTTAAAATACCAAGAGGAAAGAGTCATTCTGGGATTACTTAGGCTGTGGTTCTCTCACATACTAGGTAGTCCTGCGAGACTCTATCTTGCAGTATTTCCTTTACAGAACCTAGTCATCTTCAAGTTCTTGGTCAGTCCCACAGAGGACAAAACGATGAGGGATAGTCTAGTGGATGGGATGTAACATAAAGATTCAGTTTGCAGGAAACTATGGCCCAATTCTCAGTCCTATCATAGACTGTACCCTTGTAGAAATAATTTGATTATGTCTTGTATTTCTATCTACTTCAGTACCTACAGTAACTTCAGGCTCTATTATAATCCTCCAAGACATACAGCTCCTCTGGATGGTGCCTGGGAGTGTCAGGAGGTTTTAATGCAGCACTGTTGAAACTATTTAGCTGTTACCATGCTTTCAAGTCATGGAAAATAACGGCCTACCAAAGAAACCCTGAGCAGATTTGGGTAATTAAGTTGTCCAGTGGACTACTGCAGAAAGAAGTTTGCTTTGTCTTCCTCCTTTGGAAAAAAAGGAGAGCTCACTGATGAAGATGTGGGCTGCACTATCCCAGCTGGGCTTGACATCCAGCAGTTGTTCTTAACTAGACTTCATTAATTACATAGCTGTGATTAACAGCTCCACCAACCAGCATTGGTGGAGAGCTTACTCCCTGAGTACTGGTGTGCACTGAATAGATGCCGCGCTTTCATGTCTCTTTCAGGGACACAGATCACAGCTTCAGCTATATTAGTTGAAACAATATAAGCAAATCTGGATGATCTTAATCCTTGTGACAAAAGTAGCAATGACCAGGATTTGTATCTGATGGCATTGGCAAGAAAGAAAATTTTCAGGGTTCTCCTGACAAGTTCTCCAAGGTCTCTAGTTACCAAGACTGCCATGTATAATTGCAAGAGGGGAGAAAACTGCCAACACAGGTGATCTTCCAATTTCTTTGAGACAGAATGATGATGATAACTCTAAATACTGAGCCAGAGAGGAGGAACCCACTCAACAAATCTGGTACTTTTTAGTATTACTGATACATAGTGGCAGTTTCCTTGTAAAATAGCTCTGAAATATCATTGCAGATGTACAGTAATCCCAAAATATTTAGATGTACTTGAAAAAGAGTGCAAAATACATAATTATTTTCTATATATTTGCCTCCATCTCACCCCAGATTTCTGTTTTACATGCCATAATAAAGACAGAAAAAAAAAAAGATTAAACTGAGAAGCCGTAAAAGTCTTTACATATTGCCTTTCTTTTGCTAGCATCTACAGAGGATTTTTTTTCCTGTGTGGGCTGATGTAGGTGCCTGCTTATGTCTAACCCTTTTATTGTGCTTTATCCTCATACAAATAATCATGAAAGCACATCAAATAATAACAGCAGGAAAATTATTATGCTGCCAAAAGGTTCCCATCAAGCAACTAGAGTGTAGTCATCATTATAATCATTTTGAGATGTTGAATGTGGTTAAACCAGCTAGCTCAGCTCCTCTGAATTCTCTGAAGTTTTTCTTGTAAGAGGGAAGGAGTTTCCAACTATAAATTAGGATCAGTAAACTGTACCAGAAAAAAAATTGTGTCACTGCATGCACATATACACATATATGTGTGTAGAGCTCCACAGCAATGAAGCAGACATTTTTTAAAGGTTTATATATTTCAATGTTTTCTTTTTTCTAATTCAAGGTTTTGGTGACACTTCAAGGTGAATATGTGGCATGTAAAAAGAAAGGGATGTCTGCTTTGCCCTTTCTCCTTAATTTCAACTGCTCCTCCAAGTACATTTCTACATAGAAATGTTCAATGCTTAATTTAGTAGAGGATGTTAAATGTTCCAGGTGATATTTGTAGTTAACTAGATTAGTGTAGCAAATTTTCTTCCTGTTTTATGCCTTGTTGCAACCATTTGTAAAATGGAATTATATGATCCTACCTCACAGACATGCAGTAAGACTGAAAATGTAATATTCACTCTCTTTAAAGAAGGGAAATTACCTAAATGTGCCAAGAATTACTTGGTGTTGAAACACTTTAATCTGTCTTTGGCCTCTGATTCTTAATGTTTTTTGGAGACATAGCTGCACTTGTCAATCTTTTCCTGATAAGTTGTTTCATTTTCTTGATTTCTGCTTTAAGAAAACTACATTTGTGATTGTAATTTTCCAGTAAACTTATTTTTCTCTCTTTCTTTTTTTTTTTTTTTTCCTCACATCCTGTCTTGGCTTGTTTGTCCCTTTTATCTGCGTTTTCCCTTTTTTTTAAGCTCTCACTCCAGACTACTCTGATTCCTTTCTCGAAAACTCTGCTCACACTTCAGGAAATATTTTGCATCTAAAGCTATTCCCATTCTTCAGATCTTCCCTTGTCCCACTGACAATAGTGTTTCAGGTTTACCTCTGGCTGACTTCCTCAAGTCCTCTACTCTTCTTATTCCACACAGATGGGCAGTATGTACTGGGGAAAGAGAAGTATCATACAATATGTGATCTACACTTTAACAGTTTCTGAGGTAGATAGCATTTATGCTAAAGTACTGTGAAAACGCGCAGAGTTCAGATACAGTAGGTCTCAAACGGTATTATCCATTCTCTGTGCTGAATGATTTGGTATTTTTATATTAGTCAGCCTACAGATATAGGGACAATCCCCTCTGCACTTTCCAGACCTATTTCTGGCATCCCCTCTAAGCTCTGTGTAGTCTGTTTGGTGCTTAAGAGGAAACATATCTTAAAGACATGAGCCTGTAATATCTACCACTTCACCATAATGCCTGTTTACATATCTGTTCCCACCTCTTAGAAGGTGCTTTGGTGAGCTTTAGATTTTACAAAATATGGCACAGAGTGCTTACTGTGAAACATTATGATAGAGCACTAAGCTGCCATTTTAGAAACAGTGGGATGGAGAAAATGTAAATGAAGAGCGTAAGAGTACCATGTCTCACCCTTAATTTTTTTTTTGTCAACAGTAATGACAGTTTTAAAAAGGCGTTGTTGTTATAAATATATATTATAGTTCCATTACTGCAGTGGAACTGAGTGTTTTCAGAAAATGTAAATCATTGATTTACTGGAGTCACAAGGGTAAGTAACTTGGCTCTTCCCAGTGTAATGGCCATAATTCTGAAATCATGATGAAGGCAAAAATATCAGTGGTGTTGGGAGGTAAACTATATCTTTCTGCATACTCACTCATTAATATCGTGGTTCTGGCATCTTGTCATGGACACCTTAAAGAGGAAAATGAGAAAAGAAGAACAAGGACTGTGATTTTGCTAGTTTGCAAATTCTTGCTCAGCAGGGTGACCTACATCCCTGTGATCCACTGAATGATCAAGAAACCTGACTTGCAACAAGGTTTGCGGTATCACATTCTGTGTTGTTGTGAAAGTCTTTCATTATTTTGATTTCTTTTTTGTTCATTGGGCACAGGGTGCTTTGCACCAGTCATCTATAGACGTCTAGCATTATACACCCAATTTAAATACTTGCTCATTTAGAAAAGAGAAAAGGAGGCACATTCAGACCTGCACCGTGCTGCTTAGCCCATTGGAGGTGAGCAACCCTCTGCAGTTACATTACAGGTGATACACAGTGAGTGAGTTCCCTGGCTTTTGTGTCTTAAACAGGTGCTTAAGACTTGTTCTGTGAATCACCATTTTGGGTCTGCTCCTGCCTTCCCTGAAAGCCTCAGGAGTCCTTTTGTTCATTTGAACAGAAATAAAAGGAGTTTAGGCTCTCTCTCTCCTTTAACCAGCCCATAAGCAGAGTTTAAGATATATCTTGAATTTCATGACCTATTTTTTTCTGGAATTCAATTTAGCCTCTTTTAAACCTTGGCACTTTCAGCTGTTGCTACAGAAATGACAGTGTTTCTTTTTTGAAAACTCATTAAGAATGTTTTGAAACACTCTGTTTACAAAAGCTTTCCTCTTATCCATTAAAACAAATGAATGACTTATCAGATTTCAGAATACTTGTAAGGTGAGATTTACGGGTCTCATTAAGTGTTAAAAGCTGTTTGCAAGAACAGTGTGCCTGTCTTGAAGCGTTCAGCTGACAGTGTGCTTTCCCCAGATCTTCAGGTTTGTGAGGTATACCAACAAAATACAGAAAAAGAATTATCCTAACTTGAAATAGGTCAGTCTAATAACAGTGGAATCCTAAAACTGATTATTTTAACTCTCTCACGTTCCTAACAAAGTTCAAGAAGGTTGAGAATATAATACAGGAAAAAATGTAGTGAAGTACAGGAAAGATTAAGTGAGCAAACTGTGTAATTATGACCTCTGTGTATAATAAAAACGTTTTCTGGGCAAACCTAGGACTGCTGTGAGATGTATATGTAGAGATTGACTCAGATATATACAGTAGCATAATTTTTGTCCACTCTGACTTTTTTACTGCTTGATTAAAAGACTAGACATTTCCCCTTGAGACTCACTCCTCTGCCTAATGTGCTGTAATTGCAACAGAGTGCTTGGTACAGCAGCAACGAGCACTATTCTGTAATAAATTTAGGTCACTGCAGAGTTCATCATGTAGTCCATGGCAACAGAAGTTAAAGTGCTGGTTAGTTCATCGCTAGCATTTAGCTGCAGTGTCACTGATTCTCCTGCCTAACGATATTAATAGAGCTAAATGTAGGCAAATTGCCCAAGTCCAAAGGTCTTTTCCTTCCTACTGTGTACATAACATTTTAGCAAAAGAAAACATAACATTGTGGCACTACAATAGAAATGTGAACCAGAAGAATTCTTAGCCAAGAAAAAAGACAATCACATTTTACCTTGGAACACTCTTTTCCTATTGCCATATAATCCCTCAGAACAATATTTTAAAAAAAAATTTTGTTTTTACAAACCCCATACTTATTTCTTTAGTGAAATGCAAGTCAAAATTGCTCAAGGCTTTTAGAAGCATTGATTGCAATTGCTAAGTATTTGGAATGAGTTAAAGGAGTGCTTTCCTAAGAGATTTTTCTGTCCCTTTATTTGCTTGACCTTGAGCTTGAGAATATTTTATTCACTGAGTTTGCTTGCAAAGTGGCCATTCAATCCTAGCTGCAGTCTATTTTTAATTTTTTTCACCTCAATGTTCTTTGAGTTTTATTGCTTCACCATCTAATATACTCAAACACTACTAATCCCAATTTCTGTTCTGTTCTGGGTTAGGAGTATCAGTGTGATAAAAATACTGTTCCCTGACTTGCATAAAACTATGTGAGACTAAACTTCACTTCATTAAGTCATGTATTTTAATCTTTTAGTGGTACTGCTGCTGATACTTCTTGATTACCATATCTCCTATGAAAGGACTGAGAGGAAAGTTCAAAATACTGAAGCGTGTATCTAAAACAATGGGATTTCAAAAAAGAGCCCAGGATAGGATATGGTTTGACTTTGACTTTAACATATATATCACTTGGAACAATGCACTGCAGTGGATTGAAGAAGTTGGACACTTTGTTTTAGCTTTGAAGATCTTAGGTTTAAGAATCTCAATTTTTGAAGAATTTAATAATAGTTATATGAAGTGTCATAAATCTTTTGCGGTTGTGAATGTCATGAACAAAGGCAAACAGAGCATCTTACAAGAATATGGAAAGCAGAAAGATGTGAGTAAATAGTCTAGCAAAATAAAGGCACTGAGTGTATTTGTCTTTGCTCTTTGATTTGTGACAAAACCAAAGTATCTGTATAATCTATATGATCTCTATATCTTTAGTGAAGTTGGTGAAGCTGCAAGAATTTGTATCAACTAATGATCTCCTCCAAGTTTTACACAGCTGTTGCATATGGAAAAGCGTAAGATGTTTAAGACACTAGAAAAGCCCACTGGATAGTTTATGAAGTGGTGTTTATTGCGGTATGTGTTGAAAAATATATTTTTGAAAGACAGATAATGAAAGAAATTACAATGCTTCTTCTACCTTATTGAAATTATTTATACAGTGCAGAAGAGACAAAGGGAGATGTCAAAGGCCTTTCAACCCTCAATATTTTCAGACACTTTCACCAAATATAGCTCTGACCTGAATATGCAGCTGCATGATTCAAGTAACTCATATTTAAAGAAATACTGAACTTATTATGGCCCCTGAGTTTGATCCCAGTTCTGTGGAGTGTCAATAACTTTGAGTGAAGCTGGTGAAAGGTAGTAAGATCTTGCTGAGATAGTCTCAGATCACAGGCTTTCAATGCCACATCACTTTTGTTTTCCACTTTTAAGAGTACACAGTAACTGCTTTAATATGGCTTTTCCATCCTTACCTTAAACGCTACCCTTGTATTTCTACAACATTTGTGATAAGATCTTTCGTTCGGGACTTACTTCCCTTGCACTATAGCTGTGCTTTTTGTTTTCTTCTCAGAATCCCTTTTTTGATATGTATCTGTTGTCATTTTACTCCTGTTTTCACTCACTCAGTTTCTTTCCCACAAATAAGGATACAGTTACAGACCTTGAGATTTGTCTTTAGACACTCCTGTTCCTAGCAGTCATGGCCATTTCATTCTTGTTTTTATTCTGAGACTAAAAAACCAACCAACACTATTTTATGCTGTGGTTTTACTGCTAACTGTCCATAATACCCTGGGTGCCTTCAGTCTTCTGGAATTTGTTTCCCACATCAGCAAGCAACTCTAATATCAAAATACAAGGCTCTGCTAATCATCTGCAGGCTTCTAACTCAGTGTCAGACTGAATTTTTAAGATAATTGCAAGACAATAACCTACTGAGTCTACAATTCGAGATTAAAAAAACAAGAACTAGTTTCAGGGTAGCCATTCTATATAGATACTTAGTGATATAAATTTTTAGGGAAAATTTTACTTTCTGATACAAAGCAGTCAACAACTCATAAGCTGGAGACAGCCTCACATCTAATGAAGTCTTCCGAGGGTTCTACTACTAGAATATAGGAGATTAATGATAAACTTTTGAATTTAATATCCCAGTGTCTTACCCACTTTCATGATAAAATAAAAAGAGATTACTGGCAGACAAACAGTACTGAAAGAAGAGTAAGCTGGTGACGTTATCATAACTGAAAAAAGTAATTGATTTTTATAGATGTTTTATAGGTGATGAAAAGTTATGACTTTATGAACTAAGGAAGGAAAACTTCACTTGAGACTGATGACCTTGCAGAAAAACAGCTGCATATTACTTCTGGTGGTTTAGAGGTTTTACATAGTTAAACCTGGTTTGCTGGTTTAAATTTAAAAGAGATTCAAGCCTTTTAGAAAAATGAACAAAATCTGACTTACTATACTATTCTGTGTCACAGTGGAAAGTTTCCGAAGTCTTTTGGTCTTACATATCTGTGATATTTTCTGAAAGCCTAAGAGGAAATTTCTACTTGGACATAATCTGTTTTGTTTCTGTTTAGAAACCTGGAAGACAGCCAGAATACAGCTTCCTAAACTAGCTGTCTAAAGGATGACCAGGTTATACAAAGGTTGTCACCAAACTGTAGGAAATGGTGAAAAAAAAATTCTGTTAGCATGTTTGGACTGTATCTATTGTATTCTTTCATCTGAGCATATCACACACTAAATAATAAATAGTGGAAATAGTTCTGGTACAAACATTTTGATTATCAGTGGGATCTGGTAGAAAGTTAACTTGCTTTTAGAGTTTTATGAGCTTGGGAAATAGTATTATCCATAAGCTGGTAAGAAATCCTTTCTCTTCTAGCATTTCTCATGGTGTTTTCACCAGCCTATGTTTTTGTTTCTCTCAGAATTTTGTCACTCCTTTCTCATTTGGCCAATTTAGCAACCAACATATACTCATTGTTAAAATCTAAGGCTTAGTATCAGAGTTAGAAGAGAACAAGCATACTTGAAGTTTGCATCTGTTAGTCAAAAAAATACAGGGACTGTTAAGAACAGAAGTGGATGTCTGTCTCATCCCTTGTATGAACAGAAGATGGTTTATTTGTTTACTATACACTATAAAATATACTCAGAGACTAGATCTCTGAGATCATTCAGCAAAAGCTTCTCCTTATCTACAAATCCAGGGTTCAAACCTCATTGACAAATAATTGCTCATAATTTTTGTGACAAATCATGATTGATGCAGTTTTCCATACCTTTCTTTATCTTTCTCTCCTGCCATGCATAATTACCAACTAGGCTAAACATTCCCTGCAGGCAGGGAAAAGAAAAGAATCTACTATCAATATTTTGATGATCCATTAATGCAGGTCCTATCTGATTGAGTTTTCTGCTTGTTCACTTGGAATGTAACACTCTGTGACCTTGAAATATGAGCATTAAAACCAGGATACCTTATCTTACTGCCTGTCACTGTCACCAAATAAAGCTTCTATTATGGGGGCTTTGAAATGAGCCAGTGGTGAAAAGAGAACCTCTCCTGTTAAACCTACCTTAACACAAAGTCTGTGTTATTTATTTACGATGTTACATGAATCATCTGCACTTCCTGTGATAAGCCCAGGGCTGTGTGGCTTTCATTTCAGCTGACATTTTGCTGCCATTTGACAGGCTAAGTAACTACTGTGCAATCACTCCAAGCTGATTCCTGATCATTGTTTTGCACAAAATGGATATTTAACTCGGCCGGAAGACCTTTTTGAAGAACATAATTTGGCAAAGATTTTTTTGTGCATGGAATATCAAGTGAGTCTGTACTAAATACAGATAGCTAAAAATTTTTTGTGAGATAGCTAAAAAAAAAAGGGGTTTGTAAAGAGTTTGGCAAACTGTTTTATTTCTGTGCACAAAGTAAAAAAAAAAAATATTAGTTTTGAACAAAAAGGATTTTTCAGGGCACAGAAAGGCTTTTATTTGGAATTATATACTTAGCCTCATGTGAAAAGATGTTTGAAAGCTGTGTCTTTGTAAACATGAAAAGCTGTCATAGAATCATGGAATGATTTGAGTTGGAAGGGATATCAAAGATCATCCAGTTGCAGCCTCTGACATGGGCAGGGACACCTTCCACTGGATCAGGTTGCTTCAAGCCTCGTCCAGCCTGGCTTTGAACACCTTCGGGGATGAGGCATCTGTAGCTACCCTGGGCAAACTGTTCTAGTACCTCACATATGTTTGAATGGGTTACAAAGGATCTAATGAAATTACATTTTTCTCTTCCTTGTGTTTGTTTCTTTTTCCCCAGAGATTTGGTTCTGAGTCACCAGGACAGTTCCTGATAAACCCACAGCATTGCATGATTTTTTTACCTTGCTTGATCATGCCCTGAAGTGATAGAATCACTGGGCATGTTGTTCATAGAGTAATTCAGCATTTTTTGTTTCTCTGACTGTAAGAGGCATAAAACTGAGCACAATTCAAGGACAAGAGGTTTTGCCTGCAATTGTTTAGCTGCTGAGAAAATTTGCTGACGGGCTTGTTTGAATGACTGTACTTATTTGAGGAAAATAAATAAATAAATAAATAAATAATGCAAGCCATACAAAAATGTATTGGAACTGTGCACAACCACAAGCTACTGCTAGTTAGTGAATTTGAAACTGCTAGTTAATTATTTATGAGCTTCTTATGCAGTACACTATGTGACTTTCATTTTCATGTTCATGAAGCGTATCAAATGCAAAGGTGTAACTTGTAGATCTGGACACATTTTTTTTTCCCCATTTTTTTTTTCTCTTCCAATTATTCATTAAATACCTGATATGTTATACAGCAATGAGAGGAAGAAACGCAAATAATTCTAGCCTGAGAAAATGCCATCATGGCATTCATCTTCACTTTGTGACATTTACTGTCCTTTTATTAAACTGCCTGGCATTTCATGCCCAAAATAATTGTACTTTCAGAAACTGTTGTTTTCCCCTGTTAAATGATTTGATACTATTTCCCATGCAGCAGTTTCAACACGTTTAAGAAACTCTAATGTCTAAAGCTTTGAAATCCATCCTGATGTAGATTTACCTGTCTCGACTTAGTCTGAGACACAGTTTTTAATGACAAGACTGTGGACATCCTATCAAGTTGAAACTGATGTTGAAAGGCATTAACATAGTTGAGTGGAGTCAGGATTACTTCAGTATGGTACTCTTGTTCCAAAACTCTGCAAACATCCTGCCCTTTCCTACAAAGATTTCTCTCCTTTCTCCTCTGGTTTGTAGTCTTCAGTAAATGTAAATTTGCAAAGCTGGATACAGTAGTGCCTTTGCAGGACATCACATTTATTTTCACATTCCCGCACAAATTTTTCTGTTACTCATCTCCATTGTTACCGTTCCTGGAACACACTGTTTTGCAGAAAGCCATCATTGGCAGATTTTTACAGCATTGTTATGCAGAGGAGTGTTTGGGGTAAGGTCTCGTAGCCAGTGAGAAGCAAAGAACAGCACCTCATATAGAATCTGAAACACACATGAAACCCACCGGTTGACCTGCTGCCTCCTCCCCTGCCCTCTTCCAGGAGATGTGACCCAGAGGGATGACGTACTGTGGGTGAAGCACACCAGTCCCTAGCACTATGTGCAAGCCGGAGGAGGGCTGTATACATCTCTGTGCTCCGGCCATGACAACGCATTTCTGCTTCCGAGCACCTCCTGCAGTTTTACCTGTTCCTTCCAGGTGCCCTAGAGCCCTGGGTTTTCCTTTGGTTTATTAAAAACACTTTCTTAGAGGCATTTCTATGAGAAAATGCACAATGGATCATTCATGTTAGGAAGAGTTTTACAGCACATCTTCTGAGCCTAGAATTTAGATGAATATCTCAAGATATTAATTCATTGGGAACAGATTATGGATGTAAATCTGTGGTGGAAACATTAGTCATTTGTTAGTCATATGAAAAAGAAAGGTGAGGCAAACAATTTTAAATGCTTGCTATCTTGTAAAAAATAATTGTCTCATTAATCTTAACTATATAAATTTTGTTGTATTATGAAGGTCAAATGCCATAAGATCCTTTTGGGTTCTCATCAGGTTAAACAGAGCCTCTATATAGTTACCAGAGTTTACTCTTCTCTGACAATAAATTTTAAATCACACCTTTAGTAATTAATTAGAATCACACAGAATAACCAGGTTGGAAGAGACCCACCGGATCATTGAGTCCAACCATTCCCATCAATCCCTAAATCATGCTCTTAAGTACCTCATCCACCCTAACCTTAAACACCTCCAGGGACGGTGACTCAACCACCTCCCTGGGCAGACAGTTCCAATGCCTAACCACCCTCTCTGTGAAGAATTTTTTCCTAATCTCAAGCCTAAATCTCCCCTGGCAGAGCTTGAGGCCATTCCCTCTTGTCCTGTCCCCTGTCACTTGGGAGAAGAGCCCAGCTCCCTCCTCTCCATGACCTCCCTTCAGGTAGTTGTAGAGAGCAATGAGGTCTCCCCTCAGCCTCCTCTTCTCCAGGCTAAACACCCCCAGCTCTCTCAGCCGCTCCTCATAAGGCCTGTTCTCCAGCCCCCTCACCAGCTTTGTTGCTCTTCTCTGGACTCGCTCCAGAGCCTCAACATCCTTCTTGTGGTGAGGGGCCCAGAACTGAACACAGGATTCGAGGAGCGGTCTCACCAGTGCCGAGTACAGAGGGAGAAGAACCTCCCTGGACCTGCTGGTCACGCCGTTCCTGATACAAGCCAAGATGCCATTGGCCTTCTTGGCCACCTGGGCACACTGCTGGCTCATAACCAGGGAAATATTGAGAGATACAAGGTAAATGAAGAGACCACATAGTCACAGAAGAAACAAATACTACTAACACACTCCTTATGTGCATCCCTAACATAAGTTTCCTGTGACAATAAAGCTCGTTTATGAGAATAATGCTACCAAATAACCTTATAAATACAGACCTACCTATGCAATCTATATGGAAATAATCTGAGAAAAGAAAGTCAAGCAAAATTAGAGAGAAATTTTAGAAAAAATAGTTTTTAGTAGTTTATTGGTATATGAGCAGTTATACATACAATTCTTTCCATGCACATTCATCCTCCATACACACACATAATCCCACACATCCTATTGGATTTCCTGACAAGATGCAGTGCATGATTTCACATGTTCCTAACCCCTTTTTCACTTTCTATTTTCTAAAATAGTGGTTTGAGGATTTTTGCAATTTATAAAAATACTTAAAAACTGTTCTAAGTATGCAATCTGAGTAATTCCTTTAGTATTTGCTCTCGCTTGCCTTGCAGATTATGATTATCTTGGACTTTGAGTTAACCAAGTGAAAGTGAGAATGCACATGAGGAAATGCAGAACATTAATATGTGTCACCAAAGCCATTAACTCTCTGTCAAACTTCTTACAATGCACAGACATTCTTCTAACTCCACAAAATAGCTCACAAAATAGTAAGGTAAAGAACTTGTAAAATTTTTCATCACAGTAAGTGGAAGTGGTTGATATGGCTGTTGTTCAGAAGAAAAAGAGTAAGCAGGGGACACTTAAGTTTCAATTCCCATTTATAAAAATCTAATTTTAAGTAGTAGGTTATAGTTTCAGTTGCTCATAGATGCTGCAGTTTAGTCCAAGTCCACGGTGCAGCATTTTTGATTTTACATCTTTTTCTTTTGCTTTTTCTCATGATGTGATTTTAGATGTTCCAAATATTTTAGTAACCTTTTTTTGCCATTCATAAGCAAGCTGTCAGTTCTTTGAAAACTACTTTTCTAGGACACGAATGTCTTTGGATCTTGAGACTTATTTAATTAAAGGAAATAACTTATGTTCATTGCATGTATGCTTGTTGTTTTTTTCAAGACTATTTTCCCTTGCTGCAGTCAAAATTTATGATTTTGCCTGATGTTTCAGAAATCTAAGTCCACCATATACAGTTCCAGAAATTCCAGTCCATCTGGACTTCTATTCTACTACATTCAGCTTCTATGGTTTCTTGAACTAATTCCTCTGCTTTAAGCAGCAATTTATATCGTATATCTATATGTTAGGTATCTTCCACTGAACTTCTGGCCAGAAAGAAAACCATGCACGGTCATGCAGGAAGAGAATACAAGGGAAAATGTAGAATGAAGAGTGCATTTGGGTCATGAAATTATATCTGTTTGAGCAAGATTGTGCCTGCATTTCACTGCTTTGATTTGCTACTCAATGGGAAGTGCCACAGAGTTTTAAAAGCTCAACTACTAGCCCATTTACACACACTAGAAGGCTCACAGCGAGCATATCTGTCTTATGGAATCTATGTTGTAAAGGTGACTGGCAAGTGAAAAAAAATTCCTAGGTGCTTCTAATGGTTTCATAGAATCATAGAATAACCAGGTTGGAAGAGACCCACTGGATCATCCTTCTTGTGGTGAGGGGCCCAGAACTGAACACAGGATTCGAGGTGCAGTCTCACCAGTGCCAAGTACAGAGAGAGAATAACCTCCCAAGACCTGCTGGTCACGCCGTTTCTGATCCAAGCCAAGATGCCATTGGCCTTCTTGGCCACATGAGCCACTGCTGGCTCATGTTCAGTCACTGTGAACAAACAGCCCCTGGTCCTTCTCCTCCAGGCAGCTTTCCAGCCAGGCTTCTCCTAGTCTGTAGCTGCACAGGGTTGTTGTGCCCCAAGGGCAGGACCCGACATGTGGCCTTGTTAAACCTCATGCCGTTGGTCTCAGCCCAGCAGTCCAGCCTGTTCACATCCCTTTGGAGCCTCCTGACCCTCCAGCAGATCCACACTTCCACCCAGCTTGGTGTCATCTGCAAACTTGCTAAGGGTGCACTCAATGACTTCATGACCTCTGTTTGGCCAAAGGAGATGTACATCTGTGCAGCACAATGTGCTGGTGTATGGGAATAATTTAAATGCTTTAAACCTGGTCCCTTCATGCAGCCATAAATTGAAAGACATTACCAAAAAGAATCTGTATAGACTGTCCTGTTTTATCCTTCTAGAAAGTATTTCAGCTTGCCTGTTTTTGCATTATCATTTACTATGCAGCTTAATCCTAATTATTTTTTTTTAGTTTTCTCTGACATGTTTTTGAATCATTGTTACTTAATTCTCCTGGTGTATGTATTTCTGTGGATGCTGCAAGCTATCAACCTTTGTCGCTTCATATCTTTTTCATACTTTCCCAGGTCATGACAAACAATTAAACCTATCCAGCTAAGCATAAGAGCTCTCAAGAAGAGCCTACTAGAACTGAAGAATAGTGTGGTTCAATACCGTGTATAGGAGATGAAGTTTGCAGAGCTGTTTTGTCCTGTCAGTGGGTGCTGGCCTCTATCTTTTTCTTCTTAAGCCAAGTAAATCTTTACTCACATACTTGTTCTTGGCACAAAGTGTAAATCTATAAAACTTGTCTAACTAATGTAACACATCATTTCCTTATCCACAGCAGCTGAGGTCTGGGAGAGTTCAAAAGCAGCTTTAAAGCTATGTTTACTTCCTCTTAATACATAGGTGGCAATTTCTGAAATCAATTTTCTTTAATGTTGAGAATCTGGAATGCTGCCATCTATTGCCTTCAGGTAATTATATGTCTGCCCATTTTACATCTCAAATATAAGATATTATTTAACTTTGTCCGTATATACAGTGAAATGCAGGATATGCTTGTGCCCAGTTGCTTTGAAATCAGATAAATATCACATCACAATATTTCTGTGCCTTGGTATTATTTTTGTAAACAGAATAGTACTGAAAAGATGTTGAGAATTACTCATGGATGTGTCTTGGAATTCCAGGGAATCCAAAGGACATCTGTTTCCTCACTGCAACCAAAGGGACTGTGGCAGAATGAAAAAAAAAAAAAAGAGACTTTTCCATTTCCTTCTGATGTAGCTTTCCTTCTGTTTTTCTTACTCTCTGATAGGAAACTAGTACCTAACCTATCCTTTTTCTGGAAGTGAGTCATAAATGTAGTTAGGGAAGTGAGTTCACAACAGTGCAATGCCTGCCTTGTTGCACTCTAGATTAACTCTTCTGCTTCTGTGGATGTCAGAGAGGTGTGCATTCTGAATAAACATTACAACACATAATCTCATTTCTATAGCTTACTGAGTTTTTAAATTTAAAGTTCTAAATGAAAAATGTACTGTCACCTGGAACATATGCTGTCTTTAAGCAAGATGCCTGTGTAAAGTGTCCTATTGGGAGTGATAGTAAGACATGTAGTCTTTACATCATCTCTTTCTCAACTTAGAGCTGTGGTTTTGCTGTGAGATTAATTTTTATCTGGACTTTAGAGAGTCTGTGTGAATGTTGCAGTCAATGATCCTTATTAAGTCAGTAGATTAACTTGACATAGGAGTATAAAATAATTGCAGAGATAAAAATTTACAGAAAGGAACTTTCGATGTTGCATGTCCTCAATTTTTCCATATCTAGCAAAACTATCTTCAGCTTTGAGATAATTTGAAACACCTTCTACATATTTTGCCATTCTAGTTAGGCAGCTTTTCATAACCGCTAACCTTGCAGCAGTTTCTAATCACTGAAAAACATGGTTTTTTTGAATTGTATCTCATATAGATAACTATAGTGATATAGGTACATAGATAGTTCCTACATCAATACAGGTACTTAAATACATCAAAAAAATTCTATTGCAGCTCTGTGAGGTATTTTCTTACATTTCTTCATACACATATTCAGCTCATGCACCTTTCCATTGAGTGTGCAATGGCTGAGACCGCTATAAAATCAAGCTAGAAATAAATGTAATATATTGCAAATGGGCTTTGTACCTTATGTAATTTATGGAAAAGTTTTTTCATGTGAAGGAAAATTAGCATGTCTTCCTATTAGATCTCTTGAAGGGAATAGTAAAATGTATTTCTGCCAGTGTTGTTTCATAGCTTGTATTTGATGGAAAATGCTGTTTTATTAACACGTATTCCCTTGTTCTATGAGACTATCAAATTGTTGATCACCTGTCCACTATCAGTTTCACTTTAATTCTTTACTTGTCATTTACTGTGATCTAAATGTCACTTCCCTGTCTTTTTGTTTGTGTAGAACTGAATAAATGTTTTTTTTCTTTGTTTTTCATAGATATCTTGCAGTATGATCCACTATTTATTGTCTTGTGTTGTAGCTGCTCATGTATTGCTTGCTATTAGGTGATCCAAGGGACAGGGTACTACATTGGTAACTTCGTTTATATTCCTATTTATTGTACAAACAATAGCTGGTAAAATTTCTTAAAATTAAGTTGAAACATTCTGGACCAGTTAGGAATTTTTGGAACTTTTACCAAATGCTGCAATAACATCAGTGTTCTCAAAAATTCTGCTTTCCTATCACAACACAAAAGTGTGTTTTTGTGGGCTGAAGTGGCTACAATAATATATGTATTCATGGTTGTGAATAGCAAAACCTTTATGTAGGTTCAGAGACAGGACTGGAAAATGTGAGTGAGAAGTATATTATTTTACTTACAGTGACATGTAGACAGCAGGCAGGCAGCCAACTTGTTTATTTCTGTTCATATTTATTACCATATGATGTAGTGCTGTAGCTGGTTTCTAAACCTCTTGGCATTTTGTGTAACACAGGTTCTGCATACAGCTAGTGAAGGATTCATATCACGGGAGGTCATTTCTTTGATGAATTTTATTATTTAAAGTTTCTGTGGAAAGCACTAAATGTTAAGAAGATAGAGTTTCCTACTCTAACCCTTTCATCTTACCTGTGTCCAAGTCTTTTCTAACAAGAATACTGTAGTAAGATGCATAAGGCAACGCATTGTCTTTGTTGTCTTCCAAAAAATTCTCTTTCCCACTGCAAACAGCGATTTGTAGCCTGCTTCCCACCCCTGCATTGATTTGTCTTTTGTTTAAAGACCTTTTGTTCACCTCTCGTGATCATGCTAAAACAAAAGGAAGGAGACATGTACAATAATATATGGTTCTTGGTGCCAAGACTCAATGTCCTGTGTTGTTAATGATACAACGACTGCCCTTTCCCCGACTATGCCAAGTGCTGTTAAGTTGCCAGCCTAGAGAATTAATAATATTTTTTACTCTCCATGCTTTCTGCTTCCACTAGTTACATACTTTCTGCTGAAGAGCCAAGAAGGAGGAAAAAAAAAAAAGCAGAATTTAATTAATTTTTAAGTGAATTTTTCTACCCATTGCTAAATGATTTATGTCGATCCTGTTGGCTATTTTTAAATGCTTTGCTCTTGGCTCTCCTTTTAGTAACTGTAGAGTAGTCCATTCAATCCTTTTAAGTGTGACTTATTCACTAAGAGCATTTACCATAGTCTAAAAATATCCTTTGCTCAGCTGTTTCCACATCTTATCTGCGCTGTTCTACTTTTCTCATGGCTTTTAATCAATGTCTCCTTAGCATTTACATCCTGTCTGATAAGTGAAAAACAGATTTAAAAGCTGAAATATTCTGTAAGAATATATGTATGAGCAGGTGCAACCTCAATGTTGTGCTGAGCCTACTCAGCATTGGACAGACAATGGGAGTGAGACTCTTGGTTCAGTTTACTGGAATGAAGCATCCCTTTGAACACCTTGGGGGGAATGCAGGACTAATTCTGTGGCCCTCCTTTTGTCTGCTGCTCTCTTGTATGACTGAGGTCCCAGCAAAGCATAAAATATACCAGCCAGTGCCTTTGTGGGGCTGAGAGTGAAGAACGAATAGAGAGGCTGAAGAATTTTTAGCTCTGTTCTTTCCTATAAATCAATGCCAGTCTACAAAAACAAATGGAAAAAGCTATTAACTTCTATGAAGGAAAGAGATACATAATCCATAGTATCCTCTCACAAAAAGACGTGGGCTTTTCCCTGCTATTACTATTTGCCAGTGAACACAATCTTTTCCACAAAGTGTGTACAGCTGGAATGGGAGTTTGTCAGATGTGGCAAGGATTAGCCTAAATCTGCTCGCATCAAAGGGAGTAGTAAAATACCTACTTCTGACACTGTCAAGAAATTAGACCAGTTCTGAGAATAGTGGAACTCTTATCTTTGACCTTCTTAAATGTTTGATTTTGTTCATATCCTGGGATGATAATAACATCTGCTTGTTGTTCTGGTCAAAAAATAAATTCCAAGAGAAACAGAATTCTTGTAGTCTTTTATTATTATTTTTACTATAAAATGTGGATTAATTAAGCATTTTGGTGTGGCTTGCTTTTTCCTAGTCTTCCCTCGCTTCAGCTAACTGCCTCTTTTACTTTTTAAATAATAAGAAACACTCTGTATTGTGCATTTCTAGGAACAAAGCTCACCCATTCTTTATTTAATGCATTGTTTTCAATGCATCAGTTATTTACAGTGTAAACCAAGAGAGTAATGTTTTTTTCTGACTATTTGCAGTGCTGTTCTCCTAGTGCCTTAATAAAGATGAACAGTATTTAACTGCCAGGCATCAGAGATCTCTTTATTTTAATTAGCAAGGGTGCTTTTCCTATCATTTTCCTTGGAAGAAATATATCCTGGAAGATTTCTTCCACTGTTACTGTAGCTGTTGATTTGGAGTGAATTAAATGAAGCATATTGTGAAAGGTGAACAGCTAGGGAAAAAAAAACGAAGTCTAACATTAAACAATATAAATGTTTCAGCCTTTTGCTCTATCAAACCTTAGGGCAATGTCTTTTCAATGTCATGTTTTAGTAAAAGTCTTTTTAGCCCAGCAATGCCTTTCTAAATAGACGAAAGCTTTTATTTTAAAAGCAAATGGCTAAGTGATTTGCTGTATACTTGCTCTGAATAGTAACGAGTAGATTTGTTGTGCGTTCCTCTTTTTAATTAGGACATTGCTATAACCTGACTGCTGTTGTTGCTGTATGGATGAGTACTGACTTATTACAATGTGTCTAGAGGATACCACTTGAAGCAGTTCATGAAACAGGTTAGAAAAAAAATACCACAGAGTATTCTTGAGATTGGTTTAAAACACTTCAATCTTTTACTCATTTTAGTAATGGAAAGAATTGGCTGTTACAGCTGTTAGCAGATCCAGTTGTAGGCATTGTGCTGTATAAAAATAACTTTAAAATAGATTTTTGTATACGTATTTGGGAAAGAGTTATTTTTCAGAGCCAAAATATATGTAAGTGTATCTCTGTTTTAAAAACAAAGCATTTTTAGACTGAATTCTCTTGTTATGAACCATTTCTGTATGCCTTAAATATGATGAAATTTTAGGGTTCTATAATTTCATGAGTTAGAAAAGGTAGTTTTGTAAAATCACAGTTTTGATAATTTTATCTAATGTACTATTTTAAATGCTTTTTGAAATTCTCACAGATGTTCTAGATAGAACTGAATTTTACAACAGAAACATTAAAGTAGACAAAACACTGGCTATATTTGAATGAAAGGGAGAAAGAGTGAAGACGAAGTTTTGTCAGAATTTTTGGGCAATGAAAGAATATAAGAAATGGGCAAAAGGGAACCTGTATTTCAAGATCACAGCTGCACTTTTAATGAAAGCTTCTGTCAATTCATAAAAACCCAATCTTCTCCAAGAAAATACATACCATATATACTTTATAAAGAAATCATAAAAAGATAGCAAAACAATGGAAAGTGGCTAAACCAATTGTAGATTTCTTCTGTTGTTGCAGATTTCAGAAATATTCCATTTGGATACTTCTACACAAATTCGTTCATGAATTCTTCATACTTGGGGGAAATTCAAAATTACTTCCTAGGGTTTTTCCACATGGGAGGAGAATCACGGAATCATAGAATGGTTTGACTTGGAAGGAACCTTAAAGTTCATCTAGTTCCAACCCCCTTGCCATGGGCAGGGACACCTCCCACTGGATCAGGCTGCCCAAGGCCCATCCAACCTGCCCTTGAACACCTCCAGCGATGGGGCAGCCACAGCTTCCCTGGGCAGCCTGTTCCAGTGTCTCACCACCCTCAGCGTGAAGAAATTCTCCCTTATATCTCGTCTAAATCTGCCTCTCGCCAGTTTATACCCATTTCCCCTAGTCCTATTCACTGCAAGCCTTTATAAACAGTCCCTTCCCAGCTTTCTTGTAATCCCATCATGTACTGGAAGGTCAGTATAAGGTCTCCTCAGAGCCAGATTGAACAAACTCTTATCCAGGCTGAACAAGCTCAGCTCTCTCAGCCTGTCTTCATAAGAGAGGTGCTCGGATCATCTGCCCTTCCCCAGCTCATATCCATTCTCCGTCCTCCTGTCACCACAAGTTTTTATCATAGTCCCTCTCCAGCTTTCTAAAGGCCTGTTTCAGATGCTGGAAGGTCGCCATAACATCTCCTCAGAGCCTTAACTTCTCCAGTAGTTAAGGAATAAACCCAATAAATAAACCCAATAAATAAACCCAACCCTCTCAGCCTGTCCTTATATGGAAGGAGCTCCAGCCCTCTCACCATCTTTGTAGCCTCCTCTGGACCCATTCCTAAAGTTCCATATCCTTCTTATGTTGAGGATTCCAGAACTGGACACAATACTCCAGGTGAGGTGTCACAAGACAAGAATAAACAGGCAGAGTCACTTCCCTTGACCTGCTGGCCTAATGTTTTTGATGCAGCCCAGGATACAGGTGGCCTTCTGGGGTGCAAATGCATGTTGCTGGCTCATGTTGAGCTTCTCATTGACCACCACACCCAAATCCTTCTCTGCAGGGCAGCTCTCAATCACGTCATCCCTCATCCTGCACTGAAACTGCAGATTGCCCCGACCCATGCGTAGGGCCTTGCACTTGGCCTTGTTGAACCTCATGAGGTTCTCGCAGCCCCACTTCTCCAGCCTGTCCAGGCCCCTCTGGATGACATCCCAAACTTCTGGTGTGGCAGCTACACCACAGCCTGGTGTCATCTGCAGACTTGCTCAGTGCGCACTCAATCTCGCTGTCAATACCATTGATGAAGATACTGAACAGCACCGGTCCCAGTATGGACCCCTGAGGGACACCATTTGTCATGGATCTCCATCTGGAATTCGAGCCATTCACCACTACCCTCTGAATACGACCATCCAACCAGTTTATTATTTACCAAACAGTCCACCTATCAAATCCATATCTCTCCAATTTAGAGAGAAGGATGTTGTGGGGGGACTGCTCCAAAGGCTTTTCCTGTGTCCAGTACTGAGGTTACCCTGCCACAGAAAGACACTATGCTGGTCAGACAGGCCTTGTCTTTGGTGAAGCTGTATGGACTGTCTTGAATCACCTCAATGTCCTCCACGTGCTTTAGCATGTTTTCTAGGAGGATCTATTCCGTGATCTTCTCAGGCCCAGAGGTGGGCCTGGCAGGTCTGTAGTTCCCAGGGCCATGTTTTCTACTCTTTTCAAAAATGAGCCCAATATTACCCTTCTTCCAATCACCAGGCACTTCTCCTGATTGGCATGACTGCTCAAATATCATGGAGACTAAAGGGCATCTGTCACCTCTAAGGAAATTTGCCCAAGGAAGCCTCTCTGCCGTGTCCTGTGAAAGGTAAGCGTAGGCGTGTGTCCATATAGGATTCAATGAATCCAGGAAAAGTGACACGTAAATGGTCATTGCTGGTTTTGCATTTCTGCAATGCTGGTAGTGGATCCTCACTAGAAAAGTTTATAAAGCATCTCTTTTATTGCACAAGGAGTGTGAGCTCCTGAGTTATGATTGATACCGAAGTATCTGAGAGAGATACCAGGCTTTTAAAACAAATTCCTATGAAAATATCAGGACTGTTCAAATATCTACTGTGTGCTGAATAATGTCCAAGGCGAACAGAAATGAGGCTGTCTCATGACCCATGCTTTCTAAATCATGGTTAAATGTTAACAAAAAAATTGTCTATAAATAATACAGAAAGATATTAGAGAAATGTACTGTCCTCTGGCATTCCTGTATTTGAAGTGACTTACAGGTCTTGTTGCAACAAGTTCCACAGCAGAAAAGTCAGGATGTATTTGCTGTATTATTGAGTCAGATATTTCTTTTTTTTTTTTTAATTTATTTTCCTTTTTTAATGAGTGACATAGGGAATACACATTCAAAAATCATCTTATTAGTAGAATGAGCTGTCGGGCAAATACAAAACTCCTAACAAGAATTTTTTTCCTAATCAAGAAATTCTCCAAATTATACTATGGAAGTTCATAGTGTTTTTTTGAGATATATAGATGTGCAGTCATTCATAAAATAAAGAAATTAAAAGAGTGGAGGTGCCTCAGTTCTAAATAGTATGAGTGCAAAACCACGATGTGTATTGTATATGTTTATATATTTTAATACATATAAAATTAAGTGTATTTATATAAGTATACATAACTGTGTGTTTGCAGACACATTTGTTTTTTTTTTAAAGTTAGGTAGTACTTCTGCATGGTTTGTTTTGAAAGGACTGGATTTTCAGGTGGTACTACTCTGCAGTGCAACATTCAGGTCACCAAATCACACATCACTTTTAGATACCTTGTTCAAACATACAAAAAGAAACATTTTATCTAAGAACTAATTGGTAACTCACTGGTAGTGAAGCCATGATTGAATTTACAAACTGTGAGTAATTAAATGGTTCCAAATCCTTTTATATTTTAAAGTAAAATTACCCATCTTATGACATTAAAACCATTTCATGGTATTTTGAATCTGATTGTCTGGAAAATCAAGAATTCAAATATGGTGCCTGAAAAAGAACTAAGAAACAGGAAATTGTTAAATTATGCAATTATATTGTGAATTAATAACTGTGAAATAAAATTGAAATTACTTAAAATCCTACATGATATTTCCTGTAAAAACTACATGGACATGGATATTTATATAGAATATGTGTAAAATATATGTAATACATGTCATGTCTAAAGTTACCAGATGTGAATCAAACATTTTTTGTAATAAGATAAGGTACATATTTCTAATCCTCCATGAGTGAAAAGTGTTGATATTTAAGTTGCTATCACTTCCAGTTGTCTTTGAGCTAGGATAAAATTTATCCAAAGGGGATCTTGGAGGTAGATAAGAGGTAATATGGTTGGACTAGATGATCTGGTAGGTCTCTTCCAACCTGGTGATTCTATGATTCTATAAGATGCTACAAAACATTCTACATTTGGGGGAAAAAAAAGGGAAAATATTGGCTTAGCTGATTTTCAAAACTTGGAAACTTTCTGGTGTTTCTTGGAGGTTTTAAATAGATGCTGGAAAAGGGTAATGAGCAGAGAGCAGATCATACAGTCAAGCTGAAAGGTAAGTAAATATTTCACATAGATATTGACTAGCCACATATCAAGTATCTACATAATTTGTTTGTACAACTAAAATGTACAGCACCAACACCGAAATCTGACACTTCTGTACCATCGCAAAGTACATCTGACTGTGTAGACACAGCATAATGTGCCTGAAATTCTTCCGGAGGTAACTTTTCATAGCATTTTGCCTACAGCTGTAATTGATAGTGCACTGCAGTGATGTGACACCTTTCCAGCAAGTTCTTTTTGTGGAAAACATCTGCACTGTAGTTGGAAAACAAAATATGAATCTTGACTGAATCTTGCAACAGAAAGGACTCAAATTGGGAAACTGTTCAACACAATTTGCATATTATGCAGATGAAAACCTTGTGACAAAAGAGTATATTGGCAAACTCTGCTTTGTTATCTGGCAGTGATGTGTATAGCAGCATGGGGTACCTAGACATAATCTCTTCTAATGTTATTTCACAATTAAAAGAAAATAGAATCAGAGAAACGCAGTGAGAACCACATATGTAAATAAGAGACGAACCACATAATCCCATACAATCCAAGTAATCCAGTTCACTTTGGGACACAAGCATCATGATTGTATGTTATTAATTATGAATGGTAGAAGAGGAAAAGTAGCCAAGTGCTTACTGAATCCTCATTTCCAGTTTGAGCGGCAGCTTCTTCATCCTTGCTTGCCAGTGCTGAGTGTATTTCAAGGAACATTACTGAGAACAAAATCGAACACCATCAATATTAATGATCTGAACTAGGAAGATGGCTTTTAGTGTGCAAATTAATTACCCTAATCACAGGGGTTTTTGTATCTGTTTTAATGAAATAACTATTTATTTCACTGAGTCCTGAGCTTTTCTTTTGCAAATAAGGTACATTTACATGATAAATACATGAAATTTAAATGGATGACTAAATTAAATTGAGAGGGAAAAAAGACCTTTTTAAATACAATTTTCATAGGAAAAACAGCTAGATTAATGGGTTGGTTAGCTGACTGGCATCTGTGATTAAATCTTTTTAATGTATGTCAAATAGAATTTAATGGACCTCAAGAAATGTCTACATAGTCAGTAATATTCAGGATTTAGTGAAGATGCATTTTATCTCCTATTACTGAAATGTAGACAGTTGAAGGCATATTACTTGTGGTTGCCCAGTACAATATAGAGAAATTATTGTTGGAAATAAAAGTAATATAACATGCCCTTTCCTCTGAAAATAATTTTTTCTGCCTTTAGAAATATAAAACAAGAAACTCCATTTTAAAATGGTGGCTTCTGATTGTTTGCATAGTCTTCTGATTTCATCACTGCATGTACTGCATTAGTTTCATACTGTTGTTTTCTAATAATGACAAGAAAGAGGAAATTGCTTAGTTCACAGAGACTTTAAATGTATCTTTCAGTTCTATGTGTTTTGAAAACTTTATTTATTGTGGCAAAGCTTTGAAGAGCTCCATATTCAACAGAAGCAAGAGGTGAAACACATTCCAGTTCATTTTTTGATAGCAGTCCAGCAGAACAGAGCATCGTTCTCTTCTTGTTTTTTTCCCTAGTCGAGCCACCAGAGACATCTCCAGCTTCCTTTGATTTGAAATGATCAATGGCAGCTGCAGCAGGCAGGCAGGGTGCCCCAGGCACAATGCAAACAAGTCTCTCTCCCAGCTCACTAGGATTTACATTTCAATTGCTGCCACATTTTTAAAGATAATTATAACCTTTTTATAGTAATATTTTTTCTGTGGCCTCTCTGATATTTTAACAACATAAATATTAATTTAGCACATCAAGGAGAACAAGCTTTCTTCACTGCAATCCCTAGAACAAAAAGTCTCCCAAAAACACAGGGCATTAAACATGGCATCATAATCTCTGAGCATTTTACCTCAATTTGAAGGGGGACTTCTGCCAGATTAGATTTTTCCTGGCCCTACACTGTTTTAAAGATTAGCAGGGACTGACATTTCCTTTTGACTTGGGACCAAACTGTTTTGCTGCAAAAGCAGAATCTGTTCAGTGTATGAGCTGACATCTGTGATTTATGCTCCTCCAAATAGTGTCTTTACCATGGTGAAAAACATCAACTGGGTAGAGCTACCTTGATAAAAATATTTTCTTGGAAAGCAAAAAGTGGAAAATTGCTGCTGATGGTACTGAGGATTTCTGAAGAATTTTAAGTTTCATTACTGCAGTCTTTTTTTCATTCTTGTTACCCCTCCTGCTCTTTGTATCCTTCCCATTTTGCATCAGGAAAAGCCATCACAGTGGACAAACAGACACTGGGGTAGCTACCCAGGCCACATTTTAGATCATAATAAATGTTTTGCACCTTCTTCATGGAAGTTTAGCATGTAGCATATCTAACCTTTTTATTAAGTCCTTCCACACATTCGTTTCTTTTCTTCCAGAGTTTCTTATGCAAGGAACTACAACATCCCTTATTGCCCTTCAACCCAGAGTATGACTTGCAGTTTTTTTCATTCAAGTGTGTGTGGGAACTACTTGTTTTCCAGCCAACAAATAAGGAGAATTAAGGTATATTACAAAGAAAATCAGTACTAGTGCCCATCAGATGCTACAAGGAGGTTATTCTGTTGCTCTTTTTTATAAAGTCAAGAGTTACAGCCTTTGTCTTGGAATCTTTTTTATGGGCAAGACCTTGATTTCCTACACGCCAAAACCATGAGATTGATCTTTGCTTGAAGCTGACTGGGGGAATAAAACTACTCATGAAATAGGCGTGACTAACACATATGCTTCCAGGGGAACTTAGTATATTATCTGTGACCCTTCTGTAATTGTAAGGAAATGATATTCATTTAAATGGATGTTTATCACAGTTAAAGGTACACCTAATGAAACAAAGGTCATATGCCTAAAACCACAGGGTTCACCTACTATTTCTGGCCTTGTTTGAAAAGACTAAGCCTTTTTCATAGCTGTTTCTCCAGCACATATGATCTATATTTATGCAGCTTAAAAGAGTTGGTGTCTTCTGTATTTGGGTGCCAAATGCAGTATTAAACTAAAAGCAATTCTAATATTATATGGACACATCTAGGAAATGTTCAGATAGTATATTGAAATTTGTATCAGACCTAACTCTCCTTTTCCAGCTGCTGTTATTTGGGGCAGCTATCATCATCACCCTTTATAAAATATGTATATTTTTGTTTTTTTAAAAATCCAGCCCAAGTCTTCTTCTCAGAGTTCAGGGGGAAACATTACATAGAACATTTTACATAGCATCCTTCAGTGAAGGCCAGATTCAGTGCAATAAAAGAACCCTCAGGGCTTCACCAGAACTTCTTTTGTCAGAGTTATGGATCCTGATCCAAAGATCCCTGAAACTTTCTTACAACGCTAATGAAACGGAGTCTAGAGCTCAGCAAAGCTTCCAAGTCAAAGAAGTGAAAAACTATTTAACACAATTCAAATTACTTGTAGGAGAAGCAGACGAATTTTGAGATGTAACCATTTCAGAACTAAAGCTGACTCTGGATGTTATTATCCTCAAAGAAGTGGACTAAGTTTGTCTTGGTCTAATGCCATTGATTAAATAGCACATCATCAACAGTACTTAGAGCAGATGATAAATCTGAAAGAAATCACAGCAGATACTAGGTCTTTCTTCAGGCCAAGCAAATGTTTACCCACACAGTATTGCTGCTGTACTATAACAGGCTTGAAGCCAGACTATCTAGTGTAGAAGAAATAACTACAGGTATTTCAGATGGCATTTTTTTTATAATGTGTCCAGGAGAAGATGGTTTGGAAAAAAACCTCAGATAATTAGTCAGGTGTTAGAAAGATCAATAACAACAGCTCCCATCTCTGTGTCCTGAGATTCTGAAGGCTAACAGGCTAGGAGTTCTCTGTTTGGCCTTTTCTCTGCAAGATGAGCATAGTTTCTGTTCAGACCTAGGCTCTTCCTCAGTCTTCTGAACTTGTCATTGTGTTTAGTTGTCACATAGGGTGTCTCTTTGAAGTTCATGAAAACTTGGTCTTTTTCACTTATGTTACCATGTGCCATGTACGAAACCCTAAAGTCAAAATAATTCCCTTTCTTTTTCTTGGCAAAAGAGCTATCAGTCTGCTGATTTGGGATTTTTTTTTTCCCCCCAGAATTGTTTCATCATAAATAGTTTCAAGATGTTTAATTATTAAATTACTGTTTCTTCCTATCTGGTGTGAGAAATTCTCTGAATTAAAACATTTGTACCGATACACTAATGAGAGTTATCATGGGATTACACTCATGTAATCAAGAACAAAACCTGATCCGCTTTATTCAGTGGGTTTTTTTTGCAAAGCTGAGGTCTGAATATGGAACTCTGAATCTAGTACATCCCAGGAAATGATGTGAAGGGATCACATCCCGGGATGATGTGAAGGCTACAAAAGATGCAGTATTACTTGAAGAAAATCTACAACGGTACAAAGTGCAATTCACTTGTCTTTTCAATTTCTTATCTGTTTTCTTGCAACATGGGTAGCTTGTACCCTATTCCTGACAGTAGCTCCAGGCCATTTGCCTGCTGTCAGAAGCTACCAGTTGCTAAAAGTTCTCTCTAAAAATTCATCTCAGGTAAAGTGAAGAGGAAAAAGAAAAGAAAATAGGAAAAATATGCTGGTGAGGGTCACAGATGAGTGTTATTAACAATACCTACTCCTCTGATTTGGCAGTTAAATGGGAATTCTTTATTAATATTCTGTAGCAAAACCTTGCATATGAGGTCACAATTTTTAGTTGTAACCAGTCCAAGACATATGGATATAATACCAAATATAATATCAATAGTGACAGCAGCATAAGGAGCTCTAGAGGCCACTGATAATTCAGTTGTGCTACCTAAATCCCACATGTACACCTGAAAGCTGCCTCTTAACCTGACAAATCTAAAAATAAGGGAAAGAACAGTTTGCTGGAGGTTTGAGAAAGTTGGAGGTCATTAAAACAGCTGATAAACATTTTCCATTATAATCTTAAAGAAGGGGAAGGTTCGAGAGCCCACAAAATGTGCTTACGTGGCTGAATCACTCTCTTCGAAAACAGAGGTATATATTGTAAATCATGCTTCAGTGTCCTGTGATACTCCAACAGTTTATACTGCATTCAACTATTCTGAGCCTAGATTTTATGTAAATTAATTAAGTTAATTAGAAGACAACATTGAACTCACTCCATTAAACCTATTCCCATCCCTGAAACAGAAGCAAATTTTCCCAGCACAGTTAGAAAATGGGAAAATGAGGTGTTCTCTATTTTTTTCTCTCTTGAGTGGAGACACTTTCTTTTATCCATCTTGCTACCTAAATAGAAGTGCTAAGAAGTCTGTCACTCACATTTATACTGGGCGCCCTCCATAAGGAGTGCATCCACATCAATATGCTGCTGCCTGCCAACGGCAATGATTCCCTTTCAAGAGGCATAAGCTCCCTGTACATTTCTTTTACTCTGTGAACTATTAGAAAACCAAGAGCAGAGATAAGAATGAAAAATAAGAAGAGAGAGTATCCAGCATGATTTTGAAATACTCTATCAAACAATTTTGCCTGAACACTAAGTGCACTGGAAGATATTGTCTCTGTGCTCTCTATATATGCTTCTTAAACAGACATACAGATACACAGAATTTGTGTATCATAATTCTCAGGGTGCTTGTGGAGATAATGTTTAGCTATTGTAACTATACAGATTGCTACAGGGATATTCTTGGGATTATCACCATTAAGTCTATCTTCTTTATTTTTGCCAAGATTAATTAAGCAAAAACCAGTCCTTTTCTTCTTGATATTGTTTAATATTTGTCTTTTTCTTCTTGATATTGTTTAATATTTGTCTTACAATAACTTTAGGGCTTTCCCTGAATTTGTGATGTGATAGTGGTGAAAAATTCAAAAGAAAATTTCACTCCATCTGCTGAGGCTGTTAAAATTGCAGAGATATTACCTATCTTAAAGTATGAATTCAGTAATTTGAATGGATTACCTTGTAAAATCTTAGGCTTAGATGCAGGTACCTAAAACAACCAAATACTCCAAATCCTCTTCAACTCCATCTTTCAAATGATATGTTTAGCTTTATTTTTTACATTTGTAGCATTACCTGTAAAGCATTCTAAACTAAATTGTCACTCTCTTAGTGACTCTTATGGGGATACTGGAAGGAAATAGAATATTGCACCAGGATTTTTGGGGACAGTCCACATTTAACTCATAAGACTCTACAAAATATATATTGGGAGTAATAGGATAATTTAATTTCTGTAATGTTTAAGGTTAATTGCCGTTAATTATTCAGTGGTTAATTACATTCTTAGCTATTAAAGTAATAATGCTGACAATGGCATATAAAATGGTGCTGTGTATTAATAGCTTTCTTTCCAATTAATTTTGTATACAAAATTATAGCTTGTATCTTCATGTTATGCCTAGATTTGGCAATATTTTTTTAAAAAGATGCCCCTAGTTGATTATTTATTTTCTTTTTGTGGTTTGCAGTGGGTTTTTTTTAACATTTATTGACCCTTCACATACATATCCTAGTTCACAACTCAATTTTCATTAAAAATTCTTTTCACTCATTGTTGGTGATTTCTTTAAATGCCATTTTCTACACTGCTCATAATTTTTCAAGCTCTCCTTTACTTTTAACAGTAATCCTCATTTCATACAAATCTATTGTCTTGCCTATAAGAAACATTCATTTATTCATAAGGTGCTATCAGCAGAGTTGGAGGAAAAAAAAGGATATCCTGAAAGTCATTCTGAAACAGCAGCAACAGATAACAATTTGAGACAGCCCATTATTTTATTATTATTATATTGCCGTATGTCAAGGAGTAACAAAGAAATCGCAACAATATGTTGAAGCATCATTCTGTATAGACTTTGAGAGAGAACTACTGAATAGTAAACTTTGAATAATAAAATTAGTCCTCTGAGTGTTTAATCTCGAAAGACGATAGAAAGCAGAATGTAAAAACTCCTGCAAATTAGAAAGATTTTATAATTCTAGTCTAGTTGCAGCCAACAGTTTTTTAATCTTCTCCCTGAATGATACTTCGAAAGTACCAAATAAGCAGTAGGGTATAAGGGAGTAAGGTGTTGGTTTATGGAGAGGGTAGAGGGTGGGTAGGAGAAAGAAAGAAAGAAATTGCACTGTCAAGCTACAAGTAACAGTATTAGCACAAATGCATACTGCAGACAACTAGAAAATGGGACAGTGGTCATCAGTAATGCTGGGAACTACAGCCTAGGTCTCCACTGGCTCTTAGCATTTTAGGAGTATAAATGTATAAAGTTGAATGAAAAATAGGCCTAATAAATCTGCCTAATATCCTTTCCCTTACTGTATCTTTTCTACACCCACTACACAAACACTATGTGTTTGTACATATACTGATATCTACCTATATAACCTGACTATACATGAAACCATTTCCTACTAGAACAGCTTTGCTGCTGCATTGAGGCTACTAGTACATTTCAGCTGTTCATACATCTCATATGGATCACAGAACTTACTCTTTTGATTAGCAACAAGTAATCAGGGAAGTTTCCCAAACAGGCTCTAGCAGTCTCTTAAGAGTTTATTGGGTGTTTATGTTTTCCATTTTCAGGGTTGCTATTTTGTGGAATGTGTAGCTAAGATCTTGAGACTGTCTGTCTCTTGCTCAGTCCTGGTACCCAGCACTTTAGGCATCTGCAGTTCTCAGAGGCTCTGTAGCAGTTCCCACAGCAGGGTAGCTCACACAGCTTGTAAAGCAAAAGTGGCTTCTCTGAGCAAGCTTATCTGCATTAACAACACAGGATTCTAGATCGTTGCAGTGCACCAACAATTCAGACTAGAAGAATAACAGTGGCTGAGCAGAACAAACTCCAAACTGTGAAGCAATTATAATGCTTCTGAATGGCTGATTACTTGCGTGTGGTCCCCTAGGTTCCCTGATGTGGTGTGCATATAGTTTTGCAATTGGATAAAATAGATTGGAAAGAGTGCCGTCATACAGAACTACCAGCTGTTCCACTGCTAATAAAGACACTATTTAGCTATTAATACATCCTATTCTTCTCTGCTGTGCTTATTCAAACAAACTATCTTTGTTTCTAGAGAGGGTGTGGCTGCACCTGTTCTGGATTCAGGAATCCACAGCCTGTGAGAGACCCCTTGATACTCTTCAGTAACAATGCTAGCTTCCAGACAGAGCTCCATACAAAGGCCAGACAGAACAAGCTTGGTTTTCCAACACACTTGGCAGACAATGTTCTAAAAATATACAAGCTATGGTGTTAGCTTCCTACTGCTTGTTCTTATGCCTTTATTCATTAAACCAGTTAGGTTGCTTTCTTTTTAAAGGGATCCTTTATAAGTACTCAAATTTTAATTTTTAATACTTCACAGGAGCAAAAAGTGCTAAAATAAGTAGAATTTGATGGGCTGTCTAAGTCACCCTCTGTATTAGATTTTACTTGGCAGTCAAGTCTTGATTCCATATATTTTAAGGGAATGGAAGAAAATGGCCAAATCATCTTCTGGCATAAGATCATTGAAGCCAGCTGACTTTTTATAAAAGGACATTTATTTTTAGACTACATGGAATATTTTCCAACTGCATAGACTCCATTTAAACTGTATTTTTTCTGTTGAAAAAGAAAATTGATGCTAAACCTGTCTTTAACAAACAAACAAAAAACCCTGTACTAGAATAGCCTTAAGAAATTAATTTCATAAATTTGTTGTGAATTATAGCTGGTGCAGTTTTAATAAGCCTAGAAGCTAGAAGGAGGTGAATGTCACAAGTGGCTTGTGATGATCTCAAGTCCTTCATTTGACTCTACTAATGACTTGCAATAAAAAATTTAGGGGAGAATTTCCTTTTTTCTCCATAGTAAAATGTTGCTGCTATCATCAAGTTCAGATGTGGGAAAAGTTCACTATAAATGCCCGTGTTGGTACCTCAGTTATAGCTAAGGAGTACATTTCTCTAGCTTTCTTCCACATTGATTTGAGCCAATGCAGAATGCTCTGAAAATCCCTTGCCTTCTTTAGACAGTCAGCTTGGAATAGAGTGAGAAGCTATCTCTCTAATATAATCCCATTTCTAAAGCTAATTTGTAGCATATTAAAGCAAATGGCTCTATTAATTTTAATTAATGAGTAATGACGTGTAATGTAATAACCGCAGACTAAATACCAGTCCAGACCTTGAATCTATGACTGGCTGTGATAAAAAGTGTGAAAGGACTGATTCTTGGCCTTATGAAATGTCTTTAAACTGGGAAGAAGGGAGGGGCAAAACCCACCACTTAAAGTCAAAGCCAATTACTTTAGAGGACATTGATTGAGGATTTATTTTAAATAATCTGAGTTGATTAAATAAAACACAAGTACAGAGATACTGTTGGTTGGATAAGCTTCCCTTGAAGTCTAGGGCCAATTTTCAAAATTAAAATTAGATACATAAATCCTCTGAGAACCCCAAGTATAAATACCTTCCAGGTAAGCAAATAAAGTGAATGCTAGGATACTGCCAAGAAAAAAAAATATGTTTACAAATTCACTTTTAAGTAAAGTTTAAGTACTGCTTCTCATATCTAAAAGCAATAAAAAATTATAAAGATAAACATTCATTACTTTCAAGGCCTTCCATCTGTCTTCCCTGGTTAAGTGGTAAGTTCTTCTGGTCAGATGCTGTTCCTTAATTTGGGTTTATATAATGAACAGCTATTTACTTTGGTGTTCTCTCGTGTTACTACAAAAGAATAGATCGTAAGATAGATGCTGAATTGCCCTTTATGTGAAACCCTGATTATATTTTTTTTAGGAATAAAAATAATGAAAATAATTCAAAAAATATCTGCCTAGATAATTGTATCATTGGCAGGCTCAAATTTTCTTTAAGCTTTCTGGGAATACAAAACTAGCCAATGCAGTATTTTGTGGGCTGCATAAAAGAAAGAGAGAGAGGAAAGAGAGAGGTAAACTGAAAGAGGTAAATATAAACATAAATAATAAAAATATATAGCATTATCTTAGTTTTCCTGCTGAGGAAATAAAGCACTTAAATTTGCCCATGCAGTGCAATTTTTTAAAACCTTCCACTATTTATAAATACAACAAATCAACTCACTTGTTGGGATTTGCATTATTGATGTGTGTTTTTGTTAAACTGGGCCAGCGATACATTTAAACAAAGGCATTTTGTACTACAAATAAACAGAGAACAAAATGAAAGTAATCTGTGTTGGTGACTTGTAAAGGTTACATTAAACGTATTTATTCTTAGTTGCAGACTGCACTTATGTGTGAGTCTTGCAGTATAACTCTGGGCTCAGTTCTGCTCTTGTTAATCAGTTTTGCTCTCATGTAACTGCTTCGAATTCTTGGAGCTACTCCTAGTTCATAGCAATGTAAGTGGGAAGAGATCAGACCATGAATGTTTTTCCAATATCTGTAACTTGTCAAAAAATAACAGCTGAAGAATTTTATCATCTCTAAAGGACTGAAGCAAATATTTGTAAATGTTAAGATCTTGCGAGAAGATGAAATTTTGCTTTTCCTAGAGGCACTTGTTTGTAACATTGACACATAATAATAAACCCTACGGTGAATGATAAAATGACATCTACACATTCTGACTCTGTCACTGTATTTTTCTACAGAATTGGCACTGAGATGGTGGATAAACCACCCGCCATAATGCATCTGGGATTAATCTTTAAAAACTATCTAAACCTGCTCCAGCTGATGTCATTGTGAAACTTTTGATTATCTTGAATGTTAGCAGGAATGGGCTGCAACTCGGTGTTTTGCCTTTAATGCTAGCCTGAGTACAAAATTTTCAGAGGACCCCGGTGGATTTAGCTAAATTGCACAGCAGCAAGCTTTGGTGTTTGTCTCTTCACACTGCATTGCTTGAGGCCAAATGAGTGACTCCAGAATAACAAAAAAGGAAAAAGCAGAATAAAGTGAAGTCAAATTCCAGCAATAAAACCAATGTTGTAATATAACTGTGGACAAAATACAGTTTAACTGGTTATTGACTGAGCATTTCTACTCGATGAAGGATGGTCTTTTGTGGAGTGTGAGAGAAGAAAAATGCGAATGTGAACCCAGGGTTTTTAGTGAAATGTGGTTCAATATTTTAATGGCAGATGCCCCATATTAAGAGCAAGAATTTCAAAACACACATTGATACAGGAGATGAGATAGAGAAAGCATATAAACAGTTGTGATTCCAGCCTTCATTCCTATATAATCATGTTCCCTGTTTCTCCTGACCTCAATTCAGGAGCGCACCCATGCTCTTTAATCTCTCTTTTTGTACCTGCTCCTGCAGTCATATCTGGAGCTGGCTGAACTACTCATCCCAAGCAGTTCATCAGATCTGCTGAGGGTTTTTTCTTTCAGAAAAGTTCAATGACTAAGAAGCCAGAAAGCAATTTCTAAAAGTGTCCTAAGCATTTACCCAAGCATCTAATTCAAGACCTTGTGACTCTTGTTTCTAAGTATTAGTGTAATATTTAGAAATAGGATCTATATATTCACACCATCTTGTTTCTCACTTCAAAGCAGCACTCAAGTGCAAAGCTTTGCTTTTATTCATTTGTCTACTTTTCATAATTTATTGACAGACTGTGCATTTAATAGCAATAAAATTGGAGGCTGTGTTATGAAAAATTCTTGTGTGCCTTTGAGTCTCATTTGCTAACATCTATGTTTAATGACCTCATTTCTGTGGTATGGTTTTTTTGAAATCTTTGAAAAGGGACCAAGTTCCAGCAGAATTCACTAGGATCTGCATTTCCCCAGTAGAAGATTAGGACCATTTAACAGAAAGAGAGAAACATTAAAAAAATGCAGGTGGAAAAAATGGTAAGAAAATATTTTCCTGTACTCTTTTCACGTTTTCCTGTTATCTGATTTCCTGGAATCTAGTTTTACAATACCTGAGCTCCTTACAGGCTAGAGGAGAGAAAAAGATATAAGCCTGATTTATTGGCTGTCTAGCATACTTTACTTTCAATTTTCCCTTGTCACATTCCCAGTGAGTAATTGGCCATGCTAAATATAGGATGGCCAGGTAGGCACTTTCAGCATCTGTGCACTTGTTGTCTCATAAAGATGAAGTTCACGGTTAATGTTCTTCCTTGTGCACTTATATCACATGTACTAAATCAAAAATTTCTAACTAAAGTCTCATGTGTAATAATGATAATGATAGTATTAACACTATTGTTGTTGTTAAGAAGATAAATATAGTAGAAAACTGACCAAAAAATAAACCAACATTGCGGATCCAATTTTGATTTCACAAGTTTCTATATTATGTCACTTCTACCGTTTATGTAGGCTGAGCTTTATCTGTTTTTACTATTTCCATCAATGCACAGCACTTTTCACTCTTTTGTACTATCACCTTACCAATCAAATCCTGCAGAATTCTATAGGGAGGTGGTTGAGTCACCTTCCCTGGAAGTGTTTAAGGTGCGGGTGGATGAGGTGTTTAGGGGTATGGTTTAGAGATTGGTGGAAATGGTTGAACTCAATGATCTGGTGGGTCTCTTCCAACCTGGTTATTCTATGATTCTATGATTACCTTAGTCTTTCAACCGCACTACAGGCCTTCAACTCACATCCTAAAAAAAAACAAGAAAAAACCCCAAACAAGTGTAAATAAGATATGTAATACCTTTACTTCATATTTTGAGTATTTCAGGTTTTCCATCCACTCTTTCCATTTCTCTTTCTTTTCTACCTCTCCACTGAAAATGTCTACTTCCTTATAATGCATTGCAAGACAGATTTAATTTGTACGATTTGTATTCTTCTGTGCAAAACAATTTCATTTATTCACTGTTGTTATTGCAGTGTTTATATCACACAGGAATGCAGAAAAGAATAACACACGCTTTTATTAGGATTCATTAGTGGTTGCAGTGTGCTTTAGAAAGAACTGTTCTCGAGGAAATGTAATGTCAAAGAATCAAAATTCTTTAATGGTAACTTTATAGTTGTTCGGCATTTGCATGTTTCTGCCATACCAAGGACTTTCTTTATCTTATGTTATGCTGTTACCAAATTGCTTCCATTTCTATCTTACTCATAGAAGGCAAAAATTTTTAAATATGTTTGACAAGACAACTTCTTTAGTGAAATCATTAAGATAGGAGACCTCTGCAGGGATAAGAGTTTTCCAGATTATAGACAAAATCTCTTATATGTGTGTACGATAATTTTTGTCTTCTCTCTCTATTCTCCCTTCTTTCCTTTCCCTCACCTCCTTTTTCTTGGGGAGGGAGAGGAGCGTGGAGGAGTCAAGGAGTTGTTACTTCAAGTAAATGCAATACAATACAGCAAACAAACACATTGCCACAAGTAATATATGCCTCTGTCACTGTGCAGTGCAGTTCTACTCATGGGGTTATAAAACACTGAAAATGGAAATGTAGCCTAAGGAAAAGTTTTGCATTCTAACCTCAAAAGTAATCTCAGAGACACTGGATATTAAAAAGACAACATACTACTTCTTCCTTTAGAAAATGACAAGCAAAAGTAGAAGGCATGAAGTCACTGGGCAACCTGTCTAGCAGAAATAGGTAGGTTAAAAAGCTGAACATAATGCTTGAAGGCAGGAAGAGCAATGCACCTGCCATTAGCTTACTGATTTCTTTGTGTTGCAATACAGGCCAAAAGCATTTGTTATAGTTGTGTTTAGAGCGGTTAGGAAAAAAAAAGAAAAAGAAAAAAAAGGAAAAAGAATAGAGGACTGAAAAGACCTTTTTTGTCCTCCTTAGTCTGCAGGTATGGGGAAAAGTGCACTTTTCCTTTCCTTAGTCTGGAACTGAGAAATACACATTTCTGTAGCCTGAACTAAACTAACAGTGTTCCAAATATGGCCTGTGGGGAAGGGATTATAGCTCCTTTTAAGTTTTCCAGCTTAAAATGAATGTTGCTTAACTGTTGGCTAAATACTACTCTTCTAGAGTTTGGCTTGCCAAATAGGACTGGTTTTCTGTATTGTAAACTATTTCTAGATTTTCATTTCCTTTCACATTGCATGTTAAAGATTCGTATTCAAACAGCCACTTGAATGTAACAGGAAGAGTAATAAGTTACAATAAAAACAATCTTGTATCCCACAGTTTTCCTGTGGGGATTGTGCATATTGCCTCTCTTGCTGGTAGTCTAATTCGTACCAATGAAATATTTATATTGACTGTGATATAAAAATAAATATAGAATATCCATTAAAAATTCAGCAAAGAAACCAGCATGCACATTTACAGCATACAACAGTATGTGAGATACAGCTGAATCTTTTTGTACTGTGAACAGATACTATCTCAGATGTGCAGTCATTTTTACAATACTTTGTCTTTTCCAATGGCTACCTCTGTGAGCCTGATTTCTCTCATGTCAACACTCTGCATATGTTCAACTTACTGTCTGTAAAGTGGCAATTTGAAAGGCATTTCCCCCAGCTATGCTAACGAAAGAGGTGCTTCCAGATTCCATCACTGGCATAAACCATCAGTAGCTAGTGGGAGCATGACTGACATGGTAGTTGAAGGTGAGTACAAGAATACAATGAGCAGGAACAAGCCAAGTCCACAAAATGTGACTTACGGCAGGAGTTCAAGAGTACTGAAGACATCAGCCCCTTTAAACGTCCACCAAGAGTCTAGGTGCAGACCATAATTTAGAGCTTACCGAGTTCATAGCACGCTGGCTTCACTTTGCCGCACAGTCCAAGAGTTTCTGCCTCTCTGTTGCTTTTTAACGGCTGCAACTTGTGGCAGTTCAGAGCTCAGGCATGAAAAAGCTTGGATGATTGGCCTTTTATCTGTATTTGTTGTCAGCAGGCCTGAAGCTTGGACCTATGTACCATTTCCAGACAGCTCAGCAGCTTTGAGAGACGTATTCACTAGAGGTACACCCACGGTAGCTGAGATAACAGGTGACAACGATAACAGGTATGAAGGCTTGAAGCAGCCCTAGTAATGAGGCATTAAAAGAGTTATGTCCATAATTTTACACAAAAAAGCACTATAATGCATAGTACTGATAGACAATTATAACCAGCTTATTCAGCGACTGGTAGCATTCATCATGTTATTAGTGCTGTAAATTTGTCCTGTCATAGATAGCAATCACACTGCTTGGGGCCTTGTACCTTCACCTATTGTTTCCCCATGTTATGATAAATTTTCAGTAACACTTGATTAAAACTGCCAATTTGTTGGGTCTAAAGAAAATCTCTCGACGCCGCCGGGACTAATTACGTTGTCCTTGCCAAAGGGGTAGTTGAATAATTGCATGTGATTATTGCACAGCTATGGTGCTTTTCATGTCAGTGGCAATGCAATGAAGATTGATTCCCTTTAATTACTCATTCAAAAATAACCTCTTGTATCATTCCTCAAATAAGAGAATACATGTTCCTACATCTTTCTTCCAAAAAGGTCCTGGATGCAATTGGTTCCCTCATGAGATGGCATTGCAGTGCATGTGCACAAGTCCTAGATAGAAGGGCCTGCTTTGTCAGTAGTTGGTGACCCTTCTTTCCTTATTCTCTCTTTTTGTTCTTGAGCATGCTTTATAATTTTGACATCCACAAGCACAAGAATATAGCATAAAAAAATTGATGTTTATTGTTTGAACTCCACGTAGTTCATTAGAGTGTCACCAACTCCAAACTTATTTTTATTTATCTATTACCCTGTTCTTGCAAAAACTGGTCTAATGCAATCACTTAGTGTTACATGATAATATCAATTATTTCAAGGATATCTTGTCTTCCTAAAATATGGGTTGCATCCTACTGTAATTGCTACTCTCTCTTAATGTCTGTATGACTGACAGAAGTTAATCAACTTTTTCTTCTTTTCCATTAACTATATTTTTGAAACTCTATAGCATTTAGTTTTCTTTCTATATGATTAAAATGTCAGATAAATCAACAGGATGATTTCTTTTAGGTGGATCAGCAATTCCCGATATCAGTTACCACAGAATTTCTTTTTTTCAGTAATAGCTTTATAGGTATTCTCTTGGTTCTGTTAAGTTGGTTTAGAGACTGTATAATTTTAAGTAATGTACATGAAGTGCAGAGGTAATAAATACAGGTTACGAGCATTATTCTCATCTATAAGTAGCTAAGATTTTACATAATATGAATAAGTCTCATTGTTAAATAAACTTTGAAGGGTTTTTATCTGATTATAATATGTTTGTGCATCTTATAACTCGAAAAGGGAAGAAAGGGGCCAATAAGCAAAGCTACACCAAATCATACACATGCATGAATTTGAATTGTTATAACATATTTCTTAATTCAAGATTTGGAAAATAAACTTTAGCCTTTTTGCCACATCATAATATTAAAGTTGCTGTTTGTATCAAATCCTAAACACAGGTTGCTTCCACAGTTCTTCTAATCAAGATTTATATTTATCCATAATTAAAACAGACTAAACCAACTAGGTTGTTGTATAACTACAGGACAGACAGACACGAAAGTCATCAAACCCAAATCGTTGTATTGGGTTTTTTTTTCCCTACTTAATGAGTATTGGCTACTATTCAGCACTTGGCCTGTAAACACACCTAATGACAGTGACTCCTGCATGTTGAAGGATTTAAGGATGGGAAGGAAAGTGGGTTGTCTGTTTGCAAAGTTGCAGCCGTGTGATATAGAGGGAGCTACTGGAGCAAGGCTATAAGTCATGTCAGATAACATTCAGATTCTAAAAGATACTGTTATGAAGGAGTTCATCAAGTTCAGTCTGTCATTCAGTCTGTCTGTCAATATAATCATGGACAAATCTCAAAACTGCAACTGAAAGCACAAAATGAACATTTTTCATCTGTCCAGGAACAGAATCATAGAATACAGAATCACCAGGTTGGAAAAGACCCACCGGATCATCGAGTCCAACCACTCCTATCAAACACTAAACCATGTCCCTCAGCACCTCGTCCACCTGTGCCTTAAACCCCTCCAGGGAAGGTGACTCAACCACCTCCCTGGGCAGCCTCTGCCAGTGCCCAATGAGGCAAGAGGTCCCCAAAAGACTCAGTGAGCATTTAGCAAACCAAGAACAAATGTTTGCACCTCTGTGCATTCATTTCTCATTTAAAGTACTTACTTACTGTCAAGTAAGAGCTTTTTATCTTACGATACTAGTGTAATGAAATGTAAATGCAGAGGGATTCAGAAACTTGCAAACACACATTCCTTGACTTCTACTCGGAATCTAACAAGTCCAGCTCAGATAATACCTCCATTCTCTGTAGGAGAGGTTAAATGTGCCTGCTGTTTTAAACCGAAGAATGTGTTTATGAATAAGGAGGAAAAAATTAGCCATAAAAAAACCACGTTAAATTTCTTATTGGAAACAAATGCTTGGTTATTATCCATGTCATTTCCAGAAAGGAAATTAATGTCTTACCACTGTACTTTCTAGTTTACTAAACCATATCTCTAGGCAAACTATCTAGTAGAAGGAAATATACAAAAAAGAGGTAACAGTGATTGTAGATGTTACAGATTCCTTTGTGGTTTAAGAAGCTGAAACACTTATTTCATTCTTGAAAAGGGTGCTTTCTTTGTATTCTAATTTCAAGCTCATTATTTATCTTTATATTTTTAAAATTTGAAAACCCTGTGACTTAAAATTTATCCTGTAAATAGCTGAGCATTTGCAACAGGTATAGAAAATCACAGTTGGAAATCTGCTAACACTATGAAAAAGTAAATTGTAGCCATGACAGGAAATAAAATTTATATATAAGGACTTGAGATCTCACTAGAATGCAAGAGTGTGTTTTGAACTGAAAGTTGTTATACTTTCTGCAAACTCTTCTTTTATTATTCATTTAGAATAGAACTTCAGACTGGCCAATACAACTGCAATGATTATCACTAGATTATCTCATTTTATGAACCAGAAATATACATTTTCAACTGGGTATCCTGGGGAATAGTGCCTATAAACATCAAAACTGTTGATTGGGTTGAAATAGAAAAAAAAAATTCAACTTGTGGCACAAAGGACTGTCATGGTACAAGATCTTATATTTTATTCCTGCCTGCTAGTGGAGGCTTGAGGTAAAATGAAAACACAAGCATCTCCATTTAATTAGCTGTACATTTTTGATGGAAAAAAATGAAGATCCCTACAGCTGCTGTGTGTCTTTCAGAAGCCTGTTATCCAGACTAACAAGGCAGTAGGCTCACTATAATAATCTTAAATTATACACATATAAATACTGATGCAAATTTCTCTGCGAATTTTTACTTATGCACCAAGTACCAAACTCTGTTTGACTTGTTCTGGATTACCAAGATTGCTACTGCTGTTTTAATAATAAAAGTCCAGATTTCTGACAAAATATTTGCAGATGTGCAGGCCAAATTTTTGTAGTAAAAATCATATTCATTGTTTTTAAAAAGAAAAACAGCAGATGAAGCTATGTAAGAAGATAATCTCCCTACTTTGCACAGGATAGTTTAGTGTGTTGTTTATATTGTGAGGATGCATTCCCATGACATTATTACAGTCCTTATTGCCATAGAATATGAGTGCTTTATGGTCCCTGTTATAGTTATTCTCATCAATAAAGTGAGCAAGACGGAAACACCACTTTCCATATTTTACAACCAGAGAACTGTTTCTCAAAAATATAAGTAACTTGCTTCAGGTCACCCAGTAAAGCTGCTGCAGTTCAGGTCTTCGTGCAGAGGTAACCCAAATCCTGGACCAGTGCTACAACAGCTTTTCATCTGAGTGGTAGAGGTAGAATTCCTTTGAAATGTGAGTCTTTCTTCACCAGACAGCTAGAAAAGACCCTTTTCTTTCTCTTTCTGATCTCACAGATTTTGGAACTTTGGGCCAGTATGTGTAGAAAGGGCAGAGAGTGCCTCTAGCCACAGTGGACAGTAAAGGCTCCTGGGCAAAGGAAATGGATTAAATATAAATGAGATTTAACGATGCTTTAACAAACTAGAACCTCCTTTACCATATGATTGTTGTGCTATAGTGAGTGCCACTGGAGCTCTGAGTGTGCTGAGCTTTTCCAGCAGAGGTTAGGCATCTCTCCATTTAGTCTCTGTATCATGATAAGGAGTCAAATGTTTACTTTTTCGGATTAGGATGCTTTTCTATATGGTCATATATTTACCTTAAATTTCTACTAAAGTTTCAGGGCAAATGGGAAAATGCTTAGTGAATTAACATGTAAAACATGGATTTTCATAGTCACTTCTTTGGACTAAGATGCCTCTTAATTTTTCCTAGGATAAAGTGTCAAAGCAGGTGCACTAGAGTGAAAGAAAAAGGTTTACAAAATTGACTGTTCTTTCCCTGATTATCCTTGTATTTGTTTTTATTAAAAGAATGACAGAAAATAAAATTCTTCTGCATTCTGCATTAAAAGGAACTTGCCAGCTGTTACTGAAAGGTATTTTGAAGTAAATTAGATCAACATTTTCCACTGGAAAGAGCAATGTACGTGCCTGATAATGATGTAAAATATCTATCTTATGACCTTGTACTTAACACCATTGTGCCAAGTTCTGAACGTGATATACCTATTAGCTTTTGGTAACGTGCTTGTAATGACTCCCAAGCAAGATCTGATTCTGACCTTGCCAGAGTGGTGAGTCACCACTGACTTCAGTGAAATTATTCCTGGTTTACATTGACAAGTGAGGTCAGAATCAAGGCAACAGTTCAAGCGAAAAACATAAAAGATGGCTGAGATGAGGCCTGTCTTTGGCTGTGCTGTGTATTCAGGGCCAACCACTTTAATGAAAAGGTAAATATATACATACTCAAGGCTTGAAGATACAGCTATGTTACATAGGCATAGACAGCTTTCTGTGTTGTGGGAATATTGTACCTATTTCATTTGTTCACAAATGAACCACTGAATGCACAATGATGATCCTTATTTTCCATCATCAACAGCAAAGGAAATTCCACCTGACGTGGTATATTTGACACCAGCAGACTACATTTCTTGGCTACGTTGTATCCCTGGGTCAGTCAAATGACTGGGAAGATAGAATTTGTTTTACAACTAACTTTTTAATTAGTGAGGGTTTTGTTTCTGATTTCACAGCTCATGTTTTATGTTAGCTAAGACAAATAAGAAATAGTGAGAGAAAAGCTATACAAGAAATATAACTCTGTAGGAGGAATCAGACCAGCCATTAATCTGGATCAAATTACAGAACAATCAATCAATGGAACAAGATTATAATACTATTTTATTTAAGTAAAATGTTGTGTAGCATTTTAATTACTGGACACAAAAATTTGGATACTGCATTAAAGCCTTTAAACAGAAAGTGGTATAAAAAAATGTCATGGTATGTGCAAGGGCATGCTAAAAGCCCATCCAATTGTTTTGTGGTATATGTAGTAGAATTGCTTTAATAAAGAAAAAGCTGAGCATAGGGTAATAGTTAAGTTCAAGATATTTCTACAAAAAATCCTTTAAAAACCAACTCTCTGAGGAATAGGTTTGAAAACCTTCCAAGGTTTGGAAGTAGAATATCTGAAGTCAGTTTCTGTGACTGGTTAGGAAATAGTCAAATACAATGTGCAAATTTAGTTTGTTGTCTTTATTAAGTCATCTGCAATCAAACTTCACCTTGGGAGACCTGGACCAAAAGTACAACAGATGACATTGAATAGTGTAGTTCAAGAACATCCAAGGACACATCAGCGAGAGAAGACATACCTATGAGAGGCAAAGCAACCAGTTCGGAGGTTTTGGCTCAGGTGTGGTGCAATAATCCTGAATTACCTCTGCACCTTGTCTGCTGCTAAATCCTGTCTCTTGGCATGGGTTGCAAGCACCGTTGAAACACCAAGCTGGTGATACTCTTGATAATGCCAATTCCTGAGCACTGAGAAAGCTGGAGGTTAAGCTAAATGCTTCGGCAGCACATACACTAAAATTGGAACGATACAGAGAAGATTAGCATGGCCCCTGTGCAAGAATGACACTCAGATTTGTGAAGCATTCCATATTTTTTCTTTCCATCATCTTCCAACAGTCCTGAAAGACTGGGGAAATTCCACTGGACTGGAGGCTGATGTTGTGCCCATCTACAAGCAGGGTCTCAGGGAGGATCCAGGGAACTCCAGGCCTGTCAGTCTGACCTCAGTGCCAGGGAAAGTCATGGAACAGGTGATCTTGAGTGCTATCATGAAGCACATGCAAGAGAACCAGGTGATCAGGCCCAGTCAACATGGGTTCACAAAAGGCAGGTCTTGCCAAACTAACCTGATCGCCTTCTATGACAAAGTGACTCGACTGCTGGATGAGGGAAAGGCTGTGGATGTATCTTCCTGGACCTCAGTAAAGCCTTTGACACAGTTTCTCCCAGCATTCTGCTTTGGAAACTGTCACCTCTGGCCTGGACAGGCGCACACTCTCCTGGGTGGAAAACTGGTTGGGTGGCCGGGCCCAGAGAGTGGTGGGAAATGGAGTTAAATCCAGCTGGAGGCCAGTGACAAGTGGGGTTCCCCAGGGCTCAGTCCCAGGTCCAGTCCTGTTTAATGTCTTTATCAACGACCTGGATGAAGGCATTGAGTCCTCCCTTAGCAAGTTTGCAGATGACACCAAGCTGGGAGGAAGTGTGGATCTGCTGGAGGGTCAGGAGGCTCCAAAGGGATCTGAAAAGACTGGACCACAGGACGGAGACCAATGGCATGAGGTGTAACAAGGCCAAATGCCGGGTCCTGCACTTGGGGCACAACAGCCCTGTGCAGCTACAGACTAGGAGAAGTCTGGCTGGAAAGCTGCCTGGAGGAGAAGGACCTGGGGCTGTTGGTTGACAGCAACTGAACGTGAGCCAGCAGTGGCCCAGGTGGCCAAGAAGGCCAATGGCATCTTGGCTTGTATCAGGAACGGCGTGACCAGCAGGTCCAGGGAGGTTCTTCTCCCCCTGTACTCGGCACTGGTGAGACCGCTCCTCGAATCCTGTGTTGAGTTGTGGGCCCCTCACCACAAGAAGGATGTTGTGGCTCTGGAGCGAGTCCAGAGAAGAGCAACAAAGCTGGTGAAGGGGCTGGAGAACAGGCCTGATGAGGAGCGGCTGAGAGAGCTGGGGGTGTTCAGCCTGGAGAAGAGGAGGCTGAGGGGAGACCTCATTGCTCTCTACAACTACCTGAGGGGAGATTGTGGAGAGGAGGGTGCTGGGCTCTTCTCCCAAGTGACAGGGGACAGAATGAGAGGGAATGGCCTCAAGCTGCACCAGGGAAGGTTTAGGCTGGACATTAGGAAAAAGAATTTCACAGAAAGGGTCATTGTGCAGTGGCAGAGACTGCCCAGGGAAGGGGTTGAGTCACCTTCCCTGGAGGTGTTTAAGGCACGGGTGGATGAGGTGCTGAGGAACATGGCTTAATGTTTGATAGGAATGGTTGGACTCGATGATTTGGTGAGTCTCTTCCAACCTGGTTATTCTATGATTCTAAATACAGTACATCTGATGTAAAGCTGTATTTCCCCTTTGATAAAAAGCCAACTATACCAGAAAAAAACTTCAGTGAATAGCCTGAGATTTTGCAACGGCATAGATCAGACTAAGTGTCTCCTACTATTGGCTTTCCATTCCTCTCAATAGATCCTATTAAATGTTTACAATAGAGAGTCATGACACAAAACTGGCATTATCAAGAAGGACTTAGTCACAGCATCACAAGTCTGCATGTGACACTTTAGCTAACAAGTGATTTTCACTATGTGAGTTCTCAGATTACCTTGCTGAGCAGAAGTGCCTTTTATGGATGAGCATTATTTCCATGTTGAGAAAAAAAGAATCGGAGACTTGGAAAGATGGAAGTACTCTGAGCAAATCAAAAATTTGATATAAAGAGATGAACAATAAAACTTCAGCAGCTGTAGCAGTGTTTTGTTAGATGATTACAAACTGAAAATAAGCTGAATATGGGAAAATCTTATTTTGGAACAATAAAACTTGATGTATATTCAACAGAGAATTGTTTCCCAGAGTTTAAGAGGTAAACAACTGACAGTAATTCTTCCATAGATCATCTGTCATCAACTATTAGAATCTTAGAATATAATTAAAGATTAAGAAATATTACTTTATACTGCATGGTTAAAATTGCACAATTTTTGTTAAAGGGTATAACCATGAGATTCTCTATTTAATTACAATCTTAATTTGTGCAAAAAAAATTAGAATCCTGAACTACATACTGATATTCTATTGATAGATATCATCTATGTTCTAATGAAGTGACAGTCTTTCAAAAATCTACAGAGGTCTTTATAATGTATGACATGGTTTGAATGTATTTTATTTAATGCCAGAGGGAATTTGCATTTCATCTCTCAGCCTTTTACAAAGCTGCTGCAAATGATTCAGCTTGTCATTACATTTAAGAGTAATTTCATTTCAATTTCATCTCACTTTTGTGTAATTCCCAGGTTTTGTTTAACCAGATGTGGACTGCTGACACTTAGCATGTGGAATAACTTGTCAAAAATGTGGGACACTGGAATTCCAGACTTGTGGAATTAGTAAAGATGCAAAATAAAGCATTTGATGCATGCCAAAATCCCAGGAAAATTTAAGTGAAATGTAATGGTAAAATTTAAATGAGGCTTAATTGTTTACTGTGCATTTGCCATCAAAATCCTTCTGTGCAATGAATGATAGAACATTTTCAGGCTATGTTAGGACTCCAAAACAAAGTCCAAGACACTTTCAAATACCTTAATTGTTTATGAGCCAAATGTAAGAGAGATTATCAGATGAAGAAATGATTATTCTCTACTAGAAGTATAAAAAGAATAGTCCTAGAAAACACATGAAACATTAATTATGAAAAAATCACCAAGTATTAAAATGCATTTTAATTTGTTGCCCATAAAACAATTAAATAGCAGATTTTTGTTGTACAATTCAGTGGCTCCAAAATGATGTTTTATTTTTGTTTCAAGGGGAAGAATCAGTTTCCTATCAAGCTCATTAGTCATATAAGCTTTCATTTAAACTACAGTCCACCTCAGTGGAACACTTCAAATTCCTATGCAAAGCCTTCTAAACAATGAAAATGCCAAAACAGTGAATCAACCAAAGCACCAACAACTTCTCTAGCATAGTGACAAGCTAGTTTCAAAATGACATCAGCCTATGTTGAAAGCTACATTTTTTAGACTATGCAGAGGAATTAGGTGTTTTACTTCCCCATTCGTTAGTATTCAGTATACATTAGGTGTTCTTTTCTGAGTATACTACATTTTTTAAAAATGCCTTTAACGTGTAACAAAAAATACTTAATTTTCCACCAGCTGAAGGGCTATTTGCATATGTTGAACCTCTGATTCTGTTCTCAAATTTGCATAAACTACAGATAGACAAAACAAATGTCCTCTTAAATAATAGGCAACACTTCAGCAGTAAATTGCCAACTTCAAATTCTTCTCTCAGTTATGATCAAAGTTAATCTTAGAGTCTGTGCACTTGACAGGGAACATCGTCCTCACTTTTAGCATTACCATGAGCTGTTTTCTCAGTAATGTAACTCACTTTCCACCATATCTGCTTCTTTCTTTTAGCACTGTGAGAAAAATCTATATTGAATGCATAGACTTTTTCACAAATTCCCATTTCAATACAAAAGATTTAGATGATGTATAGTATCAAAGATATAATATTGAAAAAATGATCACACAGGACCTAAGACTGAAAGTTTCCATAGTTTTCTTTCAGTGAGGAAGTGCTTCTCAGCATAACTCTTTAAGCCAAAACCTAGATACTCTCTGAGTGTGTCAGTTTCAGAGAAGTGAGAATAAATTTAGCACCATAGTTGCCACTGCACTACTGTTTCTTCTTGACTGAAAGATTAACTCTGCAACTGTTAAGACACCAAATGTTTTGTGTCTTCAATCTCTGTTTTATGCAATGTTTCCTGGGCACCAGAGTCTTTAGGAACTGGCAGACAGCCTGGTATTAATAGCTGTGCAACATTTTGAGGTTATACAGAGGTGTACATTAATGTATCTGATGGAAATTTGACAATGAAGGAGGCACACTACTGAATTTATGTAAGTCTATGGCTTAAATACCTATTTTCTTCCTTGTGCTTGATCACGCTGTGGTTTTGTATAGCTATGTTATGTTTCTCTGTGTTATAGAATTCTGATAGAGGAAAGAGAATGTTTCTCCTAGGATCTTTTCATTGGGAGGGCTGAGTTTTATTTCACTTTTTAACTTCAACTGCAGAATTTACAGACCCCTCCTGGTATTTCACATCCTCTGCCTGGCATGCAGATTAGGATTGAGTCCTCTCTATTGAATCAGGAGCTGTACTTTGTTACATTTCATAAGATAATGCGATTTTGTACATGTAGGCATGAGGACTCATCATTATAGTGCAACAGAAATATTGGATTAAAGTAATTTTGGAAAGAGAGAATGTAATATAAAAATGCTATGTTTATGTGGCTTTGTTCATTGCTGTGTCCTCTCAGTCAAAGGTCTGTCATCTCAGGACTTTTTTTCCTATGTCATCTGTTTCCACCTGAAGGACTTGTTTTCCCTCCTTGAGAGCCTTTATGTTCCACGGTTATCCAAATGAACAGAATTAAATGCTCACAGTTCTGCTGCCCTCATGCCCAGATGCTGGCTGCACATAGCTAGCCTCCTCATCTGAGGCATTATTCAAAGTCCTTCACTATTTGTATTTTAAGGGCAGTTAATTGCTATTTTTACATTTTTGTGGTTTTTCCTATGTCTTGTCGTGTAGGTAAGAGACAGAGGCCTGCGTATCATCTAGTTTTCATTACTACTTTCTACTTAATGAACTATATATTATAATTGTAACTATAATGGTACTTTCTGAAAGTGTTAAATGAAATCCTCTGTCAATAACATAAACTATAACTTAAGGATTTGTACCATGCTATTCCTACACCATAAAGTGCTCAATAACCTTTGTCACTTGAAGAATTAGAGTTTTCTCATTTCATTAGGGTGACACTTCTACTGTTTTCCAGTAATTTGATAATGGATATACAATATTAGATAGAGGAGGATGAATATGGCAAAACCACTATTTTAAGATGTAACACTAGCAGATTTTTAATTGCACAAATTATCAAGAGATTTTTTCATATTAACATCTGTTTTCATATTAACACCAAATCATTCATGTGTTAACAGGAGCATTCACTTTGACTGCATACTAATTACTGTTTCTGATTCATTCTTCTCCTCTTCTCAGAAGTTTCAGGCATCCAATCAGAATGCAGAAACAATGCTTAAACATTCAAGTAATTAATCACAGATCACAAATACTGAACAGCAAGTGAACAGTGTCTAAATAATCCATTGATTTTAAATTATTCATACAGATTGCTCATCTGATCCTTATAAATAAGGCAAACATAAAAATCAGGCCTGCATCACAACAAATTTGAGTAAGGTAAAGGGCTACATTTTCCAACTCATTTCTTTGCGGAGAATGACTTGGATACCATCTACAGGTATGTCAGCTAGAAGAGAAAGTTTAAAGAAAGAGTAAACCCAATGATGAACAAAAATGGTGACCTCATATCAACACATGGAGGAGAAGATTGAGGTACTCAACAACTTTTCTGCTTCAGTCTTCACTGACAATCACTCTCCTCACTCTTTCTGGGTCAATGGACAACAAGATGGGGACAAGATGGGTAAAGTCTCTCCCACTACAAGGGAAGGTCAGGTTCACCACCACCTGAGGAACATGAACTTATGCAAGGTTCTGGAACCGAATGAGATACATCCCGGAGTCCTGAGGGAACTGGCTTGATGGGGTTGCCAAGCCGCTTTCCATGATATTTGAAAAGTAGTGACAATCAGGGGAAGTCCTAGGTGACAGGAAAAAGGGCAACATTATGCTTGTTTTTTAAAGAAGTTAGAAAGGATGACTTGTGGAACTATGAACCTGTCAAACTCACCTTGGTGCCTGGGAAGATCATGGAACAGGTCCTCCTAGAAACTATGCTAAAGCACGTGGAGGACAGGGAGGTGATTAGAGGCAGCCAGCATGGTTTCACCAAAGGCAAGCCCTGCCTCGCCAGCCTAGTGGCTCTCTATGATGGGGTGACCACATCAGTTGACACAGGTAAAGTAATGGATGTAATTTGTCTGAATTTCTGGAAAGCTTTTGACAAGGTCCCCCACAACAACCTTTTCTCTGTATTGGAGGGAGATGACTTGCTGGGTGCACTGCTCAGTGGATAAGAAGCTGGTTGGGTGCAGTCTGCTCCAGTGCTTGACAACACATTCAGTGCAGAAAATTTTCCTGATATCTAATTTAAAACTCTTCTTGTCATGTTACTTGGAAAGAGACCAACCCTCACCTTGCTACAACCTCCTTGCAGGTAGTCGTAGAGAGCAATAAGGTCTCCACCTACCCTCCTTTTCTCTGGAATGTACAACTCCAGTTCCCTCACCTGATCTTTATAAATCAGGTTCTCTAGACCCTTCACCAGCTTCATTGACCTCCTCAGGACACACTCCGCCATCTCAACGTCTTTCATACACTGAAGGGCCAAAATCTGAACACAAGATTCAAAATGTGACCTTCCTTAGTTCTGCTGACTACACCAGTTCTGATACAAGCCAGGATGGCATTGGCCTTCTTGGCCATTTGGACACACTGCTGGCTCACATTCATCCTGCTGTTAAACAAACCTATCAGATCCTGCTCTGCTGGGCTGCTTTCCAGCCATTTGTCCTGAAGCCTGTAGCATTGCATAGGCTTGTTTTGGCCCAAGTGGAGGACCTGACACTTAACCTTTTGACCACTGTAGAGTTTCCCTTGGCCCATTGATCCAGCCTGTATAGATGCCTCTGCAAAGCCTTCATTCCCCCAAGCAGGTCAAAACTTCTGCCTGATTTGGTGTCATCTATAAACTTACTGAGGGTGTATGCAATCATAGAATTATAGAATCATAGAATCATTGAATCATAGAATCACCAGGTTGGAAAAGACCCATTGGATCATTGAGTCCAACCATTCCTATCAAACACTACACCATGTCCCTCAGCGCCTCATCCATTCGTCTCTTAAACCCCCCCAGGGAAGGTGACTCAACCCCCTCCCTGGGCAGCCTCTGCCACTGCACAATGACCCTTTCTGTGAAATTCTTTTTCCTAATGTCCAGCCTGAACCTCCCCTGGTGCAGCTTGAGGCCATTCCCTCTCGTCCTGTCCCCTGTCACTTGGGAGAAGAGCCCAGCTCCCTCCTCTCCGCAATCTCCTTTCAGGTAGTTGTAGAGAGCAATGAGGTCTCCCCTCAGCCTTCTCTTCTCCAGGCTAAACACCCCCAGCTCTCTCAGTTGCTCCTCATAAGGCCTGTTCTCCAGCCCCCTCACCAGCTTTGTTGCTCTTCTCTGGACTCGCTCCAGAGTCTCAACATCCTTCTGGTGGTGAGGGGCCCAGAACTGAACACAGGATTCGAGGAGAGGTCTCACCAGTGCCAAGTACAGAGGAAGAATAAACTCCCTGGACCTGCTGGTCACGCCATTTCTGATCCAAGCCAAGATGCCATTGGCCTTCTTGGCCACCTGGGCCACTGCTGGCTCATGTTCAGTCGCTGTCAAACAACACCCCCAGGTCCTTCTCCTCCAGGCAGCTTTCTAGACAGACTTCTCCTAGTCTGTAACACTGCACAGGGTTGTTGTGCTGCAAATGCATTTGGCCGTGTTAAACCTCATGCCATTGGTCTCTGTCCTGTGGTCCAGGCCGTTCAGATCACTTTGGAGCCTCCTGACCCCCTAGCAGATCCAACCTTCCACCCAGCTTAGTGTCATCCGCAAACTTGCTAAGGGTGCTCTCAATTCCTTCATACTTTCACCCAGATCTTTGACAATTAAATTAAACAGAGCAAGCCCCAACATTGAACCCTGGGGAATGCCAGTTGTGATGAGCTGCCAGCTGGATTTAACCCCATTCTCCTCAACTCTCCAGGCCCAGCCACCTAACCACTTTTTTTCCCAACAAAGAGTATGCACCTCCAAGCAACGAGCAGACAGTGTTTCCAAGTAAATACTGTGGGAAATGGTGTCAAATGCTTTACTAATGTCGAGCTAGATGACATCCACAACTATTCCCTCATCCACTAAGTGGGTCACCTTGTGACAGAAGAAGATCAGTTTAGTTAGGTAGGATCTGACATTTCTAAACTCATGCTGACTGGGCCTGATCACCTATTCCCTAAGTGCTATGCAAGATGATCTTCTCCATAACCTTCCCCACTGAGGTCAGGCTGAGAGGTCCGTAGTTCCCTGGATTTTGCCACTGGGCAAGGAGGACATCAAAGTGCCTAACTCCTCTCTCTGGTTATCAGCAGCAAGACATGAGGAAATGGAATGAAGCTGCATCAAGGGAAGATCAGATTGGATATTAGGGGAATATTCTTCACTGAGAACATGGTGGATCATTGGAACATGGTGCCTAGGAAAATGGTCATGGCATCAAGTCTATCAGAGTTCAAGGAGTGTCTAGATGACTCTTCTAGTCATACAGTTTAGTTTTAGGTAGTTTTAGGTACATTACTTCAGCTTTTATAGTCTAAGAATATGCATGTATATCATACAGAAAATTAGTGGTGAAGTGTGTACTATGTGGTCACGAAACATCATTTTTTTTATGAAATAGTAAATTATCATGTTAGAAAGTATATTTGCCACATAAAGAATACTTAACTCATTTCAAGGCATTTCCTTTCATCAGTTTTACGCCACTGAGCTACTTCTAAACTACAGTCATAACACAAGAATACTTAAGAAACCAAAATGACCTCAGAAAGGAAATACGTGAAAGAAAATCAAGCATAAAAAAATCAAGAGAATTTGACAAAAGCTCATGTCATTCACTGAAGAGTTGGAGTCACAGAAACCACAGTTATATTCTTGTAGTTGTAGAACACATAATTGTCTCTGTTCCCATTTTTGCTTTATCTATAGGTCACTATTACTCTAAGTTTTCTGTTAGATTTTTACCTTCTCAGATTACTGTGCCCACATAATTGTTATTTTAATTGCAGTATCAGTTGTAGGGCCCTGTCAGGACCTAAAGGTTCATTCCAGTAGATGCTATTCCACAACTTCTTTCATAAGGTTTGGATTAGTAATTTGATGGTGGTTTCTCTTATATCTTCTTTTTCTACTGTTTTTGGATATGTCTAAATTATTTGCCTTATTTAAAAAGAATTTTTGTTTTAAATCTTGATCTATTTTGCTGTAGATCTAGAAGCAGAAGAAGAAATATACTTTAGAGCTAGAAATAAAAGAACAAGGACAGATTTCTAAATTCTTTTACTGAGATGTGTCTCTTGAGGCAATTTTGTGTAAGTTGATCTGTGCAGTGGCGAATCAGTGAATTATAGGGCTGGACACATGTTTGCAAGTCTGCAGGTGCAGGGTATATCCTGTGTGGTAGGGCCTAGGTAAAGGCACAGGCTAATAAAAAACTTAATCCAAACAACAGAAACATTCATAGACTTGTACTGTGGCTTGCAGCTGTTGCCTCATCTCCACTCACTTTCACATGCAAAAGTCCAACACTGTAGAAAATATGCTTTTAGTATTAGGAAACCAAAACAACTGACTTGTCCACTGGCTTTATAATAACAGCAGATACTGCTCAGTGTTTTGTAATTGCATAATAGTGCATGATCATGCTTCTTCAATAAGGCAGACTTGCAAAGCTGAGTTCAGACAAAATGCTTTATCAACAAAACAGAGTACAAGTATTAACTTAATTCATTCAAACACAGTGACAGAGCTCAAAAGGGAAAAATAGAAAGGTGGGGAATTTTTTTCTAAATCTACTACAGCTTCCAATCTTTACTCATGAACCATGTAAATATTTTAGACAGAAAGACTAGCCCATACTAAAGGTGCATACTACTTTGTTGGTGAAGGTTTGCCTGCTTTCTGAGGGAAGCAGGTGTCATTTTATTCCCTATTTCTATCACTTTCTTCTTCACACAGGGGTTCCAAATGTACAGAGCATAACAGAGTCCAGCTGAGAGAAATTAACAAGAGATAAGTCAGCAGTAGTGGCTAGTTTGTGAGTTCGACACTGCTAGGCCCCCAGCTACAGACTTATGTCCTGAAAACTGTTTTGTGAGGAGACAAATTCAACTCTTCCCTTGCTGCCGGCATGGGGCAGAACAGAAGAAATCACACGAAAGAAGACTTATAATGATATTCTCCTCCAGACCTCCTTTGAGATGAGGGTGAGCTCAGATGCTTTGGAGTAATATGATTAAACAGTGTAATCCACATGAATGAAATGTAAATCTCAGAGGGAGTTTACACTGTTTATTCAGGTCTGTGGTGCCAGATATACAAAGTGATTTTGTGCCAGCTGGACTTTTTAAGTTCCTCTACAAATACACAAGTTCTAATGTACAATCCATGGGATGAAATATAGTGGCTCAGAAAGATTATGGGAGGTTTGCCAAGCAAGCTCTGTGGGCTTATTCCCGAACTCATACAACTCCACATCTTGCAAAAAGGAGGACATTTAATTCAAAACGCATTCTCCTGACAGTAAGTAGATTTCAGTAACACTGAAATCCAGGATCTCTTTAATGATCCTAACCTACTTTCTGATGCAAACATTTTACAGCAACTCATGTATTTATTCAAGGGCAAAAAAGTATTGCAATTGATACAAGTTGAGTGAGAAGGAATCAGAAGTGACACACATCATATGTTCAAAGAAGTTAATTCTAGTCCTCTTGGTTTGCAGTCAGGACTAGTTTTAACCCTGACAGAATTCAGATTCATAACATATAAGCAATTTCATCATACAAGGCCTTGCTGTTCTCAGAAGAGACTAATTCAGCATTTTGATTTTGAACCATTACTGTCTGCTCCCTTTAGTTACTTACAGAGTTTCGCACATTCAGAAATATTGTATTTGACAAATAAAACTATTGTTATATTTTACATCTAAAAGATCATAATCACTGCTTCCACCATGGCCATGCTTGTGATCTGCCTGTGCTGTAGGAAACAGGCTTGTTTATACTTAACAAAAGACAAGGGTGACTTATTTTTAAAGATGTCTTCTCCTTGCTAATAATCTCGTTTTCATGAACTGCAGCTGCTCCAGCTTTAGAATCATTGATCAATACTGCACATAGAGACACAGTCCTTTTGACAGAAAACACATGAGAAGGTAAAGCAATCAGAAAATTTCCTTTTGGAAACAAGATCTATGCTCTTGGAATTGCTCATGAGTATCTCAGGTGGTATTGTACAAGCAAACTCCAATATAAATTGGGTTTTAATCTATTTAGGACAGGCAATAATTCCTTCCTAGGGTACTTCATTTTCATGTAGTCTCTGGTTCAGTTCCGTGCTGACACTTGCATTGACGCAGCCATGTGTTAATTGAATATAAACAATAACATAAAGGCAACAATTCTGTCCTGAAATTAATAACTGTCATTTGTAGGACCACATCATGTATTTTATTGTAGGAATAATTTACAGATAGGGTAGTTTTTGCTTAGCAGTGGTTAAGAAACTGTACAATTTACAACAGAAACAAATGGAGCCATGTAAAAAGGGCAATGAAATGTGTGTAGATGTATATAAATTTGTTTATATGAAACACAAATTAAAAATTTAAATGCTTCTGTAATATAAGGCAAAGTAGAAAGGGCTTTTCATATTATTATGCTTCAAATTGATATGCAACCAAATAAAAGATTCAGATTTACAGGAGGATTTGCTTTATACAAAACCAAACCCATTCACTAGGTGGAAGCATCTGTTTCAGCCATTAATAACGTGTAATGTATACACTTCTTTGAACTAAACATTTCCATTATAAGTGAAAGCACATTTACAGAGGCAGAAGCAATGCATGAGTGTGATCAGTCATAGTGTCACACTAGCAAACCATAACTGCTGCAGAGCTAGGAACTTGGGCATATGCTTCACAAAAAACCTCTAATGTTACTCCTTAGCAGCAGGGAGGAAACATTCAGTGCACCTTGACACCTTTTGTATGGAAAGCAGCATAAGTCTCAGTGATTTGCTTGGCAAGTTGCACTTAATGCTGTTACTTGTTTATAAAAGTTAAATTGCTGCACCGAAACTAATGCAAAAACCGTGGTCTTGGTTTGTGATTTTTCACACCTCTCTTGTTCTCTCCTGATAACTGCAAAATGTCATCCTCTACCCACTTTCCCCACATTGTTTCTTACTTTAAAGGTTTGAGCAAAAGCTGCTTTTGAACAGAGTTTTAGGGAGAAGTCTGCCTGTATTTTTAAAGTTTTTATTATGCAACATGAATGGGAGAAAGCCTGCACCTGCATTATAGACTTAAATAATGTTAGCTAATATAGTGCAAAAGCATTCAGCAGATTTTTCACACCAAAGTTTTCTGGGCATCCTTCCAAAACATAGCAGCAGTTTAAAATGACCCCAACTTTGTCAGTGTGAATGGAGCTATTATAGGGTAATCGTCTTTCCCAAGCTTTAAGTTTCATTTAGAGGCTTAGACAGAACTATGGATTTTTTTTCTAAATGATAAGCTTTAACTCCTTATAAAGTTAATTCTTCTGCAGATTTCTTTTTCCAGTCATGTGCAATGAAACCATTTCCAGTTTTTCTATTTAAGAAAAGTCCACAATAGCTTGACAAATGCTAGTATTATAGTGCTCCCTTTGATGAAAAGCAGGAGATCATTTTAGAGCTCAAGCTTTCAGTATCACATTTACACTCCTTAAATATAAACTCTGTGCTTGGCTTTGCTAGTGCTGTGTTGTACATGACCAAGAAACGTGTTAAGCATGGGAAACTAATGCATGTAGGGCTGGAAGGAAGGATGCAATTTAACTGCAAAGCTTCCTACACAAAATTCTTTGAACTGTTTCCGGGAACTTATATAGAGCAAAAAATATCTGGGATTATGTTGGATGTTCTTTAAATCCCCCAGCTGCATGATAGGGACCCTGTAAATATGGGGATCCCCCTTCAGCATGATTCATGTGGCAGAACCACCTTCATAATTTTATATTTTGAGGTGGTGCTGAATCCAAGCTCAGCAGCTGGTAAGCTCTCAGGACTTGACAGAGTCACAGGGAAAGCCTCTCAACAAAGTTTTTTAGAAATCATTATTTGTCTGTAAAATATATTGCTATGATCAGCACAGTAACTCCTAAAATAATGCTGTCTCAGAATAGCTGCACCGTAGCCACATAATGCATACTATGTTGTTTAAGCAAAGACAAAGAAAATAATTTGGTTTTAGAGTAAATATATATATACATATTTTTAATGCATTAGTATTTTTGCCTGTGGGGAAAGAGGATCACCTACTTGGGGTTATGGGAGTGGTAGAGGCTATTTTTATTTGTCCACATTAAAACTCAAAACCTTCTGAAAACTGGTGGTATGTAAGGATTTCTGGGCAGCTAGACCAGAGAAAATTCTATTATTTAATCTAAATCATGTCTAAGTATGATAAATTTTCTATTGAGTATAGTGTGATGATAACATTCTGTTCTACTTGTATTTTTGCAGTTCAGGCTATTAATATTTTATGGAAGAAAATACAATGCCTATAGGAACAAAACAGTGTTTTATTGCTTGATAAGATTGTTTATGTTTATTCCTTGTAGCTGAAAATCAGAAATTAATATTAGTTGAATTAATAAAACAATTACATTTGTCCTGAAGCCATGACAGAGTTTAGAAAAGCAGTAAGAATTAGATGCTTCTGTCACAAATACGTGGGAGGCTCTCAGACTGTCAAGCAATTAAGTGGACCTGAATAATCCTATGTAATTAAGCTTCTTACTGCATAATTATCTTTATTTTAAATGTGCCTTTTGATGAAACATCTGTTCCTTGCTCTAGATTTGAAAAGATATACCCAAGCACATGATGAAAATGGTGCTTGTGAGGCCATCACACATGGTACTGCTGCTCAGTTCCTTGATGACAAATGTTGTAATTTGCTCTGTCTTTGCGTGCAAATGCAGGTGCTATTGCATCCTTGGCCTGCTTTGCTTGACCTCCACGCTCATTGCAGCTGCCTTTCACACTGTTGCCCAGAGAAATAATTGTGTTTGGCAACCTGGCTGAGGATCATCATGTGGTGAAGTGGGGAAGCAGTGCTCACAGTGTAAGCACTGTCAGAGCTCTTGGAGGTGTCTATACCAACCCACTCCACAGTAAGAGGAGGGAAAAAGAAAATTTGTTCCTAACAATAGGATTCTGGGGCTTTTTTCCTTCAATATCAAGTATTGTTTTACTGCTGCTACAAAGGTGGCTCTTGAACTTCTGATAAATATGCTCAATCTTCCCAGATATTTTCATACTATATGCCTACATCTATAAACTACAGCTTCTGTTAAATAGAATTACCCACTCTTACTGATTTTTAAAGAAGGGAAAGATTCTGCTAAATGCAGGAATTATTTGATCTTTGGGTTTATGTAGTACATGTGCTACTAACTGTAGATTTCAACTAAGAAATAATTTCTTCTCAGTAAAATAACATGAAATACTTGTTACATATTTTTAAGATCTGAAATGTGCTTGGCAAATCCTAAGGCTGTGGTGGCAGTTCCCATCTCTTTGACTCTGGGGTGCTTAAGAATGCATCCTTAGGCTTCTTAGAACAATGCATGGCCTGAGGTGAGACTTCTGTAGGTCAGCCGACACAAGGAATATCTGTGTCTGGCTCATTATCCTCTCTTCCTTGTGCATTATCTTTGCCTGTATCTACAGGAGAAGATCATTTACAAACATAGCAGCCTATTTTGCAGTCCCACTGGGTCTCACACACAGAAGGGAAAATTACCCACTTTCTGGTTCAACAGACACTATAGCCATGCTGCCACAGCATGGCTCACAGTCAGGTTCAAGGTCTTTAAATTTGACTCTATCTAGTAGAAATGAAGAAAGACATAGCTGTTAACTTCACTAGGAGCTGGACCAGGATCTTGTTTTTCAGCACTACTCTTGTACATGCTGTTAGACTCTTTTTGGGGTTGGGATGCTGACAGAGAGAGGTTATAGCAGAATCACAAATATGTATGATTGTTCCTGGGCTCTTTCTTACCTGCTCCACTATCGAGCAAAGCTTCTTTTCTTTAATGACTTAATTCATTGCAAAATAAAACACACTGCCTAGATACTAAAAGCTCAGTCTAATGGGATTTCTTTGATAAAACCTGCCAAATAGTTGAGACACCTTAAAACTGTTACTCGCTTTTATTGGTCAGCATAACTGAATGAACTGTTGAAAATAGCCTGAGGAGATTTCTGAAGAGGTTGACATGCTGCAGTATTTAGGGTTCTTAGGCACAGCCTTGACTAAATTCTGAAATGTTTTGGAAGGAAAGAGTTCTAAGCAGTTTTCTATCAGCAACCCTAATCACTGTCATGTACTTGATTTTCAAAACAAACTCTCATCCACTTTGCTGCAGTATTCCTGAGGCAAACCGTTTGGCTTAGTAGTTGTCAGAATTCCTGGGCCTTCATTTTTCATGGCAATACTATTAACACCACTGTAAATAACTTCATGTGTAGTATCTAAGGTAGGGTGAGGGGTAGGACAGTGGAATTATCTAAACGTAGCTGCAGCCTAGAGCTACTACTGCAGGGCATACTGAGATGACCAGCCACTTGAAATAGGAGAGCTCTCAGCTCCCTGCACCAAAGAGAAGTTGTCAATCCCACAAAATACACAATTAGTACTGGTCATCAGGTCATCACATCTGGGCCCTTCCAGCTAAGAATCCGTTATAAATCTCTAAGGGCAAGATGTATTTTCTCCTTACTCCCCTATCTTTTCAGTTTGCCAGGCTACAGGTCCCATCATATTGAGGAATCCAGAATGCAGCTATTTCCTGAACGTAACAATCTACGTGAAAGAACAATGTATAATGCTAATGGATATGATAACAATGCTAATGGCAATGTATTGTGTCATACGCTATTCCTCACTTTGACCACTGCAGCCACTGTCACCATGCAGCATTTGTAAGTTAGAATCATGGAAACACAGAATCGTAGAATCATGGAATCATAGAATCGTAGAATCATAGAACAGTTAGGGTTGGAAGGAACCTTAAAGATCATCTAATTCCACCCCCCCTGCCATGGGCAAGGACCTCCCACTACATCAATTTGCCCAAGGCCCCACCCAACCTGGATTTGAACACCTCCAGGGATGATGCAACCACAACTTCCCCTGGCAACCTGTTCCAGTGTCTCATCACTCTCATGGTAAAGAAATTCTTCCTAGTATCTAGTCTAAATCTGCCCCTCTTCAGTTTATATCCATTCCCCCTCATCCTGCCATCACAAGTCATTATGAATAGTCCCTCTCCAGATTTTTTGAAGCCCCTTTCAGGTGGTGGAAGGTCACTATAAGATCTCTTCAGAGCCTTCTCTTCTCCAGGCTGAACAAGTCCAATTCTCTCAGCCTGCCCTCATATAGGGAGGTGCTCCAGCCCTCAGGTCATCTTTGTAGCCCTCCTCTGGACCCCTCCCAACACCTCCATATCCTTCTTATGCTGAGGATTCCAGAACTGGACACAATACTCCAGATGAGTTCTCACAAGAGAGGAATAAACAGTCAGAATCACTTCCCTCGCCCTGCTGGCCATGCTATTTTGATGCAACCCAGGACACAGTTGGCCTTCTGGGAGGTGAGCACACATTGCTGTCTCATGTCAAGCTTCTCATCAGCCAGCACCTCCAAATCCTTCTCTGCAGGACAGCTCTCAATCATGTCACTTCCCATTATGTACTGAAAACATGGATTGCCCTGACCCAGGTGCAGGACCTTGCACTTGGTCTTGTCCAGGTCCCTCCAGATGACATCCCATCATTCCGGCATGGCAACTATGCCACTCATCTTGGTGTCATCTGCAATCTTGCTGAGGGTGCCCTCTATCTTACTGTCAATATCATTGATGAAGATGTTAAACAATACCGGTCCCAGTATGGACCCCTGAGGGACACCACTAGTCAAGGATCTCCATCTGGACTTTGAGTCATTGACCACTACTCTCTGAATATCACCCTCCAACCAGTTTCTTATCCACTGTCCATCAAATCCACATCTCTCTAATTTAGAAAGGAGGATGTTGTGGGGAACCATGTCAAAGGCTTTACAGTATTCCAGATAGATCACATCCATAGTTTTACCTGTGTCCACTGCTGCAGTCACCTCATCATAAAAAGTCACTAAGTTGGTCATAGAGGATTTGCCCTGGTCAAGCCATGTTGGCTGCCATCAGTCACCTCCCTGTCCTTTGGCATAGCTTCTAGGAGTATCTGTTCCATGATATTCCCAGGAACAGAGGTGAGGCTGACAGGTCAATAGTTTCCAGGGTCGTCTTTTCTACGCTTTTTAAAACTGGGTAAAACAATACCCTTCTTCTAGTCATCAGGGACTTCTCCTGATTGCCATGACCTTTCAAATATCATAGAGAATGGCTTGGGAACCGCATCAGCTAATTCCCTCAGGACTCTGGGGTGCATCTCATCAGGTCCCATAGAGTTCTATATGTTCAGGTTCCACAGGTGATCACAAATCTGATTCTCCTCTAATGTGGGAGGGAGTTTATCCCCCTGGTAAGCATCTTGCTGTCCCATGACCCATGAGCTATGAGGAGAGCGATTATTGGTGAAGACTGAAGCAAAAAGTTTAAGTACCTCAGCCTTCTCCTTGTCCCTCGATACGTGATCACCATTCCCAGCCATCAGCGGGGGTACTTTCTCTCTGCTCTTTCTCTTTTGATTGATGTACCTTTAGAAGCCCTTCTTGGTAGTCTTTACTTCCCCTGCCAAGTTTAGCTCCAACTGTACCTTGGCTTTCCTGACCTGATCCCTACCCAACTGGGCAGCATCCCTATACACATCCCAGGTTCCCCATCCCTCCTTGCACTGCCTGTGCAGTTCCCTCTTCTCCTTCAGTTTAACCAGCTGGTCTCGACTCAGCCACTGCGGCCTCCCTTTCCTGCCTGTTGTATTATCCTTTTAAAAATGTCTTTCCAATGAGATTTGCCTCTAATTTTTCATGATGATTAATGAGAATAAAATCCTTTTTGAAACTGGTAATAGCTTAGGGCAAACTTTTGAGAATGCCTGTGAAGAAATTTCAGAGAGATATAAACAGGATTGAGGAATACGCCAACAGGAAACTAATGAAATTGAGCAAGGACAGAATGAATGCCTCCCTGCCACAGAATGGAAAAACCCATTGCTGTGATACAGGACTGGGACTGCCTAATTGGGGAGCAGCTCTGGGGGAAAGGTCTGAGGTTTCATGTAGCAGCAAGCTGAGCATGAGCCAGCAGTGTGCTCTGGCAGGTATGATCAATCATACCCAGGGCTGTTTAAAACAGGAACACAGCTAGTCAATTACTGGATGGGATTCCCCCTCTCAGCACTCGTTAGACCACATCTGTATACTGCATTCTGTTTTGGGCCCCTCAATTCAAGGAAGATTGAACAACTAAGGTTGTTTGGGGCTAGGAAAGCTGCCCTGTGAAGAGAGGCTGGAGGACCAGGGCAAGGACAGGCTGGAGAGGGGGCAGATACAGGAGCACCTAACAGCAGCCCCCAGTGCCCAGGAGGAGCTGATGGGGAGCTGAGCAATTCTCACTGGCGCACAATGGGAGGGTGAGGGACATGGGATGCTGGGACTAGCCATAAGGAAAACTCCCCTGGATGACAGGTGAGCAGTGGCAGAGGCACCCTCCTTCTCCAAGGAGCCTGGTCTGATCTGATGGTTGGTTCTGCTGTGAGCATGTTTTCAGATCACACACCTCCTGAGCCCCCCTCAGCTAGAGTTATCCTCTGATTCTGTTCTATGATATTCCCAGGATGCAAGAGACTGTAACCTGAGCTTTGGATGTAAATGTGCTGAAAATATATGAACACTGTTAAGCAGTGTGTGCTTCATTTGGAGGAGAGGATGTTAATAATAAGATGATGTAGAACCTGCCTTGCAATATACTTCTGCTCTAAAGCTTTCTAGTAATTTGCTTAAAACTTTCCAAGTCTTTTTCAATTCAGGCTCAGTTTTCCAAATGTTTGCAGTCACATGGTTCTTTCATTTTTGGGGATGGGGTTAGAAAAACCTGCGTTCACAGGTTTTTCTTTAGAACGGTGCCATTTGGAGCACTAGATTTAAACAGATCTGTCTAGCTCTTGCTTAGCAGGTGTGCCTTTTTCTGTCCTTGTGAGAATATTCCTGAATTTAGAGCAAATAAAAGCTGTTGAAAATTGGAGTTTCAGACGCCCAGGCCATTTTTAGGCTTGAGTCATAAATATGCAACTTCAGTGCCCAAAGCTGAGCAGTGTCCAACCTGGTGCTACTTTCCACACTGCTTGCTTGGTCCTCCTCTCTGCTTTTTGACAGGAGCTTGTCTTAAGGCAGATGAAGGAGAAAATAGCTTCAGCTGCAATCAAATTATTTAAACTACAAATAAGTTAAGAAGCGAGGGAGGCAAAAATAAAAAGGGGGACTGGAACATGGGTTTGGAAGAATAAAGATCAATAATGTAAGGACTTTTGAAATGGAATCTCGAAAAAGTAAAACTAAGTAAAAATATCACAAGGGAGAAGGAAGGGAGGAATTAAGAACTGAGGTCTCTACCAAATTCCTTCAAATAAAAAATTGCCTATTTTTATACAGAAATTTTTAACTCTACCTTATTGAGTAATTTTGCTCTTTGCTGGCTTTTTATCTATATGTATGAACCGTTCACTCAGTCTTTCTGGAGGTTAAGTGCCTCTGAAGTCAAAAGGGATAAGGCAAAAGGTAGGGATAACTGCTTTAAATCACAATTCTGGGTAAATATACTTTATTTAGGTAGCAAAGATATAACAGGATATTGAAATTACAGTAGCATAGTCATGAATATGTTGAATTCGTGCAGGGTTTTTAATATAATTTCCACTTGTCAACATCCATTCCAGAGGGTTTTATTGCCAAAGACAGTAGCAATTTAGATAAAATGTATTTTATGAATACTATCTATCCTACAGTCTTCTCTACAAAATATTCACTGCATACAGAACTTTGCTTTTAAAGTCTTTGAGTGCTGACATGAGAAGTGCTTTTCTTTACAATAAAATGTGAAAATTGCATGCCCTTTTTGTGTGTACTGTATGTAAATTGGCTTGGTTGAACCCACTTGAACGTCTTATAAACTGTGCGGGTGTGTAATGGCTAACAAGAGGTTTTTTTATTTTCTTTTATGAAATTTTCTCTTTTCTGAAGTGTGTTCCAGTGAAAACTCCTTGTATTTTTATAGCCTTTCCCAGTCCATTTCTTTATCAAAGGATAGATAAACTTTTAGGAAGTAAAACATGCTAACAGAAACTGCTTCATGGTCCTTTAGGTCTTAGTTCTGTTTCTGCAACCCCTACAGGTCCTTGCCTCTCTTTGAGGAATTTCGCTAGCAACATAAACTTGATAGTCAATACTTTTACTGGGGATATATAAATTTACTAAACATAGCCTCCTCTGCAGAATAGCTGGAGTTGCTGCTTAGTGTTGCAGCTGTGCCAGTATTTTGTCTCATATTTTCTACTAAAGTCTACTATTTTTTAAACTTCCAGGGAAAATATATCAAAAAATAAGAAGGTTTTTGTGAAAAAAAAACAACCAACGAAACAGAAAATTATTGCTGCATTCTTCTCTCCTTGAGATTTTTCAACAAAAATTTTCTTTGTAGTACAACTTCTTCATTAAATAACTCAAATCTTTGAAAAATCTCTTTGCCTGTGGTCATTGGTAATTTTTGACAGTGATGAAAAGGTTTTTGGCCCTGGCCGAATCAAATGGAGTGATTACCCAGAAACTAGAAATGTAAGAGCAGAGGGCCCACAAATGAGGAAGGAGAACTGCTTAAGAACTGATAATGCACTGAGGGTGAGGGACCATTTGAAAAGATAGGGAACTAGTAGCAGGAAAGTTGTGCTTGCACAAACAGAACATAATGAGAATTTACTCTCGTTTCCAATAATGTTATTACTCTGTGCTAGCATTGTGAAGCAGCCTTAATTTGTGTAACACAATGCAAGTTTGATTTCCAGCCACTAAATCTTACCATTTCATGAAAAAAGGTTGTTTTGTAAATATAAATTAGATTTTGAGAAATCTTTTTTTAGGGCAAAGGGATCTTAAGGCCTATTGTGCCCCCATCCCTATATAAAAACTTCTAAAATGTAGTGTGCAGGGACTAGCCCTCCACCTTTAAATAATTTTTTAATTCTGAGGGACAGAGGGATGAGAAAATAAGCAAGAGAAAAGGAAAGGAAGTTTCAATAACACATTAAGATATTTATATTCTAGATTGGCAGACAAAGAAGATCTTCTGTGTATAAAAATATGCATATGAGACCTCAAATTGGAAGATAACTAAGTAGAAAATCTTTCCTTGGATGATGGTAGATGCTTCAGGGTGCACCTGCTTTGTTACTTAGTCTGAACCCTAAATTTCTTCGTAGATGTCTGTCATTCCCCACTTACTTAGATTTGAGCTTTTCTGCTGCTTAATATGTTCATTCGAATGCTCTCAGAATTCTGGATGCTCATAACCTTCTTCCCCTAAAAAATCATAATATGACAGTTTCTGTGAACATCTTAATTTTCTTCTTCTTTGTATGTTATTGTTACAGCCTCATAATCACACTATGAGTTATAAAAAGTAACTATGACATATGTTTAACAATCCATGTGCGTGTTTGGTATAGTATCATACAGAGTTCATGTTCAGGTCCATAACAGTGGTAGTGTAGGAATAAGAGGAGAAAAAACAAAGAAGCATGAAAAATCTTAATTTTGCCAGAGACTGCTGTTCTTTGAAAAAAAACCCTTGCAGAATCTGACACAAACTGAAGTTATTCTTAATCATGTTCTCTGTTTTTCCAGTGAATTCATAATGGATTTGTTGATTTTGTCCTTTGAATTTCAGAGTCTTTGTGTGTACAACAGAATATGAGAGAGCTTTCCCTCATCCCTTATAAAAAAAAAAGTAATTGAGTTACTGAGACAAAGAAGAAAGTTGACTTAGATCCCTTTGGTATTTGAATTACTGATAATCTAGGAAATGGACATTGGATTACAGATGGTTTAGCATAATTTAGTGGTAAACATGAAACCATTTATATTCTTCAAGGCTGTTGTTCTTATCTTCCTCTGTTCAGCAAAGAGAAAAAATGAATATCATCTTTGAAAGAATGGTTAAAAACATGATCCTATTTGTATAGTGCATTAGATTAAAAAAGGGTGCATTACTGTCAGACAGAAATTGCAATGCTGTAAGTGTATATGCCAACAAAATAGAGATTTAAAAATTAGGAATTCTGTATTATAGGCAACACTAGTTATTGTTCTGCACTCTGAAAGATATTATTCAAATTAAAACAATCTGAAATTTACATCTCCTATCAAAGTTACAGCCAATTATTGTAATGCCTTCTGCCCTAGCTGTGTTGTTCTTGTTTGTATTGCTCTTGAGTTTTTTCCATTTCTCATTACACAATTGTATCTAAAATGTCATTAGTAAGTGAGTTCTTAATTACTATCACCAAGCCCTGGATAACGTATCTCTCTGCTGTTCTGCTCATGATTCCTAAATTAGAATGACCATTCCCCGAGATCCATGTTACACAGCAGTTTACTAGAACGAACCCATGACCTTTCAACAGCAACTTCTGTGCAATCTTTTGTCCTTTGATAACTCAGGGTTGCTTTTGTCTCTTACTTGGAGATATCAAAAGACAAATACAAAATCTGTTTCTAAAAGGTCCTTGGGGATTTGCTTTGATTCAATTTCTTTTAACAACACTTAAGGGAATTTCCAGAGAGCACCTTCCCTCACTAACATCACTTATGATTATTTTAGTCACCTCTGCTGTCAGAGTTACCTCATCTAGCAATGTAAACAGTATCACAAACATTGGCAAACAATAACTGATGGACAAAGATGTAATCTACATTTTCCAAGCACTCTTTTCAAGGTATGAAAGTCAGATAATAAATACTCGTACTTTTCAAGCAATTGAACTGAGTTGAACTGTGTCTCTCCCATAATTCTTAGTGGAAATTATGCTTATTAAAGGGCACAAGCAAAAATTAATATTTTCTTCAAACTGGCTTATTTTTAACATATTACTTTTTAGCTCATAGGAAACAAATATATCTCTTTCAAATGCATTACTTGAAGCTTTTGATATGCTGTATGTACCATACTAGTGAAGAGACCTCTTGTTGGAGCTGCCTTACAGCCTCCTGAGTGACCACACTGCGTCCTAACACAAATCCCTTTGCTGTCCCCTTTTCACATAGTCCCCACTGGCTTCCTGTCCTGATTGAAAGCTATGGGGTTTATTTTTGTTTGGTTTTGTTTTGGCTTGTTTCTTTCTTTACCAGCAAATTAATCTGCCTCACCTTACAGCCACGTGTTACGGGAACTGGGCAAGAGGAAAACCATGAGAACTGGCTGAGGGAAGCAGATGGGAGGGTAAGGTTTTCCCTTTCGGCTGCAGTTCTGTCTCAAACTAGATTAAGACACTTTTGAACCTGTTAACTTAACACTATCAAGTTCCCTTTTTCCTTTAAACCTTCTCCCTGTCCTTACTTGAAAGACTTTCCTTTCCATCCTTTAGTGTTTACCAAGCCTTTGGGAGGATGGAGTGTGAGGGGTTGGAGAGGAGGAGGAGGAGGGAGAGGAGGAAGTTAATTCAGTGATTTGAACGTATAAGCCTCCTTTTTGGTCAGGTGACCATCTGTTCTACTGCCAGCTCCACCTTTGTGTGCGTGAAAGAAACAGTTCAACCCGAATTGTCTGTTTCCTTTCAAAAATGCATCTCTTTGCTTATCACAGGGAAAGATGTTCAGGTTTTAGAGCACCTTTCTCACTGAGAAAAATACACATCCATTACAGATTAATGACAAACTGCAAAATCCAGTACCTAGATTTCCTGTCATTGTAAATCTCACTTAAGTGATTAGTCCGTTTTTCATATTTCTTCTGGTTTTATGTTACTCTTCCACTGCATTAGTTATTCTCCCCCTCTTAACTATTCCTGCTTCATGTAATTTTTCCCATAGTGTTTTGAGATTTGTAAAGCACTATGTAAATATTGAAAATTAAATAGCAATTATGAGCTTTTAAACTTCATTTCTATTGATACACTGGTACTAATACAATGTTGTCAAACAGATGTTTGAAAAAAAATGTTCAAGCTAAACAAGATCAGCCTTTGCTACAGACAGCTTTCCCAGTAACCTTGTTCTGAAATTAATGATAGACCAGGCAATAAGTATCTGATTAAGTTGATAAATATATCACTTTGATGGAACTGCCACAAGCTGTTGATTCTTATTTTTCCTTCTGAGGTATACAAGGTTATTTTTATTTTAGAGTTGGACATAATTCATGCAGGTATCAACCTTTCCGGTCACTTTCTTGTGAGTTTGTAGCTTTGTGCAGAAGTTTAAACTCCCCATCAAGACAAGTTGTACAGGGAAGGTGTGCTGTGAGCTCTCAGTTCTCTGCAGGCTCTGCTGCAGGCAGAGTGGCCTTCGTTACTTAAGAGTTTCGCAGCTCTTTGGTGAATGCGTATGAGTGCTTACACATTTCTTTCTGAAGAGGGCCTCTACTGTAGGCAAAAACATAACATAAGCCTGGTGAGCTTGAGTGCAATAGGCTTCATGTCATCCTTGAAGAATATACTCTGCCAACTCACTGTATAGCAGTGACTGTAGGACTTCCAACAAATAGATGACAAAGCTAGTTTATTCAGCTGTTGTATTTTGTTTGAGTCCTTTCTGAGCCTGAAGCAGTCATTGCATCAGGGTGCACTAATTGCTCATTTGCTGCAGTAACATTTTCCACTGGACAGCATCTCATGTCTGATTTCATGTTGATGTCACTTTCATTTAATTACAGTGTGCTGGCAGGGAGAGAAAGCCTGATGGTGCCAAGTGCCACACGGAGCCTGCAACGGGCTTGCTGTGCTCTTCAGAGATCTGGTCTGAGAACAGAACGGAGCAGGACAGAACAGGTGTTTCTTCAATGCACTTTATTTTTATACTTCATATTCTTGACAAGATTAAAGCCAGTTGCACGGGTACGTTAAAGTATGTATGGTCAAATTCCTTTAAAAATCACTTGTGAAAGAAGGGAATTACTCAAAATAGTTTGGGAAGGTATTTCCTGTTCAGATACAAAAGGAACTAAATATGATCAGGAAGGGTGGGAGGAAGGAATCTTTCTTTAATGATTCTTCAAACAACTCAGAAGTGATTGATTTTACTAATGATCATAGTAATAATAATTTTTATTTATTACACTAAAAATATTGGGATAGTAAAGTCTTTTAAAAAAAAATATAAAAATCAACCTTAGAATACCAATTGACAATGTTGCAGAGTACATACATCTTTCTCTCACAGTGCCAAAGGATAATAAAAAGCTGGCTTCCAAGAACTGGCTAGCCAGAAAGGGGAACTAGTAGCTCAAAGAAGTTGTCTCTTTTTGAATATTTCTCTACCACAACTTCAATAATGCAATTTAGAATGTAACCATCGTATTTGTCCATAGGACTTAGTACTATCACAGCTAAATTATTATGAAGGTTATTCTGCACTGCAACAGTCTGATGCCTTGCAGTGAGATTTCCAAGAAATAAATTTTGATTCATCAAAATTTCAAATGAAAGGAATATACAATAATCAAGGAGATGAGTCTTTTTGTTCTGATTTGTGTTGTCTTGCTTCAAACAAAAATGCTGCAGAAACAAATTCTGTCTTTCCATTCAGTAATAACACATCCAAACAAAATTTACTGTTTCCTCTGAGTAATTCAAGAGGACTTTGGCCTCTGGGCATTAAAGTTTCTTTACATCTCTCAGTGTTGTTTGTTAAGGATTATGATTTTTGTGCTTAAGTGCAACTAAGCCAAAAACCTTTAGCTTTGAAAGATAATTTAGCCAGGTAGAATCAGAGTACACCGTACTTGATTAAAAATAATGGAAATAATTTTTATCTGAACTCAGCACAGCCTCCAATCTTCTTGCTGCAACTATGTGTCTGTAACTAAATATAAACATAATGGCTTTCAGACACACTTCAGTAGCTGAGCATCTGAACCACTGCTCTAGAGGCAGTTTTGTTAAATGTGAGATTTTAACAGTGACTGGGTATAGGACTTGCATTGTTCTGTGCTGTTATTTTAATCCTGTTGGGATACCTCTAAACAATATAAAACCTGCAAGTGAATTATGAAACTATTAAATGTATATCTATTAAAATTAAAAAGCTTTGATACTGTTAGTTTTTTTTGCTTTGTAGGCTGAAGGGCAAAAACAAACTAAAGGAAGAAAATCTAGAACCTTCCATGTCTTGAAATTTGTTAGAAATGGAAGATGGATGTGGTGTAATTCCTTTCTTTCCTTTCCTTTTTGCATCAGTATCCTTATGCACTATTTTAGAATTCTATGGATTTTTTTATTGCTAAACTCCACCTAAATGAAAGGAATTTAGATTAATTCAGTGAAATGTACAGAAAACAATCCTAATTTGTGACGTGTTTCCTTGTGGTTTGGCCAGCTTGAGGTTTATAATATTATTCTATGTTTTGGCCATTTTAAAGTATTTTTAAGTGTTAAGATCAGCTCAATATTTGTGTTCCATCAAATAAACTACAGAGCGAATAAAATCAAACATCAAGGAAAAGTTATTTTAAGCCTGATATAACATTTATATTTTGCACTTATTCAACACTCCATCTTCATCTGTTCAGAGAAAACATGACAGAGAAAAGTATTTCTACTCTTTGTTTTTTGACATCTACAGCAAGAACAAAGAGAGCAATCAAAGATTATTCCATGAGATCCATCCATCACAATGTTTCATAGCGTAATACTGTGCAAAATTGAGCATGAAAATTTAAAATAAAATAAATGTTAAACTTTGGGTTTTTTCCTTTAGGTAAATAAGCCCAGTGATGAAACACATGATCTATAACTGAGCTCCACATAACACGACAGTAGACTATCATTTGTACTTACACTAAGATTTAAACTAAATTTTTTGAAGTGTCTATATTAAGACATATGGTCAAATACTCTCTCAGGTTCCAATGATGATAAGTAAACCTATAGGAAGTTATGTTCCTTTTGTTTGCACTTGAAACCATATCAACTGGCCAGTGCAACAGGACTGAGGGTTCACTGATAGCCTTGGAAAGACTTAACTCTTTCTGCCTAGAAAATACCTAGCAAGGAACTGAAGGCAAGGGAAAAAGAAGATAGCAGTCCAACATTAAAAACTATTGGTTTAACACATTAATTGTTGCATTGCTGCATTATAAAATGTTATATTTCTAAATGAAACCAGTATTAACAAAATGATATATGTAAACTGCTTAGGAATAAATGAAAGAAGCTGAGAAATTCTGACGTAAAAATAATACTAACATGATTCCCAAAGGATGAAGTTCCTTACTACTAGAAATTATATTTGACAGATGTCATCTTATCAGCAAGAGTCACTTCTCGTTAATTTTTTCCTCCATTTGCAGAGATGTATTAACTGTTTTGGCAAGACATATTGGGAAAATTAAGGCAGGAATATTAACTGTTTGAGACTGACAACCACCCCCAATTTTGTTCCCACAATTACTTATAGATTTACACAAGAGTAATTATATTGCTAAGAACTAGACGAGTCATCTAGCCACTGGAACAGGTTTTCTCAGAATGGCAGCACAGTATCTCACTTCCATTTACCACTATCATTGAAAACAATATTTATAAAGCTTCACCTGAATAAAAGTTCTTCTATGCATTATAAAAAAAATCTAATAGAAATGCCATTATTTTGTTCTTCTCTGAGTTTTTCACCCGTATATTACTTCCTATAAGAACTGACCAGACCTGACTGATCTAAGAGGAGCAGCTTAACTTTTTGGATGTATTACAACTCTTCTGCTTCACTTTACTACTAATCCATCACATTCAGCATTTCAGAAAATGGAGTGACATCTTAGCAAGTCCATGTCTATTTTGCAGCACAAGTTTCAGCTCCTGGTCACTGCTAGTTTGCAGTTTGCCACTTGGCTTTGCATTGAAAGTGAGAGGTGTGCAAGTGATGGCTGTGACAGTGATGACTGTAGCAGTCAGCTGTGATCATCTAGGGCAGTTTTAACCAGGTATGTGTCTCCATAGTCTACTAGACTCTCAGCTCTACCCTAATCTATTTTGGAATCTCCTAGATTTGTCCTCTTCAAAGATATGCTGTTACTTAAGAAGTGACTGGTGAATAGTTAACAACTCCTGGACAGGAATAGTAGAACTTCGTCTCAAGACTGAATTGTTGCAAATGACGCTCAGTTTTAGTTTTTTCTTCACTGATTCCACATTCCAGGATGAAATACCTGCAGTTACCTCCATGAAGATGTTTGCTAATGATTTCTATGAGGTAGATATCATCTTATTTATTTCCATTTAAGATGATTGCACCTACTATGAAGTAAGCCACAAACTAAGACTGCCTAGTTTGTAACTGTCACTTCTGTTGTCATGATAAACAATTTTATTCTGTTACCTGAGATATTTCCAGATAAATATATACCATTCAGAAGGAGTTTAATTTGAAGCAACCACAAGTTATGAGTATGTAAACAGAGGCATACAGCGGTTTATGCTGTCAACACTGTATTAATTAGGTTTTTATCATATTATGAAGGAGAAGATGTAACAATATTTCTGTGTAGTCAAATTACTAGAGATGACTACTGCAGGAAATCTCACAACATGGAGAATGTAATCCTGCAGAAACAGCTCCTTTTTTAAATGTAGTGTTTCATTTTCACACTTCAGGATTTTTCAAAGTAGATCACAGAAATATTGATTGGGAACGTGAGAGGGAAAGCAAAGAAGCCCAAGTAGCTTTCATGTGATTATTTGTATGAAGGACAGCAAAAAACAGACCTAAAAGACTTCAACCCCATTTCATAAGAAATGTCTTCACTATGTAGAAGGAAGGGAAAGGGGAAGAGAAAGACTGAAATAAATAGATTTGTATCTTTTAAGTAACAAATCAAATTGACCTCACAAAGAGTGATAAGAGAGTTCCAGCCAGCATGAAGGCTGGGGAAATATTAAAGCTACTGGTCCCTTTATAACAGAGTAGTGGTTCCAAGCATTGTGCTGGTTCTGAGAAATCTCAAACCACCTAGAAGCAGCTGTGAACACCCTGTTGTTGCCAATCTGAACCGTCACAGATTATGAGTCATCCTCAAAACACTAACAAGAATATGAGAACAAAAATTCGTGTTTCATAATTTTAATTTGGCTTAAGGATATTAACCCTCCAGAGCACAGTGGCTTTGCATAACCCCTCATTGGGCTGAAGCTCTGAAAGTGTTCAAAAAAAAATGTAAGCAGAGTTTTCACATATATTTCCTGGACTAAATTTTTAAGTTATGCAGGAGATATCATAAATCTCTTAATAAAGACATATAAATTGGACGTGTTCTGCCAACACGGCCTCTGAGATCTCTGCTCACTCTTTCCCAGAGACATATTCATTTTGAGAAAGGATACCCATGAGGAGAAAGGCTGTGTGTCACAGGGAAGAAAGGCTTGCAACATTCACGAGGAGTCATGTGAAAGAACTAAAAATGAAGACATAAAGCAACAAAAAGAGCAAGCTAAAATAGAGGAGAGGAAAACAAGGCAGCAAAGTGGTGTCTGGAAATATAAAAAGCATCTCAGTGTGGGAGGTATAAAAGAAGCCACCAGGGTATATAAAAAGGAAGTGAGAGTGAAATGGTGCTGTGAATATCTGAGCTCAAAACATGAAAGGATAAGGATAAGCAAGACATGAGAAACCACCCCTGACAGGGTGTACAAGCTGTGCAAGGAGACACTTGCACTGGAGAAAATGGACTATGTGGACGAAAAGGAGGCTAAAGAAATGTAGCTTCAGGAGCAAGACTCAGGCTTGGGACTGCCAGGGCATGAAATTGTAAAGAGACATTTGAAACAGTGTGAGGGAATACAAGATGTGAAAAAGAAGAATACAATATCTTGAAGCAGGCAGGAGAAAGGAGATTAAAGCTAATGTGAAGAGTAGGAGAGATTATGTACCTTTGCACAGGTGCCTGAATAGACTAGACCTGATAAAGAAGCTGTTTTCATGGACAGGAAAGGAAGAAATTCAACTGTATTCCACAAGTGGCAAGGGGAATTTATGTACAGTGAATCGTAATTTGTATTGCAGTTGGAAATGTGAGTACTTAACCTTACAGCATCTACATTAAAGGGTATAGCAATGCATAAGAGTTTCAAAAAATGGAAGGCAGAAAGAATAACAAACATGCTTCTACTGCATCTTGTGATATTTTTTAGAAGCAGACGTGATTTTTATGGGGGTTTCATTTGTGAGTTCTGAACACGGGGGATGTGCAACGAATTATATTTTTTTAATCATTTCACTACGGTCTGTGGAGAAGGGTTAATAATGCCACTTAAGAAAACAAACCACCTTTTCATAGTTTTCATTGCATTTTAAGGTCAATGCAATTTTTCAGAAAGCCATTTTCATTCCCATTGCTATACAGAATCACAGAACCGCTTGGTTGGAAAAGACCCACAGGATTATCATGTCCAACCATTCCTATCAACTGCTATGACCATATCATACAACACAGTCTGCACTGTAAGGCTTTCATTACATGAAGCAATGCCAGGCTAAGTCCCATCATACAAAAGTAGAAGACTTGATGTAATCTGGCACATCATCATTCACTGATTGTGTTGCCTGACCAAATCAGTGTGTTTTAAAGTCTCTAAAAAAAGAAGCAAACAAACAAAAAAACCTACTCAAAATCAAAAGTAATAACATGTGATTAATTATCATATGTGTTTTAGAAATCAGGCTGCACTGGAGCTGTCTGACACTTAACTGGTAGCATCAACAAGTCCTGATGGTAACAAGAATATGAGTGTTTGTCATCTTTGTGTTGACTCACATTTAAACCAAGTGATAAAATAAAATAATCCAAGGTGGATATTTCACAATGCACTTTCCAGGGTGCTGAGGCTTATGCTCCCTAATCTTCAGAAAACTACTGCAGTGGAATATATTTCTTTCTATATTTTAGGCAAAGAATGGTTACACATAGAATCACAGTTAATCTACATTAGATTTCATTTTCTGAATATTAAAGAGAAAGATTAAAAAGCACAGAGAAGTGGTACCTTCGTGCATCCATTCTCACAGGAAGTACTTAACCTGGCCATTTGCAATGGATTCTTACATCCAGCTAATACCAAAATACCCATATAAGGAAAAAAATCTCTTTTAAGTATAGTAGGAGCAGAGTTTCCCTCCTTCAGTTTCAATTGCATCATTTAAAATTTACTCAAGATTACATGGTCCATACTGCAAAATTTCTATATTTCATTGTGAACAGACTTTCAAGTAACTGTCTGTTTTCAAGAATGCCTTAAAGTAGAGAGCTGGTATGTTGTTCTCATCTGTTGATTAAAAATAATACTGTTACATCTGTACTAAAAATATAACAAAACTCAACTAAATATGTATTATTTGTTGAAGGCCAGAATTATGATAAAAGTGTGGAATAAACAATAACTGAAATAATAGTTTGTTCCTTTTTCTTTTTTCTAAATGTTATAAATTATGTTATAACAGGCAGTTTAAACTCAAAGCTTTGACTTATATGGCTTGCTAGCTTGTGTTTTGACCTTAGCCAAGGTCTATTCAATTTCTTTGTTACTCATCTGAGCACCCTTTCTACCTGATATCAAGGGGCACATGTGCAGAGGAAGGAAGATAATTTGTAAAAGCAGGAAAAAAATCCTTAGTTCTGTGTAAGTACTAGCAAGTCTCAATAAAAATAATACAGATGCAGCCTGCAGAATTGACTGGTATCCATTCTTCCCTAATCTGTCCATCAGTTCAGGAATAAACTACAAATAAAAAAGTGTGGTTTTCCATTACTTTGTCTTTTATATAAGGTTACAAAGGGAGGGGTGGAGAAGAGGAATAGACAAATTGTGAATCTGTTGGATCTTGAAAAGCTTCACAAACTGAAATGATTCTTTTGGAGATCTTCATCTCAGTCATAATCACATTCTTCCTGTCAGGAGACACAAAAGAAGCCTGGTAATCTGTCTGGTTTTTTTTATTTATTTATTATATACAAATACTTTTCTTTAGTAGTATGTCAGCGATGATTACACTGTGATGTCGTCAGATCTGCTCTAGAATACACAATTTACCTGTTTTCCTTTTCATGTCTTGGTATATGTAAATGGTAATGGAGCCTACAGCCTGTAAGATAAAAATGTGTTTCCCCTAGTTACCCCTTCCTTTATCGCTCTTTATGGAAGATTGGATTGATCAGTCCATGTATAACTATGTATGTTCGTTCTGGATTCTGTTTTTTAGTGCCTCATTTAGATTTAGCATATCTGGCTGACAATTCTTGTTAGTTACTGTACTTTTGGCAAGATGGGAACCTGTAGCTTTATGCAACTGGAAACAAACCTTTCCATATTTTAGGGTGATGAGAGCTGCTTTAGCATAACTGATTGCAACAATTAGAGGAATATTATTGCATTACAGCTAAATTCTGATTTGATGACATGTGGCCTAGAGCAGACAATAAACTCCTTGATCCAGTATAAAAACATTAATCAATCTCTAATAAAACTGTGAAATGTCAACATGTACAAGTCTAATTGCAATAATGACCTCAAATTTGGGTATTTCTTTTGCGTTAATCCCACTAGCTTTGGTAAAACTATCTAATATAACCATAGAACTCTGACATGAACGGGTCTAATTGTAGTAATCACTCCAATCATGGGTATTTTCTTAAATTAATTCCACTAGTCTTCATTAAACTTTCTGTCAGGAGTTAAATATTTACTTAGGAAGACAGTGCTGTTCAACAAACTTCCAATAAAATCTTGATTCTGTAACAACTTAGGTTTTGAAAAGTGCAAACAACCCCCAAGAACAAATGAAAACACTTGTTATTCCAATTAATTTGTTTTTTCTTTTATGCAAGTCAAATTCATCTCCTTACCATAGAAGCTCCAGTCTCTTATTACCTTTATTGCAATCAGATGCTTTTTCAGTATTATTATTGATTTCTTTTTTTTTTTTTTACTATTCTGTTCAGCTGCTCAGTCTGAGTCTTAACTGTAGTGTGCCTAGAGCAGTTTACAAATAATTTCACTGATATTCAGTGAAATCTCAGGCTTTATTCTTTTCTTTGGCAAGGAAGGATGAATTCTGATTATCCATGTAAGCTTGTTTTCTTTTCTAAAACAGCAAAGATAGAAACAAAGACAATAGTTACTGTGCCTTTATGAAGACTGAAGAAAAATCCCACTAGCAAATTCTCCCATTTATAATTACATTAAGTTGCATTAATCCTGGGAGCAATATGAACTTCAGTGCATTACAGCAGTAATGAATTTGGGCCATCGATGTTAAAAATCTTTTTTTGTATCTGTTGTGGCAATATGCAAAAGGCAAATACTCCTTTGCTTGTTAGAAAAACAAAGACCTCTTTAATAAATGTGAAAAGACTACAACCACAGTTCCATGGATGTAATATTATATTCATAAATGAAATCCATAAAAAGGGAAGAGTACAATACATAATTTTCTGAAAATTTGCTATAACCTAAGCACTTACAGTCTTGACCCTCAATAGTCATAGTAGGAAAACAATAAGCAAATTTTGGAGTGATAAAAAACACTAAGAGTGCTTTTCAGATACAGATCTCCCCTGTTGCCGCTCAGTGCTTGACTCAGGCTGCCTCCCGTCTTCTCTGTTGATCAAACAAATTTTTCCTTGACTATGCTAGTGATGCCCATGCTGACACAGCAGCTGCTTTGAAAACTGACTTCTCATGCCTAGTGTCTTTTAGTAACTGTTCCTGGGAGACAACACAGAGCACTTTGGCATCACGGACAACACAAGAGGAGAAATAATGTGATGTCTGCAATGAGGAATGCGTCTGATGTAAAATGAGTCAAGAAGCCTCCAGGATAAATTGTTTGAAGGATTTAGGAGAATTGATAGAATATAATTGACCATTTTCTCACTCTAGGCAAATGTAACATTTAATGCAAAGCTCAATAAAGCATTACACTTGCCACCTAGGTATAAAATTGTTGCTAGCATTGGCTATATGGATGAGGTTAATGAAAGAGCGTATAGTGCTCTTTAAAATGTAAAACAAGTCTGTTGCCAGTGCAGAGTAACTACAGGAATTCTGACTGAAAGATGTCAGGCTCTGAAATAAAATCTTTATTAATGTCCCTAATACTTTAGAAAAATCTATTACCTTCTGAGAACTAGGTTTTATGAGCTGTGCCACCGCAGCATGTTTTTTAAAGCATTCACACAATCAATAAGTGAAAAGTGTAAGCAATCAGATCTGTTATAGCCAGCTTGTGCTCACTTTTTCTATTCTTGTCAATACATTTGTAGAAAGAAAGTCTAAAATTGTATTTTTTAAAGTATAAGACCCACTATTCTGGTTTCACTCCACCATTCTGAAACCTGGAATCATAAGCACAGCCACAGTGTCTATTGAACCTAGCTCAGGCTGTAACTACATGTTATACTCAGCTTCAGAAGAAAAACTTAGATTTAATAGTGGCATAGGGTAAAAGACGAGATATAGAACTTAATCTTTGCAAGTCACCATTTTTCAGTTCATTTGATGGCAAAGGCCCTTTCATCACCATTTTTAACAGAAGTGCCAATCAGTCTTACAAGTCTAATCGCAGTAATGACTAAAGGATTTGCTGGGAGCCTTCTTAAACTTCATCAGTAGGGTTAACAGGGCCATGACACTGTTGACTAAAAGTGACACTCAAATATGCATGCAAGAGTCCCTTTAATAACAACAGGAGTTCTGCTCCTGTGTCAGTAATAATTTTGCCTTTTATTTTTAGTATTATCTCAAGATTGTACTAATCAAGGACACCAGTTTCCAAAAAGCTATATTCTTGTGGCGTTTTGCCACAGTGATGCTACAGTTTTGCCACAACGACAAGGCATTGACCAAAGATTTGCATATTCATTTACAATTTTCCATCTTTAGAGTTTAGCATAAATCTGTGTCTTTACAATCGTAATCCATTTTCCATAAGGCTTCTCTTAGAATATGACTTTCTGTTGATTGTAGAGTTTGTAGCAAAAACGAGTATGATGAGAAAATGCCTGTAGATTTATTTTAATCTATAACATACAGTGAACAGTTTTGGCCTAACTTCAAGATTACAGTTCCTGATAGGAGAAATACAGCTCAGCAGAAAATAAGAACATATTTGTTAAACCTGCACTTCTGCAGAAAGAATATGTCATGTCATCTCTACCACACCTACATATACCATCCCAGAACTGCTGTATTTCAGAACAGCATATCAAATTGACTCACATATGATACTGTAATACAGGAAATGGGAATGGTTCCAATATGATTTAGATAATCTTCTGGAAAGGAAGATGACAGAGTGGAAAACCCAGGGTTCTGTGATAAAGTCATGAAGTTATTAAAAGCTCTGATATAATCAAACATATAAAAATCACATCTTTACCCTTGTCTTTATATCTCTCCTCATGAACTCAGTGGTTGTAATAGTTCGACTTGCTGAGATGCTGACTAGGTCAAGCTGTTTTTATTCCAGTATTTTTTTTTCAGTTAATAGAAGTTTTAATCCCTTTCATTAATTTTCTGCAGAGTCGTAGCAAATAAAAATAATAAACTGAATAAAAATTAATTTGAATTATTTAAATTACTTAAAAGAGGAATTTGTTTTGGTTCAAAATAGAATATTGGTTTACTTTGGAAGGAATAAATCCCTTATGATTTTCTGATGCTTTATTGAAGAAGCAATCCATGAAGTAAAATAGGTGGAAGAGCACAAGATAAGGATCTCTCAGTAACTCTCATTTCCATTTAATAGGCAAAATAATCTTATTGCATGTACCTTAGAGGGGAAAAAGACAGGTCCAAAATACCAAATACTTAGTCCAAATAATCACCAGCTGTGCACAAATAAAAGCAGTCCCATTTACACTTAGCACTTATTCTCAGTGTAAATTCAGATAGTTATTTGACATGATGCTGAAAGCAATCTGGTGCATGCAACACTGGGCAGTCATTTGTAGTTAATACCGTGTCAGTTAACATTTTACAATCACATTACTGTTTTCTACTGAATACATGTGCTCGATGTGTAGGGAAAATAAATTAAAAATAGAAGGTATCTCCCTACTGTTCCTTTTTAATTCCTTATATAATAGCTAGAAATACCTATTGAGATTGTGAAAAGGTTTGTATCTGATGAACAGAACAATCTGTTCATTCTGGATTTGCAGAAAATAGCCTTTGAAGGACTCCTTCATGATCCCACTGAGATTTTGTGTTTGGCCCACAGAGCAACTCTGAAGCTTCTGTACATGAAATAAGCAGTAGCCCTCTCTGATAACACAGAATTTCTCCACACAGAATTTTTCCAGGAAAGAATAAATCAAAGCAAAAAAAAAAAAGTGATTGTTGTAGAGATCACTACTGCAAGAAGGCTTATCAACTATGCCTGAGAAAACATATTGCCTGAACTCTGTATAAAACTGTTCCAAAAGACTTCAATTTAATCAGTGTGCTTGGGTGGTCATGAGCAGGCTTATTTTAACCACTAAAACAGTCAAATACGTTGATTCTAAATAAATGACTGTAGTCTAAATAAAACAAGGAAGATCAAAAGTCACATCTACATGGCAGCCTGAATGCAACAGAATGTGCATGAATTGCCCTTTTGGAGATCTTTCTACCAGTATACCACATTCAATAGAAAATGTAAAGAGCAGTATAAGGAGAGCATACATTCCATTCACAGATTATTTTCCCATTCTCCAACTTCCTGAGTAATAGAAACATAAATAATAGTAAATAATTATATCAAGTAATATTTGCCATGAATTATTCACCACGTAATTCATATAAACAGTCTTTCCTGCATGCGCAGACAAACTCATAAAATTTAATCTATGTTGCAATGTTTAAATGTGTTCAGAGACATCAAAGGAAGGCTCTATTGTCTTCTACAAGTGAAATAAAACAGGAAAAGGTCATAAAAGGGTTTTGCCATTTATTATATTTGTAGGAGTTTGCAAAGTCTGAACTTGAAAGGTTGTTTCTATAAGAGGAGAACTTGACACCAGAGCTACATATCTGTTATGTCATCTTTTATATTGAGAGATAATGACTAGTCTTGCTTCTTTTAACACAGGAGGAATCTAATAGGATGTGGCCTCATTCAGCCAACATCCTGTCCAAACGGTGTCTTCTTCCAGAATTTTGCTTTCAGGAGCATGCCTCTGTCACTGTTTAAGATTACCCCATCTTTCTTCTTGTGTCCAAGACCAGCAGGCAAATGCAGCTCCAACACATGGGAGTCTCCTCAGTTCTTTGCTTGTCTAGTATCCAGAGAAACCCCTTGGACTGTGGGATTCTGGTTTTGCTCATAATACGGTTGTATTTCATCTACCAGACTACAGAAAAGGAGTTTTATAAAGCTGTTTTAAGTAAGAGATTTTAATTTGTCCATTATTGTCAAAGACATTACTTGACACATACCAGTGCCAATTCTTGGTCAAATGGCACTACTGAAACTACTTTCTTTGAGGGAAAAATAGAAAGGTCTGCCTTCTTCTGAAAGAGAAATCTCTAATTTATGGCCTGAATTGTGAGTATTAGTGAGAAAATAACAAAACAGGAAATACATATAGGAGCAAACAAGGCTTTTTAATTGCTCTTTATTTTAACAAGGTAAATACTGCATGGCTGAAAATATTGAGGCAGCAAAGAGAAGAGATTGTCAGTACAAGTTCAGAGATGTTTCATATATTTAGTCACTAGAGGATTTAAATATTACCTAAAGTGAATAGTTCCTGACTGAGCCATGCATCTGGAGCTAATTCTGTTAAGGGTCTAGTTTCCTGTAGATCTTACACAGTAACATAAGCACACCAGTTGTGGCCACTTCTGCTTAGCAGACTGCACTAGTTCAGTGATTTTTCAGTCACAGCATTTGGCTAACTCTGTCCAATGGAAAAAGACAACAACTGTCTGGAAGAAATACAGTGGGATGGTGACTGTCCAAGTGCAGTGCCCTGAGTATTTGTGCTTTTCTATCTGTGCAGGCAATGACATAAATAACAATCAAATGAATGCCATTCCTGCAGTTTAGATAAGAACTATTGATCTGTGTAGTTTATCATCTTGTTAACTACCACAGATTTGAAACAAATTCATCTGTGTGGGTGTGTTCCTCTCTGCTGTGTGTATGTTTTAACACATGAGTAGAGCTAACAGGCGAGTAGTCCTGTAAAATTGTGCCTCTCCCTTAAATGTCATGCCAAAGTAGGACCAAAATCCCACAGAAAATATTTGAAGGGCTCACAGGATAATAGAAGGAAAACTGACAGCAAGACCTCAGCTCTGAATATGAAAAAGGCTAACTTCAGGTTGCTCAAGAAACTGCTTAGTAAGGTCCCTTGGGAAAAAGCTTTTGAAAGTGCTAGGTGCCATTGATGCTGGTCACTTTTTAAGTAAGAGCACAGGACCAGGCAATTGCAAAATGCTGGAAGTCAAGCAGGTGAGGCAGAAGGCCAGTCTGGCTGAGTAGGGACCTTCTGCTTGAACTGAGGCATGAAAGGATTGTGTTCGGCCTGTGGAAACAAGGGCAGGTGACATGGGAGAACTACAGGGATGCTGTTTACCACTGCAGGGTAGAAATTTATGCAGCCAAAGCTCAGTTAGGATTGAAACTGGACAGCACTGTGAAGGACGATAAAAAGGGCTTTTTAAAATATGTTAGTAACAAAAGATAGGTCAGAAATAACATTGGCCTACTACTTGATGAGCATGGATACCTTATAAACAGGAACACAGACATAGCAGAGATATTTAATGGCTTTTTTGCCTCTATCTTCAATACTGATGGTAGGCTCAGGCCTCCCAAGAGTCCTGGGCTAGAGGAGCAAGACTGTGAAATGATAAACTCCCAATCAATTCCAAACTTGTTCAGGATTTTGTGCTCCAGCTGGATCCCTATAGGTCAAAAGAGTCTGATGGGATTCATCCAAGGGTACTTAAAGGAGCGTGTTCAGAGGCAAGCGATGAAGCTGGTGAAGGGGCTGGAAACAAGTCTTACGAGGAACAGCTGAGAGAGCTGGGGTTGTTTAGCCTGAAGAAGAGGAGGCTGAGGGGAGACCTCATTGCTGGGCTCTTCTCCCAGGTGACAGGGACGAGAGGGAATGGCCTCAAGCTCAGCCAGGGAAGGTTCAGGCTAGACATCAGGAAAAAATTTTTCATGGAAAGGGTCATTGGACACTGGAACAGGCTGCCCAGGAAGGTGGTTGAGTCACCTTCCCTGGAGGTGTTTAAAAGATGGGTGGATGAAGTGCTGAGGGGCATAGTTTAGTGATTCATAGAATCACCAGGTTGGACAAGACCCACTGGATCATCGAGTCCAACCATTCCTATTAAACATTAAACCATGCCCCTCAGTGATTTATAGGAATGGTTGGACTCAATGATCCAGTAGTTCTTTTCCAAACTAGTGATTCTGTGATTCTATGAAAGGGCTAGCTAGTCTCATAAGGAGACCTCTCTTAAAAGATTTTTCAGTGTCCTTGAGGATCTAGAGAGGTACCAATTGACTGAAAGCTGGAAAATGTTGTCCAATCTTTGAGAAGGGCAGCAGGGATGACCGCAGTAACTACAAATCTGTTGATCTCACTTTAGTATCTGGTGGGATTATGGAGAAGATTATTCTGGGAGTTACTGAAAAACACGTGAAAGACAACAGACATTGGTCCCAGCCAGCATGGGCTTATGGGCCCCTCATCACAAGAAGGATGTTGAGGCTCTGGAGCGAGTCCAGAGAAGAGCAACGAAGCTGGTGAAGGGGATGGAGAACATGTCTTACGAGGAGTGACTGAGCGAGCTGGGGGTGTTTAGCCTGGAGAAGAGGAGGCTGAGGGGAGACCTTATTACTCTCTACAACTACCTGAAGGGAGGTTGTGGAGAGGAGCTTGCCTCTTCTGCAATGTGACAGGGGACAGGATGAGAGGGAATGGCCTCAAGCTCCTCCAGGGGAGATTCAGGCTTGAGATAAGGAAAAAATTCTTCACAGAAAGGTTGGTTAGGCATTGGAACAGTCTGCCCAGGGAGATGGTTGAGTCACCTTCCCTGGAGGTGTTTAAGGTGAGGGTGGATGAGGTGCTTAGGGGCATGGTTTAGAGATTGGTGGGAATGGTTGGACTTGACGATCCGGTGGGTCTCTTCCAACCTGGTTATTCTATGATTCTGTGATTCTATGATTCTATGAAGGGAAGGTCCTGCCTGACAAACTTAGTTTCCTTCTATGACCTACCTAGCTGACCAAGGAAAGACAGTTGATATAATCATTCTGGATTTCAGCGAGACCTTTGGTACTGTCTCTCCCAGTATTGTCCTGAACAAAATGTCCAGCATACAGCTGGATAAAAACATAATGCAGTGGGTGAACAATTGACTGATGGATCAGGCTGAAAGGGTCATAGAGAAGGGTCAACAGGTTCTATCAGGCTGGTGACCAGTCAGTAGCAGGGTTCCACAGGCATCCATCCTAGGATCAGTTCTCTTTAATATCTTCATAAATGACCTAGGTGCAGGACTTGAAGATTTACTAACCAAGTTCACTGATGACATGAAACTAGGGGAAGCTGTTGTCACTCTTGAGGGCAAAAAGGCTCTGCAGAGGGACCTAGACAAATTGGAGAGCTGAGCAATAAGCAACAACATGAAGTTTAACAAGGGCAAGTGTCAGGTTGCATGTGGGACACAGCAGCCCTGGATGTCCACATAGACTGAAGGTGAGAGTATGAAGAGCAGCCTTGTGGAAAGGGAGCTGGGGGTTCTGGTCAATAGCAAGTTGAACATGAGCCAACAGCGTGCCCTGGCAGCCAAGAAGGCCGATCATGTCCTGGGGTGCATCAGGCACTTTATTGCTAACCAGTCGAGAGAGGTGACTGTCCTGCTTTCCTCTTCACTGGTGTGGCCCATCTCAAGTATTGTGTGCAGTTTTGGGAGCCACGGTGTAATAAGGATCTAAAGCTACTTGAGAGTGTCCAGATGAGGCCACAAAGTTGGTGAAGGGTCTAGAGGAGAAATTGTATGAGGAGTGACTGAAGTCAATTGGATTGTTTAGTCTGGAGGAGACTGAGGGGAGATCTCACGGCAGTTTACTGCTTCCTCATAAGGTAAGGAGGAGGAACTGATCTCTTCTCTCTGGTGATCAATGATAGCACCTAAGGGAATGGCAGGAAGATGGGTCAGCGGAGTTTTAGGTTAGATAATAGGAAAAGGTTCTTCACACTGAGGGTGGTGGAACACTGGAACAGGCTCCCCAGGGAAGCAGTCATAGTGCCAAGCCTAAAAATACCTGGATGAAGGCATTGAGTGCAATCTTAGTGAGCTTGCGGATGACACTAAGCTGGGTGGAAGTGTGGATCTGCTGGATGGCAGGGAGGCTCAGAACAGGCTGGACCGCTGGGCTGAGATCAATGGCATGAGGTTAAACATGGCCAAATGCCGGGTCCTGCACTTGCGGCACAACAACCCTGAGCAGCTCCAGACTAGGAGAAGTCTGGCTGGAAAGCTGCCTGGAGGAGAAGGACCTGGGGCTGTTGGTTGACAGCGACTGAACATGAGCCAGCAGTGGCCCAGGTGGCCAAGAAGGCCAATGGCATCTTGGCTTGTATCAGAAACGGCGTGACCAGCAGGTCCAGGGAGGTTATTCTCCCTCTGTACTTGGCACTGGTGAGACCGCACCTCGAGTCCTGTGTTCAGTTCTGGGCCCCTCACCACAAGAAGGATGTTGAGGCTCTGGAGCGAGTCCAGAGAAGAGCAACAAAGCTGGTGAAGGGGCTGGAGAACAGGCCTGATGAGGAGCGGCTGAGAGAGCTGGGGGTGTTTAGCCTGGAGAAGAGGAGGCTGAGGGGAGACCTCATTGCTCTCTACAACTACCTGAAAGGAGGTTGTGGAGAGGAGGGAGCTGGGCTCTTCTCCCAAGTGACAGGGGACAGGATGAGAGGGAATGGCCTCAAGCTCCGCCAGGCGAGGTTTAGGCTGGACATTAGGAAAAAAAAATTCACAGAAAAGGTCATTGGACACTGACAGAGGCTGCCCAGGGAGGTGGTTGATTCACCTTCCCTGGAGGTGTTTAAGGGACAGGTGGATGAGGTGCTAAGGGACATGGTTTACTGTTTGATAGGAATGATTGGACTCGATGATCCGATGGGTCTCTTCCAACCTGGTTATTCTGTGACTCTGTGATTCTGTGAAATGAAAGGATGAGGTAGAACAATCCCATGCATAGCTGCAGGCAAACTGGCTGCCTACCCAACAACATTGCCAAAAAGGCCCTGAGGGTCCTGCCAGGTAACCTGCAGAAGATAAGTAGAGCTGTCATCTCAGGTGCAAGTATGTGTATCTGGAATAATTTCATTTATTTCAGTAGCTATTCCACATTATTGCAGTAGCGTTAGTACACATTTACTTCAGTATAAGTGATACTAAAAGTGAGTAGTAATTTCCTTATACAGAGATCGTGTTCTAAGATTCTTTCTACAGACCTGTAGTAGCTTGGTCAGTTTTCACCTCAGCCATCGCACACATACAGACACACAAACAACTTGGAACATAATACTAGCACCTAAGAAATTAGTCCAAGTCTTCAAATGGTTTAGTCATATTGTATTAAAACTCCTAATACAAAAAGTGTTCTAATTCCACAGTTCTTCAGATGGTTAATTTGGAAACTGCTCTCTGTTTACTCCACTAGATTATCAAATATTCAGGAATCTAAAGATGCACAATATTCTGAAGTGCTCTGCTCACTTAAATTCAGCTGGAAAGTGAGCACTTCAGAAAATCATACACAAAAAGATGAGACAAAGAGGAATATGACTGGCCAGCACAAGCAGAACTGATAAAACAATTATCATATGTGCAAATGCAATTAACCTTAACTTCACCCTGTGCTGCAGTTGCCGTCTTGGTTATTCTTTAATTGCTTGCCTCACATTTAGATCTTCATCTGCAAGGAAAAGGAAGAAGAAAGCCGAATAGGAAAACAAATAAACATCATTATAATATTTTGTCATAAATATGCAATTTATTGTGTATCAGGGAAAAATAAGTGAAGTCAGCTTTGTGGTTCTGCTAAAACCTACTCTGGAAAGAACGAAAGAACGAAAGAATGAAAGAACGAAAGAACGAAAGAAAGAAAGAAAGAAAGAAAGAAAGAAAGAAAGAAAGAAAGGAAGGAAGGAAGGAAGGAAGGAAGGAAGAAAGGAAGGAAGACGCACGCCTCTAAGACACAAAGAGTGGCATCTTTTCGGTTTTCTCTCACTAAAGTTATTAAAAAAAATTCAAACTTATTGCCATTGACAGCAATCCAGATGTCTGTAAAAATTAAATTCGCAGGTTTGCCATCTTATAGGTAAGGCCTATGTATTTATCAAATGCTCCTGTGTTCAGTTTCACTCACTAGCTGAACCTTCAGACTGTTGCACAGCTAACAAAACTGTTCACCTTCTACAGAAATGGAGATCTTTACATCTTTGTTTTGCATTTACATTTTTTCATTCAGGAGGGTGAACTGAGTGCTAACTGACTTGCACTTGTCCTGTCCACAAGCTATAGGGACTTTACATTTCCCATCCATATGTGATTAATCATATTAATATTTTCCAAGAAGCAGTCCTGATCCCATGTCAAATAGACAAATGATATCTTTACAAAAATACTGAGCCAATAAAATGGAATGTAAGCCATCTATTCCCTGTTCCGTAATAACCAAGATTTACACTCAGTTAGAAAGTAGACAATATTTTTGGAGGCTGAACACAATTAGCAGGACACAGCTTTGCAGTCTTTCTGAACCAAAGCAGCCTCAGAGGAAACAAAAGTGAAAAAAGCAGTCAAATTCCCTGCACATGACAATATTTTCTGAGATCATCACAGCTGGGGCAACTATTAACAGAAGTCTGCCAGTGGTTGGCATTACAATATGCTGTCTAAATGCCAAACGTGATTTGTAATGGAGAAAGAGACCAGCTTCTATAAGCAACACAATGTTTTGTTTAAAGCACTTGTTAAAAATCCCACTGAGAGACTTTATCTTTCTTGCATATTTAATCTCCTTGCAAGCCACCATCTGCATGTCACAATACCCTAACAGATAGGTGTGGATTTTTTAAATGTCATTTTAATTGTCAAAACTGTGTCCTGAAACTTCTTTACTGTTTATAGCTTCCTTTAGTATAATACATTGTGGAAACACAAAATTAGAACACAGTGAGGGCAGGATGGGAATTCAGTGAATACCAGCACATATTTTACTAACACCTTGAAGAGCATTTTATTTGTGTTGGGTTTTGTTTGTTTGTTTGTTTTGTTCTTTTGAATTTTTTTTTTTAGTACTCAATATATATTTTTAGTATCTGAATATAGACCCAACTTTTTTTAGGCACTGATGTGCATTTTACTTTGTATTGTGCTATCCTGTACCCCACTGCATTGGAAAAGCCTGCAGCTGTCTAAAGCTTAATTATGCATGAATGCAAAGCCCAGATGCTTGGCAAATAGTGCCTCAGCAGAGTATGGTTTCTCACTAGTTTTTGTTCAAATTATAATTGGGTAGATTTATATTTCCCAAACCATTTTGTCTCTTGTGCATGTTCTTCTTTATTTCTGTTGCCTTTGTTTGAACCAGCTTCTGAACAAGC